>CAHIKZ030001358.1:115000-120000 GCA_903632075.3 Acanthosepion pharaonis | reverse complement strand
CAGTGTGCTGCTGGTTATGTGGGGCGTACAACCTTGCATTTGGAAACTAGAATCAATCAGCATGTACCTTCCAAGATACGACTTGGTAAGATAGATAAAATATGCTTCCCCTCATGAATATGGAATCGGCTATTGCTCAACACTTAGTTGAGAATATAGCCTGCGCCAAGTCGTATAAAAAAGAGTGGTTTAAAATTATTCATACAGCCGTTTCCAACAATCATTTGAAGATTTTGGAATCGGTCTGCATAGGATTAAGGAAACCTTCTCTCTGCCGGCAGAAAGAATTTGTAAAGTCTCTTAATCTGTTGGGGGATATTTTATTTTAACTGTCCCTCGCTAATTTATTTACACGTTATTTCCCCTCCCCTCATTACAAGTGTATAAAATTAAATTCAATACATTCCTTGTAAAATTTTAAAATCAATACATTCCTTTAAAATTAAAATCAATACATTCCTTGTTTTTAAAACTATATATATATATATATATATATATATATATATATATATATATATATATATATATATATGTATGTCTGTGTTTTTGTGTCACTATACATATCTAGGAGTATACATATATTTACAAATCCTTTTCAATTCACGTGAGACATATTTTAATGATAAATCACACCAAAAACATGATTATTACAATATCACACACATGCAAATACCCGAGCATAACACAATCCCAACAAGTACAAAATTATTGCAACATATCGCTACATTTCACCGACACATACGGTAGTGACATCTACAGATATTTCTCTTTCATACTTACATGAATTAAATTTACCGTTCAACATACACTTAGACAGAGAAGCGTATTTCTTTTATTTACACACTGAAAAACTATCATTACCATAAACTGTAGCATCGAAAATGTTTCCGTCCTGGGTATGACGATAAACTACATCCGCGCCCAACATCAAGGCCTCAAGGTTTTGAATAGCGTGGAACCACCTGTAAATTGCTTGTGTTCACAGGTCCACTCTGACCTGGGGTGGTAGCACCTGTTAAGGTCCCAGCTATGGGCAAATAGTTAACACCAAACTTGTGTAAAAATGGGTTTTAATACCAGAAATACTTTGTAATAAAAAAAAATATTACCAGGAATAATTTTTGAAGGAAAAATTATCAGCAATAATTAAAAAACATACCAGCAATAGAAACAGTTATACATTCTTTGGAAAAAATATGACCAGTTATAGATTTTCTCAAGGAAAAATATTCCCAGATATAGATTTTTGAAGAAAAACATTAACAGCAATAAAAAATTTGTCGGCTTTAAATAACCCATTGAGGTTGATATACCGTAAAACAAAACAACCCAAACCGAACCAAAATGTTTCTTACACATATCTGTATATTATCCATTGCGTTTATAGACATCATGCGTGTTGGACCATCGTAAACAAACCAAAAATCATAACATACCAGTACTCTATCTTTTTGCGCTTTTCATTTCTGTTATCAATCTCTGACGAAGAATTAATAAAGGTGAAACATGTTAGATTGCTATACATTTCCTACTTGTTCTTTATTTTATTTTATCGCCTATGCTTATGCATGATTGTATGTCTGCTTGAATGTTAGAATATATACATATGTACATAGTAAATACCTAGCATATGCAATCATCTACAAATCTGTTTAATATTGGTATCAATATGCATGCACATTATTATTAACGTAATGATTTTATAACATTATGAAAGCTACGAATTGTTATCGCTATTGTAAATTTGATAATTACTAAATTTTGTATTTATTATCAAGAAACAAATAGACATGCATCGGTTGTTTTCATTCTGAGACTAAATGAATTCTAAGGCTTATGAAATTACCAGGTCTTGAAGAAAAGAAAAGTAATTATTATTTGATGCATTAGGAAACTGACGCGAAGAAGGAAAATTGAAGGAAAGCAAATTGAAATAATAATTTCAAACTAATTATTGGGAATAAAGTGAAAGGCAAAATAAATCTACTCTGCACGAAAAGTGTAAACCTGAAAACATTTACTAAGAAAAACAATCGAAACGATGGTGGGCTTAAGATGGTGTAAGTTAAAGTTAGGATACATATTTGTAAGTTTTTCTTGCTTTCATATGGTTATTAAGAAGTTCCAGGCAAATAAATTAAATCACAGTTACTATTCTGTAAACACTAAGAATGCAGCAAAGATTAAATAAAGAATAGATAACCTTTTCCTATAATATTCAACGAAACATGTTTAAAGAATATGTTACTGCCGACATATACATTAATTAACTATATATATATATATATATATATATATATATATATATATATATTACATGAATCATTCATACAAAAAACAAATATAGAGGTTAATGATTTAAATGGCGAGAATACGCAAACAATTTCAATAAGGTACACTAACCCCGAACCTGTATATGAATGCTATGATCCCTGTTTATAAATTCCAGTTGCATAAGGTCTTTTTTTAGTTTTTACAAGCTTTCGTCTGTTCCTACAGACATCCTCAGGTATGGAAATAGATTGTTCTTGTTTTTCACTTCTCGGTAATAAGAGGACAACGAAAATATAGATGTAATCCGAAAAAATGCTATGAGAAATGTGTTATTGTTTTGGAACATGCGGTCGCAACACTGAGTTTGAATTTTAAATTTTAAGGTTGTGCGTGTTTGTACAAATATAGTATATATATATATATATATATATATATATATATATATATATATATATATATACAAACGGCTTCCTATACTTAAAACTTCTCCTTTTCAATATCGCTTGGTCATGTGTGACGTCACGAGTTGTGGTGCGATTTTCGCTTCCGCGTCTCGTATACACGAGTTTGTCGTTGCCTGGAAATCTTTCATGCAACAAAAACAGACTGACATGATTGTTTTGTCCGTGTATTGTTTAAGATATTGAAATGTAATTGCCATCTTTGATAAGGGCTTATGTAAGCCGAAAGCTTAGATAGGATTAAAAAACCTGTATCAATACGGTGATTGTCTTTCATCTTTCAATGATAATGTCATTAAGCTTATCAGACAATATGAAAGGAATTTATTAAAATAAATAGACAAAACTTGTCTATATTATTTAATGAAGCATGCATCAATATATATATATATATATATATATATGTGTGTGTGTGTGTGTGTGTGTGGTGTGTGTGTCGGTGTGGATGAAAAATTACCTGTATAAAAAGACAATATGGAAAAAGACAATAAAAAAACTGTATTATTAGCCGACGCGTTTCGTCCAATGTTGACTTTACAAGGCAACACACAATTTTGCCTTGAGAAATTACACATTGGACGAAAGGCCTCGGCTAATAATTCTCTTTTCCTATTGTATTTTACCGTTATACATATTATATTGTTTTTTCTACAGGTTAACTCTAAGAAATGTTTTCATATATATATATATATATATATATATATATATATTAGTTTTATGAAATAAGACTGGCATGTTACTGAGATTAAGTTAGTTATTTAAGTCTTTCTTGGATTCGTACATATATTTTCTGTTCTGGATATAAAAAATGATCTGAATCTTTCTGATCTGGATATAAAATGTGTAAAAACTGTCCAATTGTGCGATATACCCAAGGGCTATTCTATAAGCCATTATCACATCTGGATATCTCAAAAGCGCTGGTCTTCTACGTAAGGTTCATCGCTACGGCATTACAAGACGATTGTTTGATATAATCCAGCCATTCTTCTCAAATCGTTTTTCTCATCAGAGTCTACTTTGCATATTTTCAAATCTATCACTCGCCACTGCATTGATTATTGTTACCATATCTGGTCTGCTACTCCTTCTATTCCAAAGAAGCACCTGCAATGAAATCGATCTTAACTTGGTATCTTGACTACAGTTAGTTTCTCGCCTACGTCACGTGTCTTCCCTCTCTCTTTTCTACAAATGTTTTCATGGCGACTGCTCTGACGAGCTTCTTTCCCTAGTGCACCGATTACATGAATTTAAACGTGCTACGAGACGGGCATCTAGGTCCCATCATTAACTGATTTAATCATATTGGAAAGCCGCTTTAATAAAATCTCAGTGTAAAAATATAAAATCAGGAAATAAATAAAAAAAATAATAAATAAAAATGCCGGTTGTATTGTAGTGTATATTAAATAAATAAGACTGTGATGACAAGTTCTCATACAAGGAAGCTAGTCTCATCTAACAGAAATTTCAAACCCACACCTAACCTTAATTGATATTTACTTTGCCACCAAAAAATATACTTATATCCTCAGTCGTAAAAAAAAAAGCACCCCGTAATAAAAATTTTAAATTCTCTTTCCCCAACCAAATTAAACTATACAATAATTATATAAAGAGAGTTATATTTTTTTCTTGCTCCTTATATAGTTTCTCATTTCGGATACTTATTTTGATTACGCGTAGTCAATAGTCTGAACAAAACCAGTACGCTCATACCCTCGGTCACGATGACTAACATTTTCGTACTAGCTCAACCATCGACAGCTTTCATGTTGCTCCGTCTACGTAATTTCACTCACAAGGCTTGGTCGACCTGTGGCATAGTTTTCAGTCACTGTCCAAGGGTATAAAATGCTGGGATTAACTCTACAGGCCACCTTTCAGAGTGCAATTCCCATGATAGGAAAGCGAATATTCCAACCACTCTCTAGCGTACTCATCCATTATATATATATATATATATATATATATATATATATATATATATATGATGAAATGGACAATTTTTAAGACATTTTTTATGTTTATACGTTCTTTTTATAATGTGAAATATTTCATAATGTGTGACGCCATTTGTTTACATTTGGATACGCATTGAGCAGATATGAATGTATGAGAGAAAATCATGGAGAATTGTGTTTAAATACAGCAAAATCAACCTTGCGAACCGAACGATCCGCTGTGGCCCATTAGGTAAAGACACGTCAGGCTATATGACGGTTCCGTATAAGATACAGGTTCTATGAAAATTTCTCGGAC
>CAHIKZ030001358.1:97500-110000 GCA_903632075.3 Acanthosepion pharaonis | reverse complement strand
TGCTCGGTCTCACGTTGACGGCTGACCTGAGATGGAACAAATACATTGAGTCAATTGCTTCGTCCACCGCAAGGAAAGTTGGCTCCCTGTGCCGCGCCAGGAAATCTTTCTCCCCGGAATCGTTCCTCCAGATCTACAAATCAATAATTCGCCCTTGCATGGAGTATTGCTGCCATATATGGTCTGGGGCCCCTTCTGTTTGCCTCGGGGTTCTTGATAGGCTTCAGTGGCGGATTTGCAATATAATTGGCCTTGATCTGGCATCTCGTCTACAGTCACTTTCTCACGTCGCCTCTCTCTGTCTGTTTTACAAATACTTTCATGGCAATTGCTCCGAGGAGCTGCATTCGCTGGTTCCCAGACTTCATGAGTTCCAGCGCCCTACGAGGCTGGCATCCCGCTCCCACCCCTTCACTGTCGAAACTCCTAAATGTAGCCGTCTCTTCTACACCAATAGCTTCATGTCTCGCACCTCTCGCCTGTGGAACTCCCTTCCCTATTCCATTTTCCCTGAGAGCTATAATCTCCAGCTATTCAAATGTAATGTCAATCGACATCTCCAGTTGCCTTGATCTATCCACTTCCCTTCTCCTCATCCTTTCTTCTATCACTCTTATCTGATCTTGCTCCAAATTTTCTGTAACTCCTTGCGTCCTAGTGGCTTCCTGCCTTGCTTGGAGTGAAACGCTTAAAAAAAAGAAAAGAAAAAAGAAAAAAAAAGCAGTTCCCAAGAAGTTGTTTTACAAAAAATCGTAGACTCTTCAAGTTTATGGTTAACCGTTATCTTCCATACTTATCCGCAAAAACTGTACGTCTTATAATGTAAGTCTCTACTTCAAGTGGTCCTCGGGCCTTGTACAGGGCGAAAATTACTGTAAAAAGAAAAAGAAACTAACAAAAAATACAAGAAACTGGATTGTTCTGCAAGGAAATATTTGAAAAAAAGTTAGCATTATGAATTCAAATAGAAAGAAAATATGCAGACTATTAAGAAGATTGGCTTAAGAATTGAGATCAACCAACCTCCCATCTTGAAGTAAACCTAACAAAGAGAAATATCTACGTTGGACAACGACATACAAAATAATTTAAGAATGAACGTAAAAACAGCCCTGTATGGAGCTCTGGGTTAAAAAGTGAGTCCATTATGTACACCAAGGGTCGGCAATATACGGACCGCGGGCCGGACCCGGCCCGCGAAGGCATTTCGGCTGGCCCGCGAGCCTGATTACCAATGACTCTATTTTTAACATGTTTGACGAGGCTTTCGAATTAGACTATCTGCCAGTTATCTTTCATGAGACTTATTTTACCAAGTTGCGTTGCCTACGTTTAATGTCAAAAAATGGATACATATTTGTATTTTGGCTACATTAAAAGATAACAGAAGCGAAAGGAACGATAAAGTGAAAGAGGCCAGGAAGGGACTGACATGCGAGGTAGCAGAACTCTAAAGACAATTAAACATACGCGCATTATACATACATGCCTCATGAATGTGTGGATGATACCGCATGTGTACGTACGTAAGTGTATATGTTTGCAACTATTTGTACTCGTATGTATGGGTATATGTGCTTCGTTTTTGTTTAATGTGTGTGTGCGTGTGTGTGTGGTTCGTTTGTGGAACACTTTTCAATAACAGTTTCAAACCTACACGTCATAATTTCATCCATTTCACTTCGGTTGATGTTTTTCACTTTGAAGTATTTTGACGTTCCTTGAGGAAAAGTAATTTTTGTTAAGTGTTTTTTAATTTTAGATTTTCTTTTGTTTTTCTGATTTCTCAATGTTTATTTTCATTATGGTTTTAAATATTTAGCTTGACAGGGGTCTGCATATGTAATTTTCCTTAATTTTTCATTACTGGACTTCGTCCGGCCCGCGACCCGTCATTATAACACGATCCGGCCCGCGGGGTCGAATGATTTGCCGACCCTTGATGTACACCCTTGTGTAAATTCACCTCCTTAAGGACACATGGCTCATTGAATAAAGGCGTGCGGTTAGATCCAGTGACAGGACCCAAACAATTTGAGTTCCATACCCGGTTACGGCAGTGGAGAACTTTCAGAGTGAAAATTAACAGAAGCTAACTGATAACTGACATCCATTAAACATGGCACGTGGAACTAAAACAATCTACCCCAGTGAGCGAAATAAAGGGTTCAGTTCGACATTCCAACTACTGAAGAAGGCCGGAGGGTACAACGGTCGAAACGTTGTAATAAATATGGCGACAAAGATGAGGATAATAGTCGGAATAATGTAAATAGTGTACACAATACCTCATCTCAGAAATATAGACAGATACAGTGGGAGATGAATTAATGTTTTGGCAGAGTTTATACGCATAAAAAGGTCCCTTCAGAAATGATGATGGCGTTTAGATAAATTCTGAGAAGTATTTTAAATTCTTAAATTAGACATTTATTTGCAATTTACATATCATAACCAACAAATGATAATATTAATTGTAATATTAGCCGTTTCCTTATAAGGAAACATTCGGCATTCATTGAGCGATTAGCCAGTGCTACTATTGATGGAAATTTGTCAATTTCTTTTCTGAAAACAGTTTTTCGTTTCAGAATAATAGATTTGTCAAGTCCAGAAATTGTTATTGATCTTCCCAGTATCGATGGCGGCTTCCTTCCTAACTTTTTGTTTGGAGTAATATGAAACATCAACATCTAGATTTTATCATTATTTTCTCTTTGGGTGACATGTGTTATCTATTTCAGGGTTTGATGTTATTGAAAGTCCTCAAGTGATGCGGTTTCTTTTATTTGCCCTCGTATGTGATTCTGTAGTGTTAGTCTAAAATGTTCAAGAAAGGAGAATCCCCGCCAAGATCTACTGGGTTCATTAGCTTAAAGCCATGTTTAGCCATTGATGTAGGAGCGTGGTTGTATACAGCTAACAGTTTAGATATTGCTGAAAGAGATGCTTTTAAGTTAACGAGTATATCCCTACAAGACAACGCCCCGTCAACTTCTGCAAAGCTCAGTATAGAGTGCCTTGCCAAAACAAGGTTTCAAAGACATCCAATTAATGAAATGGCCTCCTCAGATATAAACGCAAGAGAAAAGTTCATCAATAAAAGAGAATAAATCTATGAGAGTGGAAAAATTGTATTGAACAACGGATCAATGTCAAAAATATAATTTCCTAAAGTAAAATCGACAAATCCTCAAAGATTTATTGATTTGATTTTTACGGTTTATCAGCATTTCGTAGGTTACTTAAAAGCCAGAAAATATTTTTAGATTGTGATAATTTTTCTAGATAATAGTGATTTACGGATATAATGTCCTACTAATTAACCCATCGGTGGGGGAGAAGAGGTGGTTTCATACCTTTTCTAAAGGTATTGTTGCAGAAGGAAATATAACGAATTCGACTGTAAATGTAAATTGACACCCCTTCCGAAGGATTAGTTATTATGCCACCTGCATATCCAAGCTTACAGCACCTGATATTCCCAACCGCTCACCTGTCTAGGTACTGACCAGGCTCGAAGATGCTTGTGACCGTATGAGAACCAGTGTTTCAATGTGATATGGCCATAAGTGAAACAAATGTCATACCAAACTATGCAAAAATATATTTTCATTGGAGGTTTCCTAATTAAGTTTAGAGAATATTAAATGAAGTTCATATAATAAGTGGCTCATATAAATAAAAGTATATTCGAAAGATGCAGTGTAAATTTGGTTAGTTAAAACTAACATTATCATAAGATAGATAGATAGATAGATAGATAGATATTGTAACAGAGACGCAATAAGATAGATAGATAGAGAGAGAGAGAGAGAGAGAGCGAGAGAGAGAGCGTAAAAGAGACAAAATAAGATAGATGGAGAGGTAGATAAATATATACTCGAAGAGGAGCACATCAAGGCGATGTGATAGTTAGCAACCTTGTTTCACGAGAACAATTACGACTGAGTAGTGAGTTCGTTCCTCACTGGGTGCCCCCTGATTTCGTTCCTCACTGGGTGCCCCCTGTTTCGGCTTTGTGCCACATCTAAGCTACGCTTGGAAATTCACTATAGATACGCTAAGAGATACATAGATAGATAATGCAATTTAGACACAAATGAGAGAAAGATATAGTTACTGTAATAGAGGCACCATGACATAGATAGATAGATAGATAGATAGATAGATAGATAGATAGATAGATAGATAGATGGAGTGAGATTTAGAGAAAGAGATAGTTACTGTAATAGATAAACCATGATAGATAGATAGATAGATAGATAGATAGATAGATAGGTAGATAGATAAATAGATAGATAGATAGATAGATAGATAGATAGATAGATACTATGATGGAGAGTGATTGAGAGAAAGAGATACTTACTGTAATAGATAGATAGATAGATAGATAGATAGATAGATAGATATACAGTGAGAGAGATAGTTATTTTAATAGAGGCACCATGAGATGAAGATAAGTATTGGTAATATCTCCGGACTGATATACTAGACTGACAGGGGAAAGGGAAAGCAGGAAAGAAGAGAAGAAAGAAGGAGAGGAGGAAAGAAAAAGAAGAAAAACTTTCGGTCTGAACAGATGAATATGGAGAAATATTCATGAAATAAATTATAACAAAAATGGATCTTTAATTTTATATATATATATATATATATATATATATATATATATATATATATATATATAAAAAAGGCAGGATGTGTGTGTCTGCGTATGTAACGAATGCACGGCTGCAATTTTCGACGGATTTGAACCAAAATTTACATGCACATGCTCCAAGTTATCAGGAAGGCCAAGACCGACCTTGCATTTTACAACTCCCATCGATAGTGGAAATAATCGATTTTTTCATGCTTCTACGGAAGTTTTCATGTAGTTTGCGGCCATTTTCTACTGGCCAGAGTGATAGCCTATAGCTGGCTGCCACGAATAGACAGGAAAATTCTATTGGCCAGCGTGAGAGCCAACAGCTGACTGACACGAATTTTAACTACCATGCTCTGCATTCGTCACAAGTGGAAAAAATTTAAATCTGCATGGCACTTTACTCCAATTGGCTCATTCGCTTACTTAAACTCAATGTTGATTCTGATTCCGCAGAACTGGGTTGGGTGTGAAAAAGTATTTGTTGTTAACATTCTTTTTTCATTCGGTTTTTCCAGTTACGAGTTCTTTTTTTAAAGCTGATCGTTTTGTGTTCATTTTGTTTAGTTCTGTTTTCGTAACAGATTTTATGTTTAGTATAGAGCTTAGAAAAAATTCGCAGTGTGAGATAGGCAAGAAGTAAGGCATGTAGCAACATCAGTAAGGCAAAGGGCACTCCTTTAAAGGCAAGGAAGGGCAAAAATATTTTTATTTAATACTACGCTTATATGCACATATATATTTAGAAATTACTATGCATCAATGACAGCAGACTTTAGATACACTTTCTGGTGGTAACCGCTTAATTATAATTAATTTTCGACAAGCCCCGCAAACTCAAAACTTTGATGACGATGACTTGTGGCTTCATGGTTGCACAAATATCAACGTCTTCCAAACGGTTCTCGCAAGCAAATTTCTCTCAGAAGGCGTGGGTTAATCAGTGGTATGATTTTCAAGAACTTCCCAAAGCTGGCGCTTGTTGTTAATATCAAGATGTCATCTTCCACAGAAATCGACCCTGGAGCGATTCAAACCCGGATCTCATAGCGACAAAGCAAATTTCTAAAACCGCCCTCCCCCCATATATATATATATATATATATATATATATATATATATATATATATATATATGTTTATGAATTCAAAATGTACGTGTGACAAACAGACTACCTGCTAAATGAACGTGGACAAAAAAGGCAGAAATATTAAAGAAGAAAAACAATGTTAAAAATAAGATAGAAGAAAAGAAAAAAGAAAAGAACAAAAACAAATACCTACATAAGCATTAAATAACAGTACTAAAAGCTCAGGCTCTCCAAACGGAACAAATTTTTTTTAACTAAAGGAAGGTCCCATCAATTATACTCATTTAACCTAATATGGCATAACGATGCATCACGAGAGAAAAAAAAAGAAAATAACTCATGCATACATCTACTAGTCGAAACCAGTTGAACCCAGAACTGAACCCATGGAAGCACTACCAAGCTGTGCATAGAATATTTATTTATGTGGTCAAAGATTGAAACTACAGTTAAAAGTAGTTTCCATAATATGTTGAACTTAATTTTTAATGGCGGGAAGAGATGGATTATTGTGTATATATATATATATATAGTTTACAACTATGTAGGACATAAATGGGACATTGGTAGATAGATTAGCCATAATAAACTTGAATTTGATAATAGAATATATCGAAAGTACTCTAAAAAATAAAAATAAATAAATACAACCATGGTAAATTCCGTACTCGCTCTAAAAATACCTATACGTAATTACGAAAGGATATTATTGAAAATAAACAGATACAACATGTCAAAATTTTTTAACCAGACATGAAGATATATATAGTTATATTTAATATATATATATATATATATATATATATATATATATATATATATATATATATATATATATAAAAGCTAAGAGCTAGATCGTCAGGGGAATACTGGCTAAAAAAGGTAATGTAAGAACGGAATATATAGCCTAAAAACACAAAACCATGACCACGTGACCAAACCAAAAAAAGAAGAAAAAATTATATATATATATATATATATATATATATATTAAATTTAACTATATATATTCATTTAAACATGTCTTGGTAGGTTTCTGGCTCTTTAGGTTTAATTAGGTTTGCTCTACTTAGCGTATCGAGCTCTTTACTTAGTTATTTTACTTTTTTTTGCGAGACGATTGTCGTCGGCTGACGTACATGTTCTCTGTTCTTTCTTTTCTTGTACCTTTTTTCCCTCAGGTATTTGTCTGTTTATTTACATATCAAGGCACCCAAGTTTTCCGGACGAGTATAATTTCTTATATTTATAAGATTATTACTATTATATATATATATATATATATATATATATATATATATATATACTGTGGACATTAAAATCGGTAGACCATGAGGCTAAGGAGTCTTAACCCATAAATGAAGTAAGTTTCAACAATAAAATTATGTATGTAGACGAAAGATTGAGATATTTATGAAGAATATGAGATAGTTTTCTTGATATCTATATATATATAGATGGTGGCAACCTAACAGGAATATATATATATATATATATATATATATATATATATATATATATATATATATATATATATATTTTCGGCAGCTGATTTTCATTAAGACAAGTTTTGTTGAATAATTTTGTTCGAGAGTAAGTAAAAAGAACATGTCAAAATTATTCAACGAAACCTATATATATATATATATATATATATATATATATATATATATATATAAGTATATGATTGGTGTATACGGAATAAATTCCAATAACCAACAATTACTATTCTTAAAAGAGTGCTCAATACAGAGTAGAGTGTATATATTTATTTATTTAAAATTATAAGAAAAAAATCTCTAAATCTTTTAAGGAATGAATGTGTTTATCGAACAGAATATGGTATTTTCGACGAAAAACCGTACATGATATCCTTGTGGCGATGTGCAACTCAAGGTTTCAAAAATATCGACAAGAGACTGCTTCAGTTTTTGAACCGATAGGCTAAATTGGAGTAGCGTAAAATCTCATACATTCAAACTTACTTTTGAATACTTTTAAATCATATGAATGTAAAAACATTTAACTCGAGAAATAATCAAAATTTTGATTTTTAAAACAACTTCTGTCTGCAGATAGATTAAATGGTCGTACACGCACACACACACACACACACACATTCGCAGACACATATAAACACGAATACATACGAACGAACACACACTCGAACAAAAACTAATTTTCACACACCCACACACAAATTTACGAACACTCCTCGGAATATTCTGCAAGCTGAAGTATATATCCATACGCAACCCATTTCCACAGAGAGAGAGAGAGAGAGAGAGAGAGAGAGAGAGAGAGTGAGGGAGAGAGAGAGAGAGAGAAAATTAAGATTGGAAGATGATTTTAATATGTACACCTCCGTAAATATATTACTCGTAATTTTATATATACCAGTATGAAAGCCATCAATAATATTACGGGATCTGACAAAGTTGAAGTTATCGATATGTTAGGCACCAAAACTTATTAAAAAAAAGAAATTGAACACCTCCTCAGAAGTCCAAATACTTATGAGAAATTTCAAGAACATTATGTCACTGAGGAACAAAAATTCAATAAATCCGTCAAAAAGTCATAAATGAAAATAAATCAGTGGTGAAATTGATAGAATACCAAACATAGATAAAAATATAGATTTAAAGTAAACTATATTTACTGGTAAATGTGCATAATACCAGGGATAGAGCAAATGCATATATAAAAGTGGACAAGACTGACTGATCATTTGGGGTTGACCAAAGTGTACAAGAAGTTACTGGGATTGAAAGAGACTGGTAAAACGTTAGAAGGAATCAAAAACACAGGAAAGGGATAAGCACCTATTCCAGTTCAAAGTAAGGTAAAGGAGCGATAAATCCTTATATATATATATATATATATATATATATATATATATATATATATATAATCATCCACAGACAGACTGTTTCTATGTATTAAAGATCCTCAGTGTGTCTGGACGTCCGATTGCTTCAAGCCGGGATCTAATAAAAACATGTTTAAATCGCTACATAGGTTATATAGAGATGATGGCCTTATGGTGGTGAAAAATACCACAAAAATTAAATGTGTCAAAGTAAGGGAAATTAATACGTAGACAATTTAAAAGATCAAAACCAATTAAAAAATTAGATTTCCTTGATCTTACTTTAGACCGAGTTAATAATTTATTCCAACCTTAAAAATAACTGTAACAACATATTTTTATTATAAAAACTTATAATTAATATATAATAATATATTACTCTACATTGTATTGAGCATTTTTTAAAGTAAATTCTACGAAGAGTGGAATTTTACTCCATCTGTTTTTTCTCTCATTATATATATATATATATATATATATATATATATATAGGAGATAGATAGATACGTACATAGATTGATGTAAATGTGTACGAGGGTCATTCAATAAATGAATTGAATTTTTCGGTATAAGGACTTCTAATACAGATAGAAGCCTACTTTTTTTAAAAAAATTTTCAACGTAGTCTCCCAGCAGTGTCACACATTTTTTCCATCTGTGCACAAGCTTCCGTATTCCCTCAGCGTAAAAAAGTTTGGACTGATGTCTCAGCCAGTCGCTCACAACACTTTTGACTTCATCGTCACTTTTAAACTTCGTGCCTCTCGCGAACGCTTTAAAGCGACCAAACAGGTGAAAGTCTGAAGGGGCAAGGTCTGGGCTGTAAGGGGGATGAGGGAGCAGTTCCCAGCCCAGCTCGTTGATGGTCTGCACCGTTTGGGATGCTGTGTGAGGCCTTGCGTTGTCATGATGCAAGATGACTCCTTCTGACTGATTACCCCTGCGTTTGTTCTTTATGTCTTTCTTGACCTGCCTCAGCAGTTCACAGAAGTTCTTCTGTCAGACTGAATGAGGTCATTGACTGATTCGATCACCTCAAGAGACCTCACTTCTGTAGGCCTCCCAAGCCTGTCTTCATCCTCAACACTGCTTCGTCCTTCTTTAAACAATTTAGCCCACTTGTAGACATTTTTTTGGCTGAAACATGTGGCACCATACACAGTTGACATTCTCCTATGAATTTCAACTGGTTTGCACCCTTCAGCAACCAAAAACTTGATAACTGACTGCTGTTCAATCCTGGAGCATGCTTCTTGGTCGGCCATCTTTGTTAATCGCCAAAACTCTCAAAGTTTTTTTTTTTTTTTAATCTGCAAAAGAAATTAAATCCATGTGAAAAAGAAGTAAAACAAAAAAGAAAAAAGAAAAGATAAAGTAAGCTTCTATCTGTATTAGAATTCCTTACATCCAAAAATTCACCTTATTTATTGAATGACCCTCGTATATAAACTAAATAATTCTATATTAGCAACTGCACATACGTGCGTTAGCCTGCATACATAGGTAAGCGAATAAAGGGTTTAATATGAAGTGCAAACAAAACAGCGCTCAATGTGGTTAAACAGATCCAAGAAATATATATATATATATATATATATATATATATATACCTACGATCGGAGTGCAACCTAAATTTTCGTTCGTGCCTGATGAGTTGGTAAAACCACGAAACATTAACTTGGTCTACGAATGTAGATATAGGTATCTTTATAGATAAACAGATAGAGAGAGATAAACATACTAAGAAAAAACAGTATATTTGCATATATATATATATATATATATATATATATATATATATATATATATATATATATATAAAAGTACGTGATATCAATTATAGATCATCTGTAAATATAAAAGTAGATGAATAACCAGCGGTGACTGTAAGTTTCTTGCCTAAAAAGAAAATTCGCAGGCCAGAATTGTGGGGTTACGTCTGGCAAACTAAAGTTTCAGGGTCGTTAACATTTGGCTTGCTTGTGTACACGAAAAATATATATATATATATATATATATATATATATATATATATATATATATATATATATATATATATATATATATAATAATACGCAACCTTTAATTTAAATAAATAAGTAAACGTTCCCGTATCTAAGTTACAAATTCTAAACGCTCCTCGATAAAACTTGTAACTTAGCTCCATCTAAATTTAAAACTTTGTGTTCCTTATCTATCTATCTATCTATCTATCTATCTATCTATCTATCTATCTATCTATTTCTTCTTTCTGTCTGCCTCTCTCTCTCTGTAAATACATACATACATATATATATATAAAAGTGGACATTGAAGTCAACATTCAGAGGCGACAGACTGTTTCATGCTAATCGTATTCATCAGGCCTGACGATTGTGTCTCGCATGAAACAGCCTGTCGCCTCTGAATTTTGACTTCAATGTTCACTTTTTTATTTATATTTACATACGCTCTGTCACTGATATTTATCAATTAATCACGTAAATATAGCACGCCATAAAGTACATTTCATTATATATGTATATAAATTTAATAAATCAAGCTACTCACGCGTATATATATATATATATATATATATATATATATATATATATATGCATAAATATATGTATTTACGCGTGCGTCCTTGATTTATTAAATTACATGCCTCTTTTTTTCTAAAATCGCCTCATGTACCCGTTATTCTAAGGAAAATATATGTATAATGATGCCTAGTCATCTACAAAGAAGCGTGTACACATATATATATATATATATATATATATATATATATATATATATATATATGCATATATATTGGGAGAGAGAAAGAAGGAGAGAGAGAGAAAGAGAGAGAGAAAAGAGAGATTTATTTACTTTAGGCATATTCCTTATTTGAATTTGTTAACGCATGTTTAAATTTATAGTTCAGCGAGAGACCACATTTATTAGCGATGGTTAAATTGTCGTCAGTTTACGTATTTTGTCGTGCACTTGCGTTGTACGTTTTTTTTTTATTTTGTTGACTGTACAGTATAGTAGGGTCAGTTGGGCTCCCACTGTGAGAAAAACAGCACTACGACGCAATTTATTACGCCATAAAGTTGCAAACAACATGCTATACTGCTTGGCATTCATACCGAAAGTTCCAATACGAACATTTCAGAGTGTTTGGGTGTCAATCCGACGACAGTGAAGAGGATTCGGTAAATGGTTATTAGGAATTGCTGTGATCATTACTAATGGCGGCATTATGCCTACATTCCTCTTCTCACAGGACCTCTGTCTCGACACCGAGGCCTTCATCAAGTGCATTGAGGAGGTAGTGTTGCCCTGGTTTAACAGAGTGGCTGTGGGACGACCCTGCGTCTGGTAACAGGACTCAGCTCCCATGTCATACAAGCACACAGTCGTCATCTCTTACACCTGGCCACCTAACTCCCAACATTGCAATCCTCTTGGTTATTAATTGTGAGGAACAATTGAGCGATAGACCAACAAAACTCCTTGGAACACGAAAGATCAACTGAAGGCAAGGATTATGGCAGCATTCACCAACTTAAACAAAGAGGCAGTGCAGAAGTGTTTCAGGAGATTCCGATATTCTCTGGAGGCGTTGGTTGAAACCAATGTCGATTTTATAAAAATCATTTATTCTTTATTATTTCAAGATATATATGTGGTATCTTTGTGCAATTTTAGTGTTAAAATGAGATGTCCCTGTTACTTTCATTTTAGCGTAATTTAAACAATTTGTCCGTTGTTCCCTGTACATTGTCTATAACTTAAATACATCTAGCTTCATTCAAATTGTATCTATTTAACTATCTCAATATATATATATATATATATATATATATATATATATATATATATATATATATTAAAGAAAAACAGACCACTTTAAGGTT
>CAHIKZ030001358.1:90000-95000 GCA_903632075.3 Acanthosepion pharaonis | reverse complement strand
TGTTTCAAAAATAGAAGCTAAAAACCTAATTTTATTTTTGCAAATAAATTAAAAAGCATTAGTTCCATTTCATCTTCAAGCGAATTTTGGAGTAACTTTTAAAATTTACCGGGTTTTAAATACACAGCTAAAATCACGTTTCCATGGTTACAGAATATTCTACTCAAATTGAACACAGGGTGTCTAGATTTTCCTTATGACAGTATCATTGTATCAGTTATTAGCTACATTTTGGTAAGGGGTGAGGATGTATTTTACACTGAAACCTGACGTCGGTTGAATGGATGTCGTCTGAATTTAAAAAAAAAAATAAAATAAAATTGTTAACGGTAAAAATTTTCAACGTCATCTTTTTAAAATTAAAAATTTTTTTTTTACAATACTTTTTATTTAACTACGATTTGAAATATTTTCCTTTTTAATTTTATTTTACTATATTCTTTTTAAGAACAGTTAAATGTATTAGAATCCATTATATTATGTAGGATTATTTTAACATTAAGTTTAAGTATGTATATGAGGTTACATTTTTTTTTTTTTTTTTTTTGTATATTACTATGACAGCAGAAATGGTTACTTAATTTCACTGATTCAGTAAACTTTTCTTTTATATATAAACCTATTATTATAATATTTCACATGTAAGTACTGTATATTTTTACCGTTAACAATTTTTTTTTTTTTTTTTTTTTTTAAATTCAGACGACATCCATTCAACCGACGTCAGGTTTCAGAGTAAAATACATCCTCACCCCTTTACCAAAATGTAGCTAATAACTGATACAATGATACTGTCATAAGGAAAATCTAGACACCCCGTGTTCAATTTGAGTAGAATATTCTGTAACCATGGAAACGTGATTTTAGCTGTGTATTTAAAACCCGGTAAATTTTAAAAGTTACTCCAAAATTCGCTTGAAGATGAAATGGAACTAATGCTTTTTTAATTTATTTGCAAAAATAAATTAGGGTTTTTTAGCTTCTATTTTTGAAACATGGTTGGAACTGTGTAGCGAAAAAATAACCATATTTTAAATCAATTAATTTATAATATTAATGCTCTGTAAATTTACATTGAGCACTATTTTGTAAAAATAAAATATCTATAAGAACACCGTTTTATATCTTACTGTTCTTTCTTTTTATTTATATATATATATATATATATATATATATATATATTGGTGCGTGTATGTATCCTGTGAAAGTAGAGTAAATTTTTATTTTAATAATTTTCCAAAATTTATTAAGATTAATTTTCTTCATACACATATCTATCGGTAACCAAATTTACACACTAAAATGAAATCCTTAAATTTTTTCCTGATGATTATCCACTCAAATCCCCACAAGATTCTTGAAATTCATTCTATATTCTTTATTTATAAATCGAAATACAACTAACTGGAATTTGTTCTCCTATATTCTGATTATATTTTTGTTTAAAACGAACAACAGCCACGTAGCATATCTTAATATATTAAAATCAGCGCCTCGTGTAAATATTCCTTTAACGAAATGCAGAGGTTTATGTATGTATATGTGGTTGTGTTACTGTTTATATGTGTGTGTTTGTGTCTCTATGTTTGTCTACTTTCATTTCTATAATTTGTTAAAGTATGTGTAGTTGTCTTTGTTCTCCGTTAAGTGTCTCTGTACGTGCATACATTTGTGTGTGTGTGTCTGTGTGTGCGCTTTCGTCACAGCACGTGATGAGATTTTGTCTTTCACGTTTTTTTTTTTTTTCTTTTCTTATTTATTTCTTTTCAGGAACACGGAATTCATTGCCAGTACGAGTAATTTATTTTCATTAATTTGATGGAAGCCGAAAATTTTACAATTGTAATAACTATGGTAAACTGGGAATGAGATGCATTAGAAGAAAGAAAGGGCGAACCAGTAAACGAAACAACGAAAGAAAAAAAAAGAAAAGAAAGAAAGACTGACAGAATTAACCAAATATAAGGGAAAAGGTAAAAGAAATAAGAATAAGAAAAGAAAAGAAAAAAAAAAGAAAGGAACAAGGAAACAGAAAAACAAAGAAGATGCAAAGCTTATGACAAAGGTAACTTAATATAATCAAAAAGAGAAGTTTTAAAATTGCACGTGGAATCTGATGGGGAAATGTAATTCTGATTTAATAAATAAAAATAGTAAATATATAATATAATATAATAAAACCTTATAAAAGAAAGAGAAACAGAAAAAATAAACATTAAAAATGTACTCTTTAAAAAGAAGATGTATGAGTTTAAGAACTTAAAAAACACGAAAATATGTAGAAAATAAAATCTGAAACTCCAAAGATAGAAGGAAATTTCTGAAAGAACGATTCATTAACATTAATTATATATATATATAAATTAAAATGCTAAACGATTAGATAGGATTCTATACTGGGTAGTTTTGCTTTTTCCACTTGTAGAAATAGACTCGGATAAATAAGGGAGCTGTGATGCAATAGGTAAATTCATAGTGTAGCTATGGAATTTTAATAGCTATTAGAACCGCTAAGTTTTATAAGTTTTAAGCGCGAAATGATTGTAAACCGAGAAAAATTTTGCACCTTCTTACCAAGGTAGCAAATGCTCTAGTGCAACAATGTTTTTCAAAGCTATTCTTCTTCAGCAAGTGGGTGGCCACAGCTCTCAAGAGAAAACGTTTTCCTTTATTTTCAAAATTAAGTCATCTTATCGAAAGATAATGGTTTCTCGTTGCATTCAGTACGCTTTTGAATTCAGAGATGTTCTTCTTCTAGAGTAACTGCTACACAAGGCCAGAGAGCTCGTTACTGGTCAGGGAGATGGATTCATGCCTTTCTTAAAAGCATTAGTGCGAAAATGCAACATTTCAAGTCAGACTTTAAACACTCCACACTGATTTCCGCGCAGATAGTCGTAACACTACCCGTAAGGTTAGACTAAGAATGTGATACGAGATACAAGATGGAGACCCCCAGAAATTTACAAGTATAGCAATCATCCAACAAATGGTAATATTATATCCTACCACATACCAGTGGAACGTCTGTGCGACGCAAATCATCACTTAACATATAATACCGTGAACGCCATATTCCCTGGTGGGTGTCAACAGTTCATTACAATATACATTGTGCCTTTTCTAGAAATATTTTCATGGTAATTATTCTGATGAGCCTTCATGATTGATGACTAGACTTTACGAATTTAAGTGCAGCTTGATCCTATCATTTAACAGTTGACATGGTAAGATGTAGCCGTAAGTTCTATGCTAACAGTTTCTTCTCTCGCACTTCTCGCTTGTAGAACTCTCTTCCGGTCTCTTGCTTTTAGAATCAAATTTGATTTCCAAAAATTTAAATGCAATGTCCATCGTTATCTTTTGTCGTATTTATTCATTTATTGTTCTCTCTACTTAATAATGTGTTTCTTTTTTTTTCTTTTTCCTTTCACATATAGTATCCTCCTGTGTCTTCTTTTTATGTGCCATTTTCTTTAAGGACGTAAGCGATCATAGCTCTCCACCTCCCTCTATTCCTTGCAGCTCTCAACAAGTTCCTTCCCTCTGCTTCTTCCTCCAGTCCATGTTCTGTCATCCACTTGCTTAAGTCCGTCAGGTATGTCACGCGTTGTTTTTCCTTGTCTCTCTTTCCCTCTATTCGACCCATGAGTATCAGATTCTCCAGGCCCTCCTTCCTCGTTATGTGTCCCAGAAACTTCAGTTGCCTCTTCCTGATATTAAGTATAAGCCTCCTCCTCGGTTGCAACCTCTGTAAGACCTCATCGTTGCTCATACTCTAGGTCCATGATATCCTTAGCATCCTTCTGTAGAACAATATCTCTGTCGCCTCGAGTCTCTTCTTCATCTTTGAGGAAATCGTCCAACATTCGCTGCCGTAAAGAAGGACAGATGTCACGTAACAATTCAGTATTTTCTTAGTTACCAAAGATACGCTCCTGTCTCGCAGTACTCTTTTTGGAATGTGTCCTTGGCCATCCCATTACGTCTACGGATCTCAGTGTCGCACTTACCATCCTCTGTCTAGACGTTTCCCAGGTATTTAATCTTCCGCGTCTGCTTGATTCTAGTGTTTTCGACTTTCAGATCGCATTTCGGGATCATCTTCTTATTGATGACCATGCATTCTGTCTTCTTGTAGATTATGCTTAGTCCCTTCTTCTCACTCTCCGTCGCTACCTTCTGTAGGAGATTTTGTAATTTCATTTCCTTCTCTGCTATCAGAGGGCTTTTTTCCTTGCTTGGGGTGAAATGACTTTTTAAAAATTATTAATAGGACGGTTACCTGAACTGTATCTAATTGTATCGGAGAAGGCGTTCTGTTTTGCATGGTGAGACGAGTCTGGATGACGTATGTAGGAGCCTGCAAAGAAGCTAAACATTCAGCCTGTCAGAAGGGTGTTGTGTAAGTTTGGGGTGACACCGTAATACTTTGATAGATGCTATCTTGGACTTCGCAAGAAACAGTCGTGAAAATAAGCTCTATTTTAAGTGAAGGTACATACACTGATCTTTGAGACCATCTTTGTGCCGGATGGGCTTCCGTCTTCTTCCAGCATCGTTACGCAAACACCCATCGTGCAGCAGTGACACTAAATTGGTTCAAGGAAATTTCATCTACCTTCGAGGTACACAATAGGATCACAGAGTTACCAGAATTGTCTCCCCCCTTTTGTGCATGTAAGGGATATTGTGTAGACTCCATTAAATTCCATTGAACCATAGCCAATGAACATAAATCTCTTACTAACATCCTAACACAGCTTGGATAGATGTATATATGCAAAGACGCCAGCATCGAATAGATTCCATGCAACGTCGTTTTGCAGCCGTTATTCTAACTCGAGGACTAGCTATATGTTAATTATAAGTAATGTCATTAAGCAAGCAGATTATGTATATGTGTGTGTATTGGAGTAAAGTGATGTAAAAATGTGCGTGTGACGGCATGTAAGAGAAAAGTCTATTATTACAACACAAGAACGTAGAAATCAATGTGA
>CAHIKZ030001358.1:85000-87500 GCA_903632075.3 Acanthosepion pharaonis | reverse complement strand
ATATACAGAAAAAGCAAAACTATATGTGCCGTTTATAAAATGGTTCCATAGCTAAGATTGATGTTCGTAAGTAATTCACGAAATTTAGAAGTAAAGCATTTTATCTTGAAGACCTGAAAAGTTTCGGTAGGCCAACAGTCGTTGATGATAACCAAATTGAAATACTCTCCTAAGATAATCCCGATCAGACTACACAGGACATCGCAGATACACTCCAGAAATTTTATTTGTGACTTGCAAGAAATTTGAAAATACACGGAAACGTGAATTGCTTCGATTTCTGGATGTCTAACAATTTGATGGAACAAAAATAATTGGTCCCCATTTCTATCGGTGATCTGTGCTCAGACACAAAAAAAAATCCAACAAATTTGAAAAGAACAAAAAATGGATCATGATATGAGCCATTATTAAACAACCCAAAATCCGGTCTGCTTTCGAAAAGCCGATTTATGTATATCTGTGGTGATTATTCATTATGAGTTCTTTCCCCTAATCCTGGGTATGACGATAAACTACATCCAACATTAAGGCCTCTGATCGGGAGATTGGATGTTTTAAGAAGCGTGGAACCACCTCTTAATTGCTGTTCTCTCCCAGGTCTACTCTAACCCGGGGTGGTAGCGGCTGTTAGGGTCCCAGCTATGGACAAATAGTAAACCCCCAAACAAATATTATGAATGTATAAAAATAGATTTCTATAATAAAAATATCTTAAATACTTTATATTTTAATAAATTACCAAAAGTACAATGTTATAGTAAAGTTACCAAGAACACATTTTATTTGTACTTGAAGGCATATAGTTGCGTTCAAAATATATTTTATTAAAGTCATAAAATTGTGTTCAAAATATTTAAATTTCGAAATCAAATAACCCACAGAGGTGTTGATATCTCACTAAACAAGATCAACTAAACAAATTTATTCTCCAAAATCTGACGGGAAATCCAAGTAAGTTCTGTCCTCGGTTGAACAGATTAAAGTCAATCGATGAAAAACGGAATTTGACGATCGGACAGGTGCTGTCATCTATCAGGACTATGCCAGACATTCCATCACTTTGCACACCAGCCAGATATATGCAGAAATTATTTATGTTGTCCTCCTACACATCTGACCTCGCAACATCGGATTATCACTTATTTTGATTCCTACATAATTCTCATAGTGGGAATAACTTAAATTCTCTAGAAAATAATCTAGACTAGACAAGATAGCTGTCAAATTCTGCGAGAATGGAATCACGAAGCGGCCAAAACAGTTTTTTCCGGAAAATAGATTTCTCATGTCCAGTAGCTGTTATTGCTCTTTCCACTATTGATGATGTCATTATTTATTTTTCGAGTTACATAAGATATCAATTTTAGTCGTTGCCACTGTTGAAAATTCTCAAGTGATGTGATTTATTTTATTTATGTACACTTCTTTGTTTCTGATTCTGTAGCGCCTGTCCACAAACTGTGAATAAGTATGATCCTATAGGTTTCATTCTCTCGAAGTACATGATTCGTGTTTTCAGCTGAGTTTTCGTTTTATAGTTTTGTGGTGTAGTGCGAAATAGCGCATCCAATTATATATTTTAATTCCTTTTCTTCTATCCTAAATTTGTTATAAATGATCCATACATTGAGGTATTTGAAGTATTTAGTATTTACCAATTCCACAACTGCAATATTTTATGATAGATTCACAGTAGGTGACATAACTTCTTTCATTCCATTTCCAGATCATAGTTTCTCTTTTAGAAAGGTTTATCTTTAGTCCTATTTCTTGGAATACTTGGTAGAGGATGTTCTTAGCCCAAATCTATGTCGTCAGCCTAAGCCCCTCATAATTAGGCTGGCCTCAGGAGGGAAAGCAGAAACGATGTCTTCTATTAGAAGATTCGTTTAGGATGTGGTATGGAATGCTTAAAGATGGCTTTCGCTAAAGTGAGCAATTAGGGTTTCAATTCTGATAGCATTAAGATGCTGCACATTGTGAGGAAAACCGAACTCAACTCAATCTAGATGCATCCGGTTCTTCACAAAAATCTGCCACGTGACCAAGGAATAGTTCGCCGAGACGTCGCAGAGGGGGGGAGCAACTAACTGCTAAATAGTAACACAATAAATTATGGCAACCATGGAGGAGAACAAGCCTGTCTCCTTAGATAAATAGGCAAAGAGATACGAACCAGCTGATGGCGGTGTTGACTTCAATGCCCACTAACATATATATATATATATATATATATATATATATATATATATATATATATATATATATATATATATATAAAAGACTTCCGGTAAAATAACCGCCATAATAGAATACCCATAATGCACCACTAACCCGTATATATATAAATAGCCGAGAAAAATAACAGCATATGTGGCCTGACGATTGCATATAGCATGAAACAGACTGTCGCCTCTAAATGTTGACTTCTATGTTCACTTTTATATATATATATATATATATATATATATATATATATATATATATATATATAAAC
>CAHIKZ030001358.1:67500-77500 GCA_903632075.3 Acanthosepion pharaonis | reverse complement strand
ATATTATGGTTTATTTTCCATAATTTTGCTACACCTGTTTCCTTTCTCGCGACCGTCATCAGGCAAAGGGTGGAAATTTTCGCATATTATTAAAAATATTAATTTTTTTCTTTATGTTTTTCGATGTTAAATATTCTCGATATGAGACATTTTCTTTTTGTATTAGTGATCCAAACGTCTTTCTTGAACTGGCAGTGAAAAGTTCAGCGAAACGGAGTTATAAAACAATTAAGATTGGTTCGAGAAATGATGGAGTAGTTATCGGCATGAGTATCCTTTAATGACCCCCTGTGTGTTCTTAGATCTATTTCCATTTTCGTGTGCTTTTTTGAGCATGCCTGTATATCCCCTTATATAAACACCTCCGAAAAAACCCGGCATAGCAGAACGAAATTAAACTCTAAAAAAACAGGCTACCTTTTTGCACTTGGTAAAGAAAGTCTTTTGAACTCTTTTCTGAAAAATTCATCTAGACCAACTAGAAATAAAAAGAAACGTAACGTCGAACAAACTCTAGCATATGTCTCGAACATACAACAAAAACAATCCAGAAATATTCACCTAAATTACAAAAATCTAGACCTACTTAGCTGGATAATAAAATGAAATATATACTAAAAACAACCAAAATAATTAAAAGCAAAAGCCAATCTAAAAACCTACAACACATATTAACCTCATCCAATTTAACCAACAGACAATACAAAATGCAATAAAATATTATAGAAGGAAACTCCTACAATTTTTGAAAACCTTGAAGAGAAAAGCAAAATGAGTGAAAAAATTAAACTGGGTTTCCAAAAATGCCTCGAAAGGACACAAAATTTAAATATGTAGAAAGTATTATTCAAAACTGAACAAAAGGGTCTCCCATGTTGTAGATAAAAATTACTAGATAACAGAAAACTTTTTGTATCACATCTTTAGCAAAAGAGAAAATTTTAAAATTATGCTAACATTTGCAAGAAAATTCGTCCCCTAAAACACAATTCAAAACTTTATAAATAAATGTCGGTTAGAAAGGAAAACGGAATCAATCGCACCACGCAAAATGACACAACATGCAATACATAGTGACCAAAGACCCCATCAAACTTTTTGAAATAGAATGAATACAGTTGAAAAACTGGTTTCGCTGAAACACATTGAAAATATATATAATAATTTCTTGTTGGAAAAAACGACAGTCTTTTCGTTGCAGACAAATTGTTGACGCAAAATAGGCATATCGATTCTACATATATATGTGTATATATGTGTGTCTGTATGTATATTGATTCCATGTATCTTGGGAAGTATGGGTATGTACGTATGCGTGTATGTGTGTGTGTGTATGTACTGATTCCTTGTAATGGGACTGTATGTGTATGTTTGTGTATGTGTGTGTATGTGATTGTGGGTGTACAGATGTGTTCGTAGTGAGACAGTGTGTATATATGGACAGGGGATATACACATATATACACACATGCTGACAAAAGCACGCGAAAATGGAAATAGATCTAAGAACACACAGTGGTCATTAAAAGATAAGCATGCCGATAACTGCTCCATCATTTCTCGAACCAATCTTAATTGTTTTATAAAGCTTCACGCAGAACGTTTCACTGCCAGTTCAAGAATGACGTTTGGATTACTAACACAAAAAAAGAGAATGTCTAACATCGAAAAACATAAAGAAAAAAATAATTATTTTTAATAATATGTGGAAATCTCCACCCTTTGCCTGATGACGGTCGCGTGATCGGAAACACATGTAGCAAAATTATGGAAAATAAAACATAATATTTTTTTAAAATCCATATTAGAACCAAAAACGTTTGCGGTTTCTCTTTTTTTAATATACACACTTTTCTCTCGTTGGAACTACTTATAGCCTCTTCCCTATATATATATATATATATATATATATATATATATATATATATATATATATATACAGTAGAATCACTCATATCCAGATTCCCTCATATCAGAATCTCGCAAATCCGGAATTCCGCATTTGCTTTTGTATTTTGAACTATTTCGGTGATATTTAACTATTTAACTGATATGAAATTTCTGTTTTTCAGAAAATTTACTTTGTATAATTGCGCATGCTTATTTCACCCTAATGGCTTGTATTGGTGCAAAAGATGATAGGAATAAGAGGAAAGGGTGACAGCGAGACATATCTGCATATTATATAGTAACGTGATGCATGACAGAGATGAAAATCTGGACTGAAATTTTTAAAAAATGCTTTTGAACAGGTGGTCAGTTTTATGGAAAGAAAGACAACATTCAGCTATGACGATTGCAACAACGCACGCTGAGTTAAAAAGTTTAGTTTAAAAAATCAAAATCAAATCGAAATGCGGAAAATCTTGAGAATATTATTAGAAGAGAAAGAATCATCATACAACAGCGATAAAAAAAATCCTCGTTATATCATTTGTTTTGCATAATTTAATGAATTTTCATTAAAATTACATAATTTATTTCTTTTCCCTTAAAATCATTCCCTTTATATTTCACTGACCATTAGGATATTTTGTTTATTATAAAACATTGACAGTAAATGTTAAACGTGATATCAATTCTTTTCATCTAATTTAAATGTAACCTCTCATGTCCGGACACTTTGTAAGCAATTCCACATATCGGGAAGACTTTCTTAGTCTAGTTGTTAGGGATACTACTACTACTACTACTACTACTATATATATATATATATATATATATATATATATATATAATAAATGAGAAGAAGAGAGACAAACATATACAACGAAGAGCGTTGAAATATATATCAATGTAATGGTGTAATGATATGTGTTTGTAATGAAAGTCATTTTCAGTACATTTCTTCGCCACACTGTGGAATGGATTTATGAAGAGGAATATGGTAGAGTGTTTAGCGTCTTCAGAAACCGTATTCGGAATTGGTGTTGAAATCCAGGTAAAGATCTTGGATTTCGAATTATGTTAATTATATAGACAAAGCTCCCAACACCTTCTATACTGAGTGGGACATCACAAATTTAATCTTGTGCCAGTCTAAATAAAATTTTTATATATATGTATGTTTCAAAATGTTAACAATGAGTATACCTACAAGGAGAAAAAAGTTAAATATGATTATATATATATATATATATATATATATATATATATATATATATATATATATATATATATATATACATACACATATCAGACAAAGGAAGGAAAGAAGGATGGAAAAAATATGCATATGCCTAGTGATGTGTGACGTTTGGTATGATAATAAATGTAGTAGAAATGTAGATATATCTATCGATGTACTTGCACGGACACATATACGTATATATATATATATATATATATATATATATATATATATATATATATATATATATATGTACCGGAAGAGGGAAAGATATGAGCAATGCGTCATGAAATAAACTATTCCATATATCATATAAATACAATAACATTTATTATCGGAAAATTAAAATTCAGAATCTATCTATGTATCTATTATATTTATTATATATTGATAATCATTATTGGTAGCAATATATATATATATATATTTTTATATATATATATATATATATATATATATATATATATATATATATATATATGATTGAAAGGTGTTACTTTTTTGACCGTTTTTATTTTATTTATTTATTTTGCTTTCACTGTTAAATTCTACTCCCTGCCCCTCTCATCTCTATAGACACGAAGTCAGTCCACATTGGGGTTAATAAGACAGACGACAGATATATTCGTCGGCAGAAATAGGCTATCCCCCATATGAGGTGATTTTGGATTTTATTGTTTATTAATTATTTGATCAATAATACAAAATGACCGCTTGACCTCTTCTTGTTGACCTCTTTTAGTAATTTGTATTACTAAGATCAACTTGGTTTATATAGATATATCAGCCCAGATCTCACGCTATGTATATGAGCCTATATAGGAAAAAAAGAGAAATATAGAAATTCGATTTTAAAATATATATACATATTTAATAATATATGCGTGTGTGCATGTCCGTGTAATGAACTCAGTATCGACCTATTATACATTTCCATACAAATTTTTCTTGATATATAAACATTTACATACATATATATATATATATATATATATATATATATATATATATATATATATATATATATATATATATATATATATATATATATAGAGATATAGAGAGAGAGAGGGAGAGAGTGAGTGACAGAAAGACAGGATGATATGAGCAGTGGGTGATTGCATACATTTTTATATATCAATGTCAATAACTTTTATCTGAAAAATTAAAATCCACAGATCTTTCTATCTATTTGTCCCTATATATGTGTGTGTGTGTGAATGTGTACGATGAACATTTTATATATCTATCTATCTATCTATCTATCTATCTATCTATCTATATATATATATATATATATATATATATATATATATATATATATATATATATATATATATATAAATACACACAAATATATATATATATATATATATATATATATATATATATATTAATAGGAAGAAAAAAATCATTTAGCATCCTTCATAGATTACCTTGACTCTCATTGTCCAGTAAAATATTTTGGCGGTTCTTCCATTAAACATGTGAAATATAACGATAATTTTTTACTTATGCTTATAAATACTATAGCAAAATCAAGTCATTTGACTTGATAATGTCCACGAGAGGACACAACCCGTTGATACATTTTCCTTTTATTTCTATTCATGTTGTGTACTTTATACTTACATTTATACTTATATACGTTATATATATATATATATATATATATATATATATATATATATATATATATATATATATATATATAATTTTATTTATATTTGATTTTTGAAAACACACACAGAGAATCAAACTTATACATATATATATAAATATATATAAATATATATATATATATATATATATAATTAATATGAACAATTTATATTAATATTAACATATATATATATATACATATATATATATATATATATATATATATATATATATATATATATATATCGATAAGTATAGACAGATTGGTAATCAGCTGAATTGCTAGATTTGTAAATATATATACAGAAAGTGAGAGAAATAGATGCGGACATATATAAAGGTGGAGATGTTTTCAAACCTTATGAATGTTTAAATGTTAAACAATACATTTGGAAGTCAGAAAGATGATGGAAAATTAATATGAACAGAGAAGCGTGTGGGTGTGTCATCAGGTGTTTTTTTTTTAGGAAAAGTAGGAGTGTCTGGTTTCGTCATTGAGATACAATTGCAAGATTCGAATTCGATGGAGTTTGGTAAAAGGATTTCATAGATAGATAGATGAATAGATAGATATTGACCATTTGAGAAAGAAAAAGTTGTTGTTGAAAGTTGTTGTTGTTGAAAAGAAGAAAGATAGTGAGACGGAGAGAGAGAGAGATAGAAAATAATGTACAGACAAGACAGACAGACACCAGATAGATAGATAGATAGATGAATGGATAGATAGATAGATAAATAGATATTGACCAGCTTTAAAGAAAAAAGAAAGAAAGAAAAGAAAGAAAAAAAGAAGAGAGAGAAGGAAAGAATAGATGAATAGATAGATAGATAGATATAGATAGATAGATAGATAGATAAGGTATAGATATTGACCAGCTGAAAGAAAAGAAAGAAAGAAAAGAAAGAAAGAAAGAAAGAAAGAAAGAATAATGGGCAGATAGATAGATAGATAGATGAATAGATAGATGAATGAATAGATAGATAGATGAATGAATCTGGCCGGCTAAGAAAAGAAAGAAAAAAAAAGAAAAGAAAAGAAAAGAAAGAAGAAAGAATAAATAAATAAATAAATAAATAATAAAGGCCAAAAGACAGACAGATAGATAGTAGATATTGACCGGCTGAGAGAGGATGAAAGGAAGAAAGTAAGAAAGAAAAAAAGAAAGAAAGAATGAAAGAAAAAAAAGAATAATAGATAGATAGATATTGATCGGCTAAGAAAGAAAGAAAGAAAGAAAGAAAGAAAGAAAAGAAAGAATAATGGAGAGACAGACAGACAGACAGACAGATAGATAGATAGATAGATAGATAGATAGATAGATAATACGGGAAGGGAAGGAAATAAATAAAGAATGAATAAAAGAAAGAATGAAAACCAGAAAGACAGGCAACCAGAGTTGCAGGAAAACAAGTAAATCAGGTCTTGTATGTACAGATATATGCATATCAATACTGATTGCTCGTTCCCCCACCTGCTCTGGTATATCTTTTATCAAACTCTTCTCTCGACTCGTTAATGGCGGTTTCGATCGCCATTGTCTTTACCAGACTTTAAGTCCTTTTGACAAATCTCAGAGAATCTAAAGAAATAACTTTAGGGAAACACCTGTATATGGATGGGCGTGGTGTTATGTGCGAATCTATACTTACTGACAATAACAATTCTTTTATCTCTGCGTATCTTTCTACTCTATAGACTCGCAACTCCATATCTATACATACGTATATTTCTACATAAATATGTCACTTAAACAAGGTTTATCAAATTCAACCGAAAATATATGTTACATATTTTTTTTATTTTTATTTTTACTGCATTTTTATTGCGACGTTCTAAAATGACCAGGATATAGCTAACAAAAAAATTGTCTACGACATTGAGTAAATTTTGTTCCGAAAAAATGACCAAGACTTTTGAAGAACTCAAACAAAAACATAGAATCTGGACAGTTTATATAGTGTTTTGCAGAAATATGGACAGTCTATATGATATTCTGCAGAAAACAACCTTCCCACATAATGGTAAGACAATAGTGGCAATGGTGTCTTTATCGACCTAATATTTTAACATTATGTGGGATGTATTTCTGTCGGATATGAACAGAAGCATTTCCCTTTATTATTGTATTTAAGGATACACACGTACGTGTGGAAACCCTTTCCAAGTAAAATTCTATGAATATCTCAAAAGCATTTTACGTAAAATTAACCGAGGAAAAAATAAATTTTCGAGCAGTAAATGAAGTGTTCTCGATACACATTCGTTATTATACAATTAATCCAAGGGATCCGGAACGGTAAATTCTTGTTACAGGTGTAGAATAATAGTCCACCTAAAAATAAGCTAACAAAAACAATGCAGAAAATTTGTCTGACTTGTGTATAAACTCTGGGGTCTGCGTCGCACTGAACTATATAAATAATCGATATTTCAAAGGAGATAACTCTTCAGTTCTAATTAAAGTTTAGTATCCCTTATGTCTTGTTAATCTGAAAGGTAAAATAATATGTTCATGTACATTCTTTTCTTTTTGACAAGGAGGTTCATATTTTACAGGGCTAGTTGGTGTGTGTTGGGGGTGGGTAGTCACTCGAGATAAAAGATTCCATTACGAGGCCATTTGTGTGTATAGGTGAGAGAGATAACGAGTAACCCTAGCCTTGAACTGATTAAGATTGTAGTGTTGGGGAAACATCCTGTTGGTAGTCGGTTCCACAGGAAGAAGTTGTTCGTGTGGCACTTCTCACCAATGGAATACGGAGGGAATATGGGTGGTTTGCTACTATGTAAGTGGCATAGCGTGTTCTTGCTGTGAAAGTTTGCATTGGCGGGACCAGGAAATGTCGTTCGTCCGAGCACCTTCCGTGGAAGTAGCCATTGAGCAGTGAGGGCCTTGACCCATCCCGTCTGCAGGCGAGAGTTTGAAGAATGGAGAATGGGTCGTCACCCACAAGGGCTTCGAGACCTTCTTCTTTTTCTTCTTTTCTTCTTCTTCTTCTTCCACTTCTTCCTCTTCTTCTTCTTCTTCTTCTTCTTCTTCTTCTTCCACTTCTTCCTCCTCCTCCTCCTCTTCTTCTTCTTCTTCTTCTTCTTCTTCTTCTTCTTCTTCTTCTTCTTCAATGTGCCTTTTCCCCTAAGGACGTAGGTTATCGTGGCTCACTGAACTTTCTTGTCCAATGAGGATTTTTGACATTTGTGTTTTTGGCATCTCACCTAACCCCTGATCTGCGAACCATTTACACATGCTCGTTAGGGAGGTTACGACATGTTGGCCTTTGTTCCTTTTGAATTCACCATATCCTGTGAGGGTCAAATATTCGAACTCCTTCCTCATTATGTGCCATACACTGTGCGTGAACGAGTAACTGGAACATTCGCTTTCCCACCATGAAATCCGGGTTCGAATCTCAATATCGTCAAATTTTCAGGCAGATGACATCTTGGTATACTTAGCCTTGAGTTTCGAGGCAGTAAATATGATTAGATCAGAATAGTAGCAGTATAAAACAGAGGTGGGCTTGGTAGGTGTTGAGCAAACAAAGATGGGTTGTGCGGGTGTAAACATCCGGAAACATCTATCTATCTATCTATCTATCTATCTATCTATCTGTCTGTATATGTATATGTGTGTGTGTGTGTTTGTGTGTGTGATAGAAATTAGGAGGATTTGCGATAATTATACTTAAGTATAATTATCGAGTATAAAAGAAACCTCAACAGAATGCAGAAAACACTGGACGGCCGTTTCGTCCCATATTTGGTACTCATCAATAGTGCGCATCCACTACCGAGAATTGAAACAAGGATAGTTCCGTTATCAGGCAAACGTCATACCCAGTGTTCAACGGGCCTATATATGTGTGTGTGTGTGCGTATGTGCGTATATATATATATATATATATATATATATATATATATATATATATATATATATTAAACAATAGACATGAGTTAACGGTTTTTTGTCGACATCATCAGATTTATGGTTTGAATAATTAGCTAAAAACAAGCATACAATGTAATAATTTGATTAATCCATAGCCCAATCATCAGATTCATGGGCTGAATAATTAGCTAAGAGCAAGCATACAATATAATAACTTTCATAATCCATAGCCCAAATAAATAGTTTAGATACCCTACAAAAAAGATTACCCTTTATGAAGTCTTCAAAACACAAACGTTACGGCAGTTTTTTTATATGCAAAAATCCCTTTCATAAAAAAATAAAATAAAAAAATAAATAAATCTCCATAGACGCGCATGCCAGACTAGGGTTAATACATCTTCTGTTTCAAATTTAGACAACCCCACCTTTCCCTGACTTGACAACTAAACACGCGCCTACCCAATTTAAAAAATTCGCCCTAGCTGTTACCATGGAAATTTTGATTTCAATTATTAAAACACGTAAATTTCAGAAATACGTTATTCCAAAAAAAAATTTCGCTTGAAGATGGAACAGAGCTTACTTTAACTCAGTTTAATTCAAATAATTATATTAAAGTTTTCGGCTCTTGTTTTGAAACATGAGACCTCTTATGTCGCGAGTTGGAATCATATTTTTAAATAAATAATTATGTATATATATGTATTATATATATATAAGTGATCATAGATGTCAACACGTCAGGCCAAGAGTGCTGTTCACAGCACACATGGCCTGACGATTGCATCTAACATGAAACAGACTGTCACTTCTATGTTCACTTTTATATTTACACTCTCTATCTCTGATATCGAGCACTTTATCCCATAAATACAGTACATCTTAAAACTATATTTCTTCACACACACACACACACACATATATATATATATATATATATATATATATATATATATATATATATATATATAATAGAAAAAATACTTACGAGAAATAAATAGTAGTATAAAATGTATATATATACGTATGCATAGTTCGAATGAAAATCAGCATTCATCTAAAGAAATTGGTAGATATTATCAAAGAAAATGAGCCATATGGCAGGAGATAGAAACATTATGAGAAAGAAGAAAAGGGTGTCAGTTAAGTACTTAAAATCATTTCTCGAAAATAAACTTAGTAGATATACACATCTAAATAGGGTAATTGGATGTTGCTATGATGTGGTGAACTGACGTTGCTATATAGTTTGGACAACAAGGCATGAACATTGTTTACTTAAATGAGAAAGGGAATATAGTTTCGAATCCTCTGAAGCG
>CAHIKZ030001358.1:20000-45000 GCA_903632075.3 Acanthosepion pharaonis | reverse complement strand
TCTATCTTCTGTCTATCTATCTATTTTCTATCTATCTAATTACAAATTTTAGACTAGTCTCATTCTGTCTATCTATCTATCTATCTATCTTCTATCATGTCTATTTTCATGTGTGTGTGTATAAATCTCTATATAACCCTGTCTGTTTACAAATCTAAATATTCAGTCCTATCTATCTATCTATCTTTCTATCTATCTATCTTTCTATCTATCTATCTATCTATTCTATTTGCTCTTTTGTTTATCTATCTGTATCTATCTCTATCTATCTTCTATCTTTATCTATCTATCATAAAGATTTGAACCAGTCTCTCCATATCTATCTATCTATCTATCTATCTATCTTCTATTCTTGTTTGTATAAATCATCCTATATAACCCTGTCTATTTACAAATCTAACTATTCAGCTGACTATCTTCTTTCTTCTATCTATCTATCTATCTATCTATCTATCTATCTATCTATTTCGGTTCTTCATTTCTATCTATCTTTATCTATCTATCTATCTATCTATCTATCTTAGTCTTTAACTCTCTCCCATCTATCTATCTTTATCTATCTATCTATTTTATCTATCTATATGTGTGTGTGTGTATTTGTCTATTTAACCCTGTCTATTTACAAATTCCATCTATTCAGTTTCTTTCTATCTATCTTTCTATCTATCTATTATCTATCTATCTATTATCTTTCTTTTCATCTCTTCATATTTATCTATCTATCTATCTTCTATCTTCTATCTTCTTCTTCTATCTATTCTTTATCTAATAAAGTTTGAACATTTTCCCACTATCCTATCTATTTTCTATCTATCTATCTATTATCTTGTGTGTGTTGTATAAATCAGTCTATTTGTTTTTACAAATCTTTTCAGCTGTCTTCTATCTATCTATCTATCTATCTATCTATCTTCTATCTATCTATCTATCTTCTCTTTCTTTTTTCTTCATTTTTCTATTTCTATCTTCTCTATCTATCTATCTATCTAATTCTTTGAACCAGTTTCTCCCCACTTTTCTATCTATCTATCTATCTATCTATCTATCTATCTATATGTTGTGTATGTGTATAAATCATCTTATAACCCTTCTTTTACAAATCCTTTTCCTGACTATTTGTTTATCTATTTATCTATCTATCTATTTCTATCTATCTTCTATCTTTCTTTCCCCAGTCTCTTCATTCTATCTATCTATCTTTGTCTTTCTTCTATCTTTCTTTTCTTGTGTATTCTTTAACCCTTTCTTTAAAATTTATTCTTTCTTTATCTTTATCTATTCCTTCTATCTTCTATCTTCTATCTTAGTTTTGAACTTTTCTTATCTATCCTTTCCTATTATCCTATCTTTATTATCTTTGACAGTGAGTTCAGTCTCGTTTTCTTTATCTTCTATTTCTTTCTTTTCTTTCTTTCTTTCTTTCTTTTTTGTATTCTTTCTTCTTTCTTTTTTTCTTCTTCTTATCTTCTATCTTCTATCTTTCTTCTATTATCTATCTTCAAAAATTGTCTTTCTCCTTTCTCTTTACTATATTCATATTTTTTGTTTGTTTTGATGTGTTTTGACTTTCCATTCTTTAAAGATGTATTTTTCTTGTTCATCAAATGATTTATTCATTTCATGCTTTCTATTGTATTTCTTTTTTCAAGCTCTTTTCTTTCATTTTTCTTTCTTTTCTTGGTTTTTTTTCTTTCTTTTTTCTCTTTCTCTTTTTTCTTGCTGTATTTTTCTTTCTTTTGTTTTTTTTTGTTTTTTTTTTTATTTCTTTTCTTAGCTTTTGTCTTTTTCTTTCCTTTTGCTTCTTTCTTTCTTTCTTTCTTTCTTTCTGTCTTTCCATAAATTTGTTTTTATTCTTTTTTTCTATTTTCTTCTTCATATTTTACCAATATATTCTTTTCTTTTTTTCTTTTTTTCTATCTTACTTACCTTCTTTGCATGTTTCTTTGCTTTCTTGCTTGCCAGTTTCTTTCTTTCCGTTGTTTCATTCTGTCTTTCTTACTTTTCTTATGTGTCATGTTTTTCATATTTCGTTCTGCATATTTTCCAGTCTATCTATTCTTTTCTTTCTTTTTTTCTTTCTTTCTTTTTCTTTCTTTCTTTCTTTTTTTTCTCTCTTCTTTTATTTTCCTTTTTGTTCTTGTTTCCATCTAACACTCCCTCATTATTTTATGTTTTCTTTTTTTTTTTCTTTCTTTTCAAATTTTTCTCTCTTCCTTTTTCTTTTTTTAATTTTAGTTTTTCTTTCTTTCTTTCTTTTATTCTTTCTTTTCTTTCTTTCTTTCTTTCTTTTATTCTTTCTTTCTTTTCTTTCTTTCTTTCTTATCTTGGTTTTGGTTTCTTTTTTCCTTTCTCTTTTTTTCCTTTCCAGTTTGTTTTGTTTTGTTTTTGCTTGTTTGCTTGTTTCTTTCTTTCTTTCTTTCTTTCTTTCTTTCTTTTTCTTTTATTCTTACATTCTTTCTTTTCTTTCTTTCTTTTAATCTTTCTTTCTTTCTTTCTCTTTCTTTATTTGCATTTGTTTCTCTCTTCTTTTCTTTTTTTCCTTTACTTCTTGCTTTCTCTAACTTTTTGTTTTATTTGTTCTTGTTTTTCTTTCTTTCCTTTCTTTCTTTCTTTCTTTCTTTTCATTTTTTCTTTCTTTTTTCTTTCTTTCTTTTCTTTCTTTTCTTTCTTTTTTCTTTCTTTCTTGCTTTCTTTCTTTCTTTCTTATCTTGGTTTTTTTTTTTGTTTTGTTTTTTTCTCTTTCTTCCTTTCTTTTGTTTTTTTTCTTTGTTTTCTTTTTTCTTTCTTTCTTTCTTCTTTCTTTCTTTCTTTCTTTTTTCTTTCTTTCTTTCTTTCTTTCTTTCTTTCTTTTTATTCTTTCTTTCTTTCTTTCTTTCTTATCTTGGTTTTTGGTTTCTTTTTTTCCTTTCTCTTTACTTCCTTTCCAGTTTGTTTGTTTGTTTGTTTGCTTGTTTCTTTCTTTCTTTTCTTTCTTTCTTTCTTTCTTTTATTCTTTCTTTCTTTGTTTTATTCTTTCTTTCTTTCTTATCTTGGTTTTTGGTTTCATTTTCCTTTCTCTTTACTTCCTTTCCAGTTTGTTTGTTTGTTTGTTTGCTTGTTTCTTTCTTTCTTTCTTTCTTTCTTTCTTTTATTCTTTCTTTCTTTCTTTTATTCTTTCTTTCTTTTTTCTTATCTTTCTTTCTTTCTTTTTTTCTTTCTTCATTGCTTTTGTTTCTTTCTTCTTTTTTCTTTTTCTTCTTATTTCTTTCTTTCTTCCTTTCTTTCTTTCTTTCTTTCTTTCTTTCTTTCTTTTTCTTTCTTTCTTTCTTTTTTCTTTCTTTTTTATTCTTTCTTTTCTTTCTTTTTATCTTGGTTTTTGGTTTCTTTTTTCCTTTCTTTTACTTTTTCCAGTTTTTTTTTTTTTTTTTTGCTTGATTCTTTCTTTCTTTCTTTCTTTTATTCTTTCTTTCTTTCTTTCTTTCTTTTATTCTTTCTTTCTTTCTTTCTTATCTTGGTTTTTGGTTTCTTTTTTCCTTTCTCTTTACTTCCTTTCCAGTTTGTTTGTTTCTTTGTTTGCTTTCTTTCTTTCTTTCTTTCTTTCTTTCTTTTATTCTTTCTTTCTTTTATTCTTTCTTTCTTTCTTTCTTTCTTTCTTCATTGCTTTTGTTTCTCTCTTCTTTCCTTTTTTGTTTGTTTGTTTTTTTTGTTTCAGTTTAATTCTTTCTTTCTTTTTTTCTTTTTTTTTTCTTTTATTTTCTTTCTTTCTTTTATTTTTTCTTTTCTTTCTTTCTTTCTTTCTTATCTTTTTTTTTTCCTTTCTTTTTCTCTTTCCTTTTTCCAGTTTGTTTGTTTGTTTGTTTTGCTTGTTTCTTTCTTTTTTCTTTCTTTCTTTCTTTCTTTTTTTCTTTTTCTTTCTTTTTCTTTCTTTCTTACTTTCTTTCTTTTATTCTTTCTTTCTTTCTCTTTTTATCTTGGTTTTTGGTTCTTTTTTTCCTTTCTCTTTTTCCTTTCCAGTTTGTTTTTTTGTTTGTTTGCTTGTTTTCTTTCTTTTTCTTTCTTTCATTTTTTTCGATCTTTCTTTTTTCTTTCTTTCTTTCTTTCTTGGTTTTTTGGTTTTCTTTCTTTCTCTTTCTTTTTCCAGTTTGTTTTGTTTTGTTTTGTTTTGCTTTTTTCTTTCTTTTTTCTTTCTTTCTTTCTTTCTTTCTTTCTTTCTTTTTTCTTTCTTTTCTTTCTTTCTTTCTTTCTTTCTTTCTTTCTTTCTTTCTTTCTTTCTTTTTTATTTTTTTGGTTTCTTTTTTTCCTTTCTTTTACTTCCTTTTCCAGTTTGTTTTTGTTTGTTTGCTTTTTCTTTCTTTCTTTCTTTCTTTTTCTTTCTTTTTTTCTTTTTTTCTTTCTTTCTTGTTTTTTTTTTTTCGTTTTCCTTTCTCTTTACTTCCTTTCCTTTTGTTTGTTTCTTTGTTTTTCTTGTTTCTTTCTTTCTTTCTTTCTTTTTTCTTTCTTTCTTTTTTATTCTTTTCTTTCTTTCTTTCTTTCTTTCTTCATTGCTTTCTTTCTTCTTCTTTTCTTTCTTTTTGTTTCTTTTTTTCTTTTCTTTAATTCTTTCAGTTTCTTTTTTCCTTCTTTCTTTTTTTTCTTTCTTTCCCTCTTTTTCTTTCCTTTCATTCTTTCTTTCTTGTTTTTTTTTTCTTTTTCCTTTCATTTTCCTTTTCTCTTTACTTCCTTTTCAGTTTTTTTTGTTCTTTCTTTTGCTTTTCCTTCTTTCTTTCTTTCTTTCTTTCTTTTATTCTTTCTTTCTTTCTTTCTTTTCTTTCTTTTTTTTTTTTCCTTCTTTTTCCTTTCTTTTACTTCCTTTTTCAGTTTGTTTATTTCTTTGTTTGTTTGTTTTTCTTTCTTTCTTCCTTTCTTTTATTCTTTCTTTCTTTTTCTTTCTTTCTTTTCTTCTTTTCTTTCTTTCTTTTTCTTTCTTTCTTCTTTGCTTTTGTTTCTCTCTTCTTTTATTTTTTTCCTTCTTATTACTTCTTGCTTCCCTCTAAACTCCCCTCATTATTTCGTTCTTGTTCTTATTTCTCTATCCTTTCAATTTCTCTCTTTCCTTTTCTTTTTTTGTTTTAATTCTTTCTTTCTTTCTTTTTTTCTTTCTTTCTTTCTTTCTTTCTTTCTTTCTTTCTTTTATTCTTTCTTTCTTGCTTTCTTTCTTTCTTTCTTATCTTGGTTTTTGGTTTCTTTTTTTTCCTTTCTTTCCTTTCCAGTTTGTTTTCCAGTTTGTTTGTTTGTTTCTTTTTCTTTTTTTTCTTTCTTTCTTTCTTTCTTTCTTTCTTTCTTTCTTTCTTTCTTTTTTCTTTCTTTTTCTTTCTTTCTTTTTTCTTTTCTTTCTTTCTTCTTTTGTTTTTTTCCTAATCTTTTTCTTCTGTTCCCTTCATCCCTCATTTTTTCGTTTCTTTTCTTTTTCTCTATCCTTTCAATTTCTCTTTTTTCTTTTTAGTTTAATTCTTTCTTTCTTTCTTTTTTCTTTCTTTCTTTTTTCTTTCTTTCTTTCTTTCTTTTTTTCTTTCTTTGTTTTTTTTTTTCTTTCTCTTTTTTTGGTTTTCTTTTTTTTTTTCTCTTTTTTTCCTTTCCAGTTTGTTTGTTTTCTTGTTTGCTTTTTCGTTTTTTCTTTCTTTCTTTCTTTTCTTTTTCTTTCTTTCTTTCTTTCCTTTATTCTTCTTTGCTTTTCTTTCTTTCTTTTCTTTTTGTTTTTTTCTTTTTCTTTTCTCTTTTTTTCTTTCCAGTTTGTTTGTTTTGTTTTTTTGTTAATTCTTTTCTTTCTTTCTTTCTTTTTTCTTTTCTTTTTTCTTTCTTTTATTCTTTCTTTCTTTCTTTCTTATCTTGGTTTTTGGTTTCTTTTTTCCCTTTCTCTTTTTCCCTTTGTTTGTTTGTTTGTTTGCTTTTTCTTTCTTTCTTTCTTTTCTTTTTTCTTTCTTTCTTTCTTTTTATTCTTTCTTTCTTTTCTTTCTTTCTTTCTTTTTTTTTTCTTTCTTTTTTTCTTTCTTTCTTTCTTCATTCCCATTTGTTTCTCTCTTCTTTTTTATTTTTCCTTCTTATTACTTTTTCCTCTTTTCTTTTTATTTCTTTCTTTTTTTATTTCTTTATCTTTCTTTCTTTTCCCTTTCTTTTTTAATTCTTTCTTTCTTTCTTTCTTTTCTTTCTTTTGTTTCTTCTTTCTTTCTTTTTTCCTTCTTTCTTTCTTTCTTCATTTTTTCTTTCTTATCTTGGTTTTTGGTTTTTTTTTCTTTCTTTTTCTTCCTTTCCAGTTTGTTTTGTTTTTTGTTTTTCCTTTCTTTCTTTCTTTCTTTTCTTTTTTTTTTTGTTTCTTTCTTCTTTTATTTTTTTTTTCTTATTTTTTTTTTTCCTCTTTCTTTATTTCGTTCTTATTTATTCTTAGTTTTATTTTCCTTCCTTCTTTTTTTTTTTGCTATCTCTTTCTTTCTTTCTTTCATTTTTCTTTCTTTCTTTCTTTCTTTCTTTTTTCTTCTTTCTTTCTTTCTTTTTTTTCTTTATTTTATTTTTTTTCATCTTTTTTTTTCTCTCTTCTTTTTTTTTTTCTTGTTCTTATTTCTTATCCTTTCTCTTTCCTATTCTTTCTTTATTTTTTTTTTTTGTTTTCTTTCTTTCTTTCTTTTAATTATTCTTTTTTATTTTCCTTCTTTTTCCCATCAGACATCCTCATTATTTCGTTCTTTTTTTTTTTCTATCTTTTTTTTGTTTCATCTTTTTTTTTTTTTTCCTTTATTCTTTTGTTTCTTTCTTTTCTTTTATTCCTACCTTGTCTATTTCTTTCTTTTGTAATAATAATTCTAATAATTTTTTTATTCTTATCTTGCTCCCTAAGATTCCCCTCATTGTTTTTTCTTTTTTTATTTCTTTCACTTTTTCATTCCTCTTACCTTTCTTTTTCTTTTTTCTTTCTTTTCTTTCTTTTCTTTCTTTCTTTCTTGTTCGAAGACTTTCTTTTTTTCTTTATTTTTTCTTTGTTTCTTTTGTTTTCTCTCTTCTTTTATTTTCTTTCTGATATTCTCCTCTAAACATCTCCTTTTCGTTCTAGATATAAATAATTTTCTTTATTCAATTTCTCTTTCTTTAATTCTTTCTTTCTTTCTTTCTTTCTTTCTTTCTTTCTTTTTGTTTCTCTCTTCTTTTATTTTTCCTTCTTAACTTCTTGCTTCCTCTAACAACCCCTCAATTTCGTTCTTGTTTTAATTTGATATCCTTTCATTTAATAATAATAATTCTTTTTTCATTTTAAGTTCTTTCCTTTCTTTGGTTCTTTCTTTCTTTCTTTCTTTTTATTTTTTTCTTTCCTTTTTGTTTCCATCTCCTTTTTATTTTTTTCTTTTCTCTCAAGTACAGCCCTCATTTTTCGTTCTTGTTCTTTATCTATGTTTTTTATGTCTTTTTCCTTTCTTTTTCTCTTTTTAAACTTTTTTTCTTTCTTTCTTTCTTTTTCTTTCTTTCTTTCTTTTCAGAAATCAAATTTTTTTTCCTTCTTTTTCTTGCTTTTTCTTGTCCCTCAAAATTTTTCTTGTTCTTATTTCTCATCAACAATCTCTTTCTTTCTTTCTTTCTTTCTTTCTTGGAAAAATTTCCCAGTAGACTTCTTTTTTCTTTTCTTTCTTTCTTCATTCTTTAAAAAAATTATAAAAAAATGTTCTCACGAGTTTTTTTCTTTTCTTTTTTCTTTTTTATTTATTTGTTATTTTGTGTGTGTGTGTGTCAGTTCTTTCTTTCTTACATTGATTGCCATTTCTAACCTTTTTTTTCTCTACTAGGGACCCCTTTTTTCTCTGTGTGCGCATCCATTTTTCAAAGGAAATAAATAATAAAAATTTAATAATAATAATTTGCTCAACATAGACCCTGTATACAGAGATTCTTTCTGTTACAATTCTTATTTCTTTTTCTTATTGTTTTTTTTTTCAGAACAATTTTTCATTCTCCCAGATATTGTTATTAAAGACCACAAACAAAAATTTGCCTCCTTTCTTTCTTATGGCAGTCCTTTCTGAATTTGCAATGTTTCTTTGAAGATATTCAAAAAGCTGTCAAAATACAAGGACCTTTTTTGCTTCCCTTTTATTAATTTTCTTCCGAAAATTTCATTCTTTTCATTATTGTCCCTTTTTTGTTGGAGCCTTTTCTCTATATTTCGTTCTTTAAGATTTTCCGTAGATTAATTGAAGGGATTTCTTTTTTTTTCCATGCCTCAATGAGATTTCAAAATTCTTCTGACAAGTACTGTTTTTCTTTATTGAAGGGCTTTTCTTTTTTTTTCTGTAATTTTTTTTTTTTTGCAGTGAAAAGTTTCATGATGTCATTTCTAAACTTTCTTTCTTTCTTTCTTTCTTTCCCGGAAAGTTTGCTATTGCAAACGCCAGAAATTTGTTCTTCAAATTTTAATAATAATGTAGCACATTTTGTTTCAATCTTTTCACCTTGTAATTGTTTTAGCTCCTTTCTTTTTCTTTTTTCTTTCTTCCGATTTTTTCACTGTTTGGTTTTTTTTGCTTTAAAGAAATATTTCTTTTACTCTTAAATTTTCCTCACACATTCATTTAGATCTTTATTCACATTTCAAATATTTATATTCTTGTTTTTTTCTTTTTCTTTTTTTTTTTTTTTAAAAATGATCAATGGAAAACTTATTCTTTCTTTTTTTTACAACTCTTTATCCTTCTCGCTTAATATTCTGTCTATTATTTTTTTTTTTAAAAAAAAACTGGAACATTTTCTTTTCCATCTTTTCCCATCAGACATCGGTTCCCTTTTATATTTGAAGCCCTTGGTTTGATTAAAATTCCACATTTCTCGACTCACTTCTTTTATTCCTTACCTTGTCTATAATTTTAATAATAAAATATAAAAAGGTTATTATTTCTCCTCACAGCTCCCAATTTACGAAAGGCTTTATCGATGTAAAATGACTGTGCTCTTACAAATTTTTTGTTCTAATTTTTTGTTAGAAAAAATGTTTATTTGTAGTGGAAAATGTCATTGCGTTATTCTCACCTTACATCTCCTTTTTGGGATAGATATAAATAATTTAATACAATAAATAAATTAATTAATTAAACAGCTAATAATAATAATCTGGTGTGATAATGAAATAAAAATAATAATAATAATAAAAAAACAAAAAGGAACAACAAATAGAAATCTAAAAATAATAATGGGAATCAATAATAATGTAGTTGGAGCCCTAGGACTGGTTGGAAAAAGTGCAGTAGACTAATTGAAGGGATTCCTGGAAGTCCATGCCTCAAAGAGATACAAAAATTGTTCTCTCAAGTACAGCCCACACTTTGCGAAGGGCTTTATCTATGTAATTTAATTTTTTTTTTTTTTTTCAAGTTCATGAAACTTTCTAGCCCTGTGCGGGACCCGGAAAGAAATACGTAAACGCCAGAAATCAAATGAAATAATAATAATAATAATAATGAAACCGAAATCTCAAAAATGTGGTACATGGGAGCATCAACAATCCCTGTTTAACTGGATTCCTCGGATTGGTTGGAAAAGATCCCAGTAGACTGATTGAAAGGATTCTCGGAAACTCATTCCTTAAAGAAATATATAAAAAAAATGTTCTCACGAGTACAGCCCGCACCTTACGAAGGGCTTTATCTATGTAAAATATTTTGTGTGTGTGTGTGTCAGTGGAAAGTGTCATGATGCCATTTCTAACCTTAGGTCTCTGGGAGGGACCCCCGAAAGAAATGTGTGCGCACCAGAAATCAAAGGAAATAAAATAATAAAAAAATAATAATAATAATAACAACAACCAGACCCGGTTACAGAGATAGGACCTGTTACAATTCTATGGGACTACACAATACACACTGACAGAACAATTAAAGCCAACCTCCCAGATATTGTTATTAAAGACCACAAACAAAAACGGTGCCTCCTTATTGATATGGCAGTCCCTGCTGAATGCAATGTATCTTTGAAGATATTCAAAAAGCTGTCAAAATACAAGGACCTTGAAATAGAAATCTCGAAAATGTGGCATATGGGAACATCAACAATCCCTGTTGTAGTTGGAGCCTTAGGACTGGTTGGAAAAGATTGCAGTAGATTAATTGAAGGGATTCCTGGAAGTCCATGCCTCAATGAGATACAAAAATTGTTCTGACAAGTACAGCCCACACTTTATGAAGGGCTTTATTTATGTAATTTTTTTTTGACAGTGAAAAGTATCATGATGTCATTTCTAAACTTAGGTCTCTGGGCGGGACCCGGAAAGAAATGTGTAAACGCCAGAAATTAAAGAAAATAAAAACAATAATAATAATAATGTAGCACATGAGGATATCAATAATTTCAGTAATTGTTGAAGCCCATGAATTGATTGGAAAAGGTTCCGATTGTCTCACTGTTTGGTTGCCCATGCTTTAAAGAAATATAAAAATTGTACTCACAAGTACATCTCACACATTACGAAGATCTTTATTCACATAAAATATGTGGGGTCTTGTTTTTGTTTTTGTTTTTTTCTTTTACAAAATGATCAATGGAAAATGCCACGAAGTCATTTCTGACCCTAATAATCAGGATATTGAAGTGTAAATCTAAAAAAACAAAAATGTGGAACATGAGAACATCGATAATTCCATTTGTGTTTGAAGCCCTTGGTTTGATTGGAAAGAGGTTTTGATCGACTCACTGAAGGGGTCCTTAGTAGCCCATGTTTTAAACAAATATAAAAAAGGGTCTCACAAACACAGCTCACACTTTACGAAAGGCTTTATCGATGTAAAATGTTTGTGCTCTTAGGGTTTTTTTTTGTTCTAATTTTTTTGTTAGAAAAATGTTCAGTGGAAAATGTCATAGCGTTATTTCTGACCTTAGTTCGCTGGTTGGGACCCGGAAGGAAATGAGTATACAAGAGAAATCGAAGGAAATAATAATAATAATAATAATAATAATAATAATAATAATACAAGGACCTTGAAATAGAAATCTCGAAAATGCGGCATATGGGAACATCAACAATCCCTGTTGTAGTTGGAGCCCTAGGACTGGTTGGAAAAGAGTGCAGTAGACTGATTGAAGGGATTCCTGGAAGTCCATGCCTCAATGAGATACAAAAAATTGTTCTGACAAGTACAGCCCACACCTTACGAAGGGCTTTATCTATGTAATTTAATTTTTTTTTTTCAGTGGAAAGTGTCATGACGCCATTTCTAGCCTTAGGTCCCTGGGCGGGACCCGGAAAGAAATGTGTAAACGCCAGAAATCAAAGAAAATAATAATAATAATAATAATAATAATAATAATAATATATTAATATATTTCTCTGGTATACTCTTATCACCCTGGGTATTATGATGACAATATTCTGCTTCGTATACCTTAAACCCAGCATTACTTTGTTGGTGTGCTGTTCTCTCAGTCAATAATAATAATAATAATAATTAGAAGAAGAAGAAGAAGAAGACGAAGAAGAAGCAGAAGAAGACATGCAGGAAGTGGATGCTTATTGACATAGCAGTACCATCTGAGAGAAACACCTCCATGAAAATTAACGAGAAATTGTCCAAATGCAAGGAACTGGAGATCGAGATTAACAGGATGTGAGGAATAAAGACTGAGACTGTGCCAATAGTAATCGGAGATCTGGGCCTCGTGAGAAAAGGAATGGACAATTTTAGTGTCCCAAGTAAGATCAACATAAAAGTTGCCCAGAAAATCTCCCTACTAGTAACATCCTATATACTATGAAAAGTGCTATTAATTAAATGACAATTCTCCTACAGGGCCTGAGTTCTATAGTTTGGACCCGACTCTACAGGATATAAAGCAGGAAACATAAGATACACAAATAATAATAATAATAATAATAATAATAATAATAATAATAATAATGGTAATATTAGCCGTTTCCCTATGAAGAAATATTTGGCATTCATTGCCCAAGCAGCCAGAACTGCATTTGTTTGAAATTCGTAAAATCTTTTTCTTAAAACAATATTTTAGGAAAACAGGTTTCAACTCCAATAGCTGTTATCGCTCTTTCCAGTATTGAAGATGGTTTCCTTCCTAACCATTTATTCGAAGTAATGGGGAATGTCAACATCTTCATTATGTCATTATTTTCTCTTCGATTTACATATCCTTTCTATTGTAGTTGTTATTGCTGCTGCTATTCCTCAAGGGATGTGATTTCTCTTATTTGATAATATGCTTAATAACAAAGAAAAACCTTACTTTACCTTGAAAAACTTGGTACTACTACTACTACTTATAATAATAATAATAATAATAATAATAATAATAATAATAATAATAGATACTAAAAATATGCCTAAGCTCCCGGGTAAAAACTGTAAAAAGTAGAAATGAGAAGAAGAGACGATGGTATTTTTTAAAACAGCTAGAATACTGAGGAGAATCCTGGAGTATAGAGATGGCTTCAGTCAGTTATGTGCCATGCGTGATACATGCGTAAGCGATCATGTATCTTTCGATACATAACAGACAAGATAGATTTTTTCTCGCAGTATGTTGCTATTTCATTCTGCGGTAGACCAGTCGCCACCCAAGGCTATTGAACCTGGTCTGTCTTGCTATTTACCCATACCTGTCGTGGCGGGGGTGTGGGGGGAGAAGAAGAGGATTCATGCACGTAAGCATGACTGGAATTCGAACTCGGTTCTCCGATTCCTCAATCCGAACCGCTATCCATTATTCCACCGTACCTCCCCAGGTATGGCTTACTGTCACTTAATCAACAGTATAAGCCCTAGTTACTACTGGACCTCAAATGAGTAAATAATAATAATAATGGTGATGATGATGGAGAAATGAAACCTATAGAGACGTTAGCATTACTGAAATCAACTAAAATACTAACGAGAGGGCTGGAGTATTTCTCGCTTCTGAAATAAAACACAATGACGTGTAGTAAGGTTTTCGATCCGATCACAAAGGGAATCACTTCCACTCCAAATAATTATGTTTAGTCACTTAATCAAATTTTGTTAGATGGGTGAAGCCGAGAACTTTTCAACACGGCCCCTTTCGCCTCATTCGCCTCCTCCTCCTCCTTCTAATAATAATAATAATAATAATAATAATAATAATAGGTTGAATACATTAGATTCGATAAGAAAACACTTTCTAAGATTCACGAGAATGTCGAAGTCGGAGTGTTGAAGACTTATTGTCACTTGATACAATAGCAGCTCCCACTGGTGGAAAGATGCAAATGATTAAACAAAACTGAGGCGTTTGCTCGATTTCTGAGGCGAATTGTTGTCAAATAATGTCTTGTTGAAGCCACCACTATAAGTAAAAATTATATATATATATATATATATATATATATATATATATATATATATATATATATAATAATAATAATAATAATAATAATAATAATAAACTGTCCGCACTCCTTTGCGAATAAATTGTTTATTGCAGACATAATTTTCAGAACTATTTACTTCTCAAAAATTGTCAAATTGTCTTCATTCGTCTGGTTCATCAATACATTTTATTTTTTCTTATAGATTTTATTTTAGTTTTTTTTTTCTCTTGCCTTTTTTTCTCTTTTTCTTTTGGCTTTTTCTCCGTAATCATTCATTTTTCTTTCTTTTATTTTTTATTTCTTTAAATTTTTCTTTCTTTTATTTTTTCTTTCTATTACTTTCTTTCTTTTTATAAATTTCTATTGGTTTTTGTTTTATTGTCATTTTTATTCTTTCATTTTTTCTTTTCTTTTCTTTATCGCTTGTACAGCTTTTCTTTCTTTATTTCTTATCTTTTTGCTATTCTTCATTTTTCTTATTTTATTTAATTTGCTATTGATTATAACTTTATTTCTCATTTTAATTCAGATATATTTTTCTGTTTTCTTTATTTCTCTCTTCTTTATTTCTTACTTTCTATTACTCTTTCAGGCTTTCTTTTCTCTTACATTTTTTTTTAATTTTTATTTCTTCTTATTTTTTTCTTTCTTTTTTCTTTCTTTCTTATTTTTGTCACTTTTTCAGGCTGTTTTATAGTTAATTCTTTGTTTTTTTTTTATTTCTTTCAATTTTTTTTTTATCTCATTTTCTTTCCTTATATTCATTCCTAATTTTTTCTTAATTCAGACTTTCTTTCTTTCTGGGTTTCTTTATATCCCTTTCATTCATTCATTCATTCATTCATTCTTATTTTATCTTTCCGTATCTTTTTTCTCTAACTTTCAGAATAAGAACCTTTTTTTCTTACTTTCTGTTATTCCTTCCTATTAGCCCTCCCATATTCATTCATTCTTTCTATTTTTCTTTCATTCATAAAGTGTCAATCGTTTTTTTTTCCCAAGCCGATTTGTTTAATATTCATATTAGCTTTCCTGTACAGACTGATTTTACCCTCATACAACATAAAGCCACATATTAGGGGGTTTTATTGAAAGATACCCACAAGAATGACAGTGTAACCCAACCCCTTTCAGTGGATACCTTGAAAAATAAATATTGGAATATTTCATTCTTTACCTGAAATCGAACACCTCCCTCTGGCACTGGTAGATACATGCAACTGTCTCATCAATATACCTTAAAATCCTAATTACCTCTGTGTTTCTGGGATTCGTCTATTTCTTCTTTGTTTCTTTTTACCTTTGTTTTATTCATCCTTTCTTTCTTTCTTTCTTTTCTTTCTTTCTTTCTTTCTTTTCTTTCTTTTTATTACTCAATTACCGATTCTTTCTCCTATTTCTTTTGCATTGATCTCTGACCTTTCCTCTCCTATCATTGACCCCAGCTTTCAAATTCTTCGTCAGCAACCCCCCACCACCACCACATCCCTCGTTCCTTCCCATGATCCTCTCCTCAGTTTTATGATGTTATTCTGTCCCTCCATCAGACAGGTCTATATCTGAATACTTCCCTTTGCTCTATCATTCCTTCTTTCCATCACTTTTCATTCCTTTGTTCATCTGTCCTTGCTTTCATTCATCAAGCTCTCCTTACTTAATAAGATTACAACTCATTCCTCTACTTATTCATTAACTAATCACTGGTGTCATTATTTTATAAACTAATTTCATTTGATTTCTTTTTGTTATCTGGTCGTATTTCTTTTATTAAACATACTTCCTTCTTTTATGAATCCTTTGTTTTTAGTTTCATGTTTTTTTTTATTTCTTTTTCCTTCTGTGTTTATGTCTTTTTCAATTTCTACCTCTTTCTTCTGTTTACTTTTCTTTCTTCTCCAAAATACATAATAACTGTATTATTACTAATCAGATTGCTACTACTTTTTCTCGACGTTTCCAAAGTACCTTTACTATTCATACCTCTGTTCTTTGTTTATTCTTCTCTGTGTTTTTACGTTTTTTCTTTCATTTTCTTTTTTTTTAATCTTCTTCTTTTTCGCGTTCATTTTTATGATATTTCATCATAATTTAATTTTTAATTCTTATTATAGAATGTTAGTTGCTATTTACTCTTTCTGTTTTGAATTTCATTTACTTCGTCTTTCATAATTTCTTTCTTTCTTTTATTGTTTGTTTTATTTTTATTTCAATATTTAATTATTCTTAATTCTCGTATATTGTTTGTTAGTTTCTTTGTTTGTTTGTTTTTTTTTGTTAGCTTCTATGTTTCTTTCTTATTTTCTTTCTTCCTTTTTTGTATTGTTTGTTTTTCTATGTTATTTCTATTTCCGATTTGTATTTATAATCCTAATTTCCATATATTGTTCTTTCTTTCTTTCTTTTTTGTATTGATTGTTTTTCTGTTTTTTTCTTTTACCGATAATTATTTATTTATTCTTAATTCCCGTAAATTGTTTATTTGTTTGTTTGTTCTTTGTTCTTTCTTTCTTTTTCCTTTCTTTCTTTCTTTCTTTCTTTCTTTCTTTCTTTCTTTTTGAAAGTGCCTTTGTTTCTTATATAATTACCGTTCTCATTATCTAAATATTTTTTCTTTCTTTTCATTTCTTTCTGTCTTTTTTCTCTATGTTCCTCATTTCCATGTACACTTTTCCCTCTTTCTTTCTTTCTTTCTTTCTTTCTTTCTTTCTTTCTTTCTTTCTTTCTTATACATTTATTGTCTATTTTTTTTCTATTGTGTATCTCTTTATTTCTCGAATTGGACTTTATCTCATTTTCTCTTTCTAATTAAGTTCTACTTTCTCTTCTTTTCTTTACTCTTTTATTTACTTTATTTCTTTGTTTTTACTTCTATATTCTCCCCACACGCATATTTACTCCCCACCCACTTTATTTTACTAGCCCCCCACTTCATTCTTTTTCTTTCTAATTTCCACGTATTTTCTTACTTTCTGTCTTCCTTGAATTTCTTCTTTCCTCTAGTAACCATTTCTTATTGGACACATTCTTTCTTTCTCTTTATTCCCCTCTTTATTTCTCCCTTTATTCGTTGCATTAATCCTTATTTCTTCTTTTTCAGTTTCTTTCTTTTTCTTCTTTTGTTTACTTTGTTTTGAATAAATTATTCCTGGATAAATATTACTAATATTACTATTAACGTTTCTTGATGCATTACGGATATCTGCCTTTACCTTACCAACACTATTTCTTTATTGTTTTCTTTCTTCATATTTTAATTACTATTCTCCTTTCTTTCTTTCTTTCTTTCTTTCTTTCTTTCTTTCTTTCTTTCTTTCTTTCTTTCTCCTATTCATTCATTGTTCCTTACTTTCTATCTCGCCATAATCTATATCCGTTTTTCTATTCTGTCTCCCCCCCCACTCCCTTGTTTTTACGGAATTTTCTCCTTCCTTTTATTTCGTAAACTTTGTAGATATTTCAAAATCAAGGCTTTCTACTCTATTCTCTGACATTCTTCCGACAATAATTTGTTGTTCCTTCTCTCCTAGTCATTCCTTCACTTATAATGCAACATTGCCATCACGTGCTTCCACCTAAACCACCACTACCCACCACCCCTCTGACTTCCCCGACGTCACATGAAATTCTTTCTGGCTTCGCCCCTTTGTTTCAGCTTTATCGCCTAGCATTTTCGTCAGTTCGACGATCACGTGACTCTCAGAATCCTGTCTTCCTCCAGAAAATCTCATTTTGTTATTTTCTTCTTCTTCTTCTTCTTCTTCTTCTTCTTACTTTTTTGTTTGTGCATTTGAAGAAAATTCTCTAAATAAACGATTCTTTATTTCTTGAAAGCAACCCTATACTTGAAATGAAGATAAAATATACAATGAAAATACAATATACTTTAAAATAAAAATAAAAAAAGATACTAATTTTAACCTACAATATTAAAAAAAAAAATGTGACTTCATATATATTTATCAGGGAACCTGATTCCACTTTCTTATTAATTGTATATACCATTGTTATGGTTACAGGAAGCTAAACATGAGTCTAATAAGCCTCAAAACAAAGAAATATTTCTTAAATAATTTTGAGAGACCAGGTTACTATTTATTATATTATACTATATATTATATTTCATTTCTTTTCTTTGCCGGAAAATTTATTCGGAAAATTTTGTTTTAGCTATTTAATAAACAATTTAATAAATACATTTAATAAATATTTTGATAAGTAATTTAATAAAGAATAATTAGTTAATACATAATGAATAATTTAATAAATCATTTAAAGAATAAAATTTACTAAAAAAAAAAAAAAAAACAGGTTTTGAAATCCTAACGCGCATTGGAATAACGTGAGATGACTGAGAAGCTAAGCAAAGTAATAAGAAACAGGGACATTTCGTTACAACTACAAAAGACGGGAAGATGTGGAGAGCCATGAAACTGGATAATTTCGTTAAAAGCAAATAACAAACTACTTTTATGTAATATCTGCCTTCCCATAGGTGAGTGAATGTTGGACCCTCTCTTTAAAGATGAAGAAGAGAGCTCGGGCAACAGAAGGACGCTGGGAATATCATAGACTGAGCACGGTAGTAACGAGGAAGTTTTAAAGAATATGGGAATAAAACGGACGCTTATGCTTGAAATCAGAAGAACATTCTAGGAGAATTAATGAGGAAAGAAGGCTTGGCGAATGTGATACTAACAGGGCATATTAATGGCAAGAGTGACAGAGGAAAGCAGCAAGAAAAAATATTTAATGAGCTTGTGTAAATGGATGATACAGCAGGGACTGTGACGGATGGGGAAAAGTCAAACCAGAGTGACAAAGAATAGAAAGTTGTGGAGAACTATGATCTCCCAGGAACATCACATAGAAGAAGAAGAAGAAGAAGAAGAAGAAGAAGAAGAAGAAGAAGAATCGAGTAATAATTTTGGGGTCTCTCACCAACCATTCAGGATGCAAATTTCATTTCACAGGCTGATTTTTTTTTTTTAAAAATGGCTGAAAAACTATAAATATGTTCTTTCATGTGTTACCCGAATTACGAAAACTGAATAAAATTTTATATGCAATTTACCTATTATAAAGCAACTAGCCTTTAATACAAAACTCAGGGTAAGTTTTACGTATTTATCGAACACGCAGCCTCATATGCCATGCTTTCTAATGAATTAATCTGTTGTTATGGTAACAAAAGACATTCTGCGTCGGTGATCATAGCTCGCAAAATTTCCTGTCATTTATGTAGATATTGCATAAACAAGTAAAGACATCAGGTGGCTAATACATTTTGTCTCTTGCTTTGTATTATGTGTCATTGGTTAACGGAACTGTTTCTTACAACAGACTATATATATATATATAATATATATATATATATATATATATATATATATATATATATATATATATATATATATAATGACTATACTACTCGGTTGGTGTAAAAAAACAGGATAACACAATCTGCAAATAAAAATATATTAAAACAAATAGGTATCTGTGAAAATAAAATTTAATAAAAAAGAAAGGTTTAAAAACATCCGAGTAGGCCTAAAATATCGTCTAGTATCGTAATTTCGTAGTCCAAAGGAAAACAAAAATAATCGAGTAAAAGTTCTATTAGGTGAAACCTAGGTAGGTAGTTCCTGGCTCACTAGGATTATATATATATATATATATATATATATATATATATATATATATATATATATATATATCCTCAAATACCATTTGTTTTGATATAATTTTTCTATCAACCAAGTATTGCCATCGGAATTTTTCTATCAACCAAGTATAATTACTATTATAATATATATATATATATTATAATTACTATTATAATATATATATATATATAGTGTGGATAGGTTAACATGGCCATACAACTGAATATATATATATATATATATATATATATATGTGTGTGTGTGTGTGTGTGTGTGTGTGTGTGTGTGTGTGTGTATAACGATAAAATATATTTTCAGGTAAGCTATTTTACGAGTAAAAGTTGTCAATATCATAGATAGAATTCATGCAAAATCAATTCGCAATAATTTCTACTGAATAGTTTCTAGAATAATTTTAACCATAACCGTTACCGCCCACTCAATAACTATTAGGCTAATGTATTAGACCGAACTAATCATAATGTCTCAATGACCAGAATATATACATAGTCGATAAGAACACAGCACTCCCTGGTCTGCAGAGAGCGCTCAAGCATGAACCTCACTGTCTCCTTTTCGATACTAACACCATATATATATATATATATATATATATATATATATATATATATATATATATATATTTATATATCTGCTAAAACTGCACAAAATTGTCCTATTATTTTTTTTCATTTATATATATATATATATATATATATATATATATATATATATATATATACATAAATTTATATCAATTTATCCTGTATATATACATAAATGTATGACAATTTATATGTGTGTACACACAATTGTAATATTGTTTTCGCCATGTATATTTTCTCCTTACGCATATATATATATATATATGCATAAATTCATATCAAATTATCCTATATATATATATATATATTGCACAATAAAAAAATATTAAAAAATTAAAATCTTCAGACACACTGGGTTGTAGATTAATATTCTTTCGTTTTTTTTTTGTATTATTATTTCATTTAGATTCCTCGACTAGTTTCAGCCAAAATGGCCATCATCGGGAGAAGAAATAGTTCTGCTTGCTGGTAGCAGTAAACTACAGAAATGAATTTCTTCCCGGAGAAAATGAACTTTTATCTGTAGTTTTCATTTGTTTTTTTTATTCTTTTTAACCTGAATCTTTTAACATTCCTTGTGTTGGTCAAACAGTCTCTTTTAAGTTGTTATTTGAGATAAGAGCAGAATGGATCTATGCTTCCCTGAATTCCTTTGGTCAGTTTGACAGTTCTATTGGTTCCTGGACAGGGAATGTGTCTGTGTTAAGTGGTAGGTATGATAGGTATGATATGTGTATATATATATATATATATATATATATATATATATATATATATATATATATATATACATATATGTGTGTGTGTGTGTTTGAGGGGATAATATATATGCATTGAAAATATATCATAAACCAGAAAAAATTAGTGTTGCGCGTTTTGTCTTTTAAGAATTTATTGGGCTAAATTGATGTTTGCTATTGATGTTACTATATATTCATAGAATGACAGGGATGCTGAATTTTAAACTTTAAAATTTATTTTAGTTATTTTATTAAAATGTATGTTGGATAGGTAAAATTTCTAAGCAAATTCATTAAACTTCTTAAGAATACATATATATATATATATATATATATATATATATATATATATATATATATATATATGTATGTATATATATGTATATATATATATATTATTTATATACACCGACATATAATAATAATAATAATAATAATATAAAAAGCAATCTTAACAACTTTTACCGGCCTGAATGTCCGAAAAATTTCATAGAAAATAAAGAATCAAGTTCGGAGGTCACTTATTTTCGATGAAATTTCTCCGGACAATTAAGCTCAACAAATTTTATACACTTTTCTCTGGTTGGAACTACTATAACCTCTTCCTTTTATATATATATATATATATATATATATATATATATATATATATATATATGCAGAACGTATTAAAACATTCAGTTTACCGTTTATATGACGTCACTTTGATTGACTTGAAATTCGTTCCATCAAACGGAAGAAAGAAGGATTTAAACACAAAAGAGTTGCGTACGGATACACAGAAACATCTTTCAAAACTGTGCACATATTATTAAAGCAGAAATAATGAATCTAATAATTAGCAAGTCTTGCAAGACTAGTTCTAATAATTAGCAAATCTTGCAAGACTAGTTCTAATAATTAGCAAGTTTCATACCGTAGTTGGTTTAATTACCTCCTGCTAAGATCAGATGCTGAAATTACTTAACATTTAAGGGCAATAAAGGCATGGAATTCATTTTTTTTAAAGATTGGTCGCCTAAAATAATTTAAAAGACTGATTGACTTAAAGGCAAAAATATTTTTTTTTCTTCTAAATTTGTGACACTAAAGGGTTAATTTCTTTATTATTATTTTTGATTTCTGGTGTATACTCATTTCTTTCCAGACCCCAACTAGATACTTAAAGTCAGAACTGCAATCATGACATTTTCCACTAAACATTAAAAAAAAAAAAAACGAAATAAAAAAAAACCCCAAAAACTAAGATCACACATTTTACATAGATTAAGCCCTTCGTAAAGTGTCATCAGTACCATTTGTTGTATTTCTTGAAGGTTTAGGCTACCAGGAATCCTTTCAGTGATGCATCCTTTCATTTGCAAGAATAATTTAAATTGTGCAACCTTCTAAATCTGATACAATTAAAACTAATGCAATTCAATGTTTATCGTTTACCACTATACAAAGAATTATATATGAAAACGATTTTTCATTCCTACATTTATAAACATATAATAAATTATTAAAATATGTGAACCAACTATTAGAAAATACTTAATATTTACCATTTTATAAAGTGCGAACCAGTCAGAAATTAGCTCTTGTTTTGCCAACATTTCCAATAAACAATATCGGAAATAGTGTAAATATACAATCTAATAAATAAATAGTGTTTATTATTTCTGTTGTAAATTCTCAAGAACAAAGAAAATTCACTTTTATCATATATTTAGCTTTTATTAAAATTCTAATTATCACTTTTTAAAACACACATTACCGAGGAGTGAAGGTAGTTAAAATAATAGCGGTGTCAAGGGAAAAACAGTTCCTTTGACCCTCTGATTTTGGCGGGCACGAAACACGAAATTTGCCGAATATTGTTACTGTGATGAAGCCGAACATTAATAAAGCCACGTTCTAGTATAAACGTATAAAGTGAAATATACACAACACGGCAACAATTCTGTCACGTGTTCCACGCATATACGGTGTTAAAAAAAAAGGTCATAATTTTAAAGGCGTGGAAATGTACTGGCCTCAGTCTTTACTATTAATTTTCAGCGCCATGTTACAAATTTGGACAAAATTTGCCAGAAAGTCACTCAGGCCCGAAGTGAAATAATAAACAATAACAATATATACTTTTTATTTTGTTTTATATTTTTTATTTGATTTAGGTATATTTTTTGCGTATTTTTTTTAGTTTTAAGATATAGCATTCAAAAGGAATTTACAAGTTACATTTGTTGTGCGTGCATTGGAGATGATAATAGTGTCAGACATTTGTTTCTTAATTACTCCACAGTGAGTTGCTTATATCTTTGGGATTTTTCATCGGAAATAAAATTTATATATATATATATATATATATATATATATATATATATATATATATTATATATTCTTATTGTTTTTCTGTTTTAATTTGAATATCCCATGGAAGCCTTTGAGCAGGGCAGAAACCGGTTGCTTACCCCACCCTTGTTGTTGAGTTTTTTATTATTTAATATTGTTTTAATATGTCTTGTAATATTAAATTTTATACTTTTATTTCGATCATATATATATATATATATATATATATATATATATATATATATATATATATATATATATATATATAAAAAATTGATAAATACAACAAATATTTTAATCCATTTTGTACGTTATATTATATACATTTTTTAGGGATACACTTATTTGAGTAAATCCTTCTTTTTTTTTTAATTAAACAGTATTAATTATATCTACCGGCTGGAATGTTCGAGAAATTTCGCCCTGCAACAGGCAAAACGGAAGTCCCTGTGGTTGAATCGTCATAGCATGTCAGGATGCGTGACGGTTCCGTATAGGATACAGGTTTGATCCCTGTCGGAAGACGCATATTTTCTACGAAATTTCTTGAACATTTCAGACATGTAATTGGTACTGATTAATTTAAAAAAGAAAACAAGCATTACTTAAATAATTGTTATATATATATATATATATATATATATATATATATATATATTATATATATATATATATATATATATATATATATATATATATATATATATATATATATTTGATTGCCCCATCGTCACATATGACTGCCTTTTTGCTACATTAACATTAACTCTAGTTTATTGTTTCCTCTCGAATGACTTCGAAGGTGGCTCGTCAAACCAGCAGTTGATTTGCAAGGCCTATGGTGTAGCAATGGATAGCGGTTCGGATTGAGAAATCGGAGAGCCGAGTTCGAATTCCAGTCGAATCCATTACATTCATTTACGTATTAATACAACTGGGATAGGTATAAATTCTATTCTTCTCCCCCCAGCTATGAGTAAATAGCAGGACAGACCGGGTTCTGTAGCCTTGGATGACTTGAATCTACCTCGTCAGTCAGGTATCGAAAGCGTGTATCAGGCATAGCACATAAAATAGCATAGATGACATAATATGGTAGGTCATCCTTGTTCACCACCATATACCTCTTCAATCCAGATGTCGATTCACATACTTCGTGGAGGTTCCACGTTCGTAGCATGGTACTGAACTTACAACTCACTGGATCTAACCAACGCCTTTATCCACTGGGTCATGTGTCCCGGTGGACAAAATAAAGGGTGCGGTTCAAAATTCAAATCACCTGAAGAAGGCCAGAGCGTATAACTGCCGTAAACGTTGTGAATAATACCTCATCTCAGACATTTGTCATTGATTGTCACATTGTTTTGCATTTGCGAAAGTTGAAATGTTATATTCTTTTATCTACGAAAAATCGAACTGTAAAATGCAATCAGTTTGATAGCGACATTTCCACACGGGAAATGTATTTGATATTCATCGACTATGTGCATTCCAGTTTCTTTCTTTTAAGCCCCTTGCATAAATGCATAGACATTGCTTTCGAACCCCTGGCAACAAAATACTGCATATGTCAAAAGCGAAGATTTCGCATTAGGTGAATTTAAACATGATATTTACTACTGTCAATTAAATTTTTTCACTTCATCTATACAACAAACTACTGCATTGATATAAACTCGAACCATATATATATATATATATATATATATATATATATATATATATATATACGTGTATTTAAGCAGCATTTTTTCATTGACACATGTTTTATTAAATAATATAGACAAGTGTTGTCTATTTATTTTATATAAATTCTTTTCATATCGTCTGATACGCTTAACAACATTATCATTAAACGAAGAAAGAAAATCACAATATTGATACATATTTTTTAATCCTATCTAAGCTTTCGGCTTACATAAGACATTATGAAAGATGACAATTACATTGCAATATATTTAAGCAATACACGGAGAAGACAGTGTTCTGTTTACATGGAAGATTTCAAAGCAACGACAAAGTCGTACATATAAGACGCTGGAAGCGAAAATCGCACCGCAGCTCATGACGTCAAACATGACCACGGGAGAGTGAATTCGAGAAGTATTAAGTATGGGAAACCGTTGGTATAAACCAATGGCTTCTGTTACCAATTATAGGCATTTAAGTATATTTGTGGAGATTTCATAGTTGAAACCTAACCTAAACAAAATAAGCTATAAACTATAAGTTGTATTGTGTTATCGGCATATTTGCCGAAATTAATATTAACTCTTATTATTTTACTTTAAAGTGTCACTACATTCGTTTTTAAGGATTGTTCTCTGT
>CAHIKZ030001358.1:0-15000 GCA_903632075.3 Acanthosepion pharaonis | reverse complement strand
AGAAGAAGAAGAAGAAGAAGAAGAAGAAGAAGAAGAAGAAGAAGAAGAAGAAGAAGAAGAAGAAGAAGAAGACTGTGAAGTACTGGAAATTAGAGGAGACGTGTCCTTACGCAACCTCCAGCGATAACATCCAGGCATTTGGCGTGAAAATATTTTGAGTTAAAGGGAGATAACTGATACTGAGACATCCAGAAGAGGCGTGACACGTGGAAACAGAACAGTCTACCCCGGTGTACGAAATACAGATTTCAGTTTAAAATTCCAATCACCCGAAGAAGGCCTGGACGTAAAACTCAATGAATATGGCATTAAAGACGAGGATATGAAATAATGGTTATAATTATATTCCTTTTCAAACAATAGGAGCCAATAAAAGACAGATGCATATTCGGGGACAAACAGTACAACAACACGAGTGTACAGACAAGAAATCGTTGCGACGTTGCGTGGAGATCATTCCGAAGATGATTCGGAAAAATTCCAGTCGGACGGATAAACAATAGAAGTAGGCATTCCAACTTAAATAAAGAGAACAAACGCAGAAGAAAATTTAGAGACAATTGCAGAACAAAAGGGAGCTGATTTGTGGTACGCGTTGAAATAAGTAAGCATTTTAAAATGTTGATTTCATTTGAGTCGTAATGGCGAGCAGAAACAATAGTAATTTCCAGTCAGTTTACGCGCGTGCACACACCCCCTACACACACACACGCACGCACACATACACACACACGCACACACACACACAAACACACACACACATATATATATATGTATATATATATATATACACATATATATAACTTTCTGAAAGAGACGTAAAATTCGGGAAGTAAAATTTATAAAGGGGATTTATATTCTGAAAAGCCAGTAAACGTTATGACGCAAAAAAATTAGGAACAAAAGAAGTACACACACACACAAATTTATATATATATATATAATGTTGAGGTTGAGGATTTTATTTTTAGTAAGTCCATCAACAGCTGTACAGACATTAATAAACATATATATTCATACGTGCAAACATGTACAGAAACACATATCTATCTATCTATCTATCTATCTCTCTCTCTCTCTCTCTCTATCTATATATATATATATATATATATATATATATATATATATATATATATAAGAAAACTTTTTAAAACAAATGGATGATAGTTTTACTGATTAATGAGGCATTTTTTACGTAAAAAAACACACAACTAAAATTCTTGACAAATGCAACATTAACGCTCAATATATATATATATATATATATATAATTATTTTTATAAAAAAATTTATAACATAAGTATGTTATAAAATCACTAAAAATAAGCCATTTTGTTTCAACACACTCTATTGTCTTATCAAGTGATGGTGTTGAAAAGAAAATAAATGGTTTTAAAAGTTTCAGATTAATTAACGATCCTACACTAGGGGAGCATTGTTACAAAAGCTAGAATAACCAATCAAAAACGAAGTACAGAAAGATTCAAAAGCTTGACAACAAAATCCTGCTATTATAGCTATTTAGATCTTTAAATATGTGTAATAATAAAAAAAATTTTACTAACTAATAATTATAAATTTATATGATAAAATTTAATATTAAAATTAAAAACTAGCAATTTTAAAAATCCAAATTTAATCACTATTAAGTTTAAAAACTACAAATTATTGAGAAAAGAAAAAAAATATATATGTTTATTCAATTCATTTCTTCATTGAAATTACGTCTGACAAGACAAAAAAGCTACAATTCATCCGGTCATTCTGATAATACATGTATATATTTTTTTTCTTTTTCCGTTTTTATTTTTAGTTTTTGAATAATATCTTAAACTCACGTGACACAACAAAACACAATCAGATTATAATATATACGCATCCAGACATAATTAGATACACACACACACACACACACACACAAACACACACACACAAAAAAAAAAAAAAAAAAAAAAAGGTGGGGGAATACATGAACAACTCCACAGCCCTTTATGAAAAAGAGACGTGGAAACTAACACTTATACACACACACAGTTAAATGTGAATACTCTACATACACATAGACACCGATATGTACACAAACATACATCCACAATGTCATAGACATTGAGAAATCACAACCAGTAAATATTTCAGACTTAAATAAATGCTAACCACTTATTGAATTATAACTTAAGGAGCAAATATATAAAGATAAAAATGTTTAAAATAATATTATTTAATATATTAAAACGAAAACTCTAAAACAATAAATATCAATAAAAATATATATATATTAATCATAATATATAAGTTGATAATAGTTTCATTATATATTTGGCAAAGAAAAACAGGATAAAAGAAATCCACAAATATATATATATATATATATATATATATATACACAGCAAAAAACAAATTAACACACATAAAAAAAAAATATATATATATATATACATAAATATATAAACATATACGTACATATACATATCTATGATAACAAATATGTAACATATACATATAAATAAATACACACACACATATACATAGACTTTTATGCACACATATTAGATATATAAAACAGTCATGATATACCAAAGTTTCATATACATACACACAACTCATAATAATAGGTTTAACACACACCTATATATATATACATACACAAACATACATAAATATATATACATGTAAATATATACATACAACATAAATATATATCTATGTAAATATATCTACAACAAAACAACCACCATATATACATGCATACATAAAAATAAATAACATCAACCAAATACATATATAAACGAACTAACATATAGATACATAAATATGCATAAACACCAACACACAGCAATATACATATAGTTCATCCTTATAAATTCCCGTTACAAGGATGAATAGTGACCAAAAATCTTCCAACAACAATTTTGACTTTTCCATATATTCATGGATTCTGCTGAATATTCAGACTTGGTTGGATTATTTCTTTTATATAATTTAAGTGCCTTCGATTGTCTAGATTCAGATAGTGTAGGATTATATGAGAGATGATGGAACTTAGTTGTTAAAAACTCAACTAAAATTAAGGTAGACCGTATTAGGAAAATGATCTATAAGTATTTAAGGATTTAGGTCTTAGGACAATAGTTACTACTAATGTTAGACAAGTAGATTTTCTAGATGTCACCCTAGATCTTGCTAACAATATTTTTCCAACCATATGTGAAAGTTAATTCCAACCCATTATACGTTCATCCTAATTCCAACCATCCCCCTTCGGTTATCAAACATATACCCACTTCCATTGAATTTAGAATTAGCGCTAACTCTTATAATAAGGAGGTTTTCAATAAACATAGTGATTTTTATAATTCTGCACTAAAAAATAGTGGATACAAAAATACAACTATTCAATATAAAAAACCTGTTAATTGCAACCATAATAAGAAAAGAAGATCTAGAAAGGTTATTTAGTTCCTCCCCCCTTTCAATGTTATGGTCAAAACTAAGTTAGGGCATATATTTATTAACCTAATCAAAAAACATTTCCCCAACCCTGAAACCTAACCCATTGTAGTAAAATATTTAATCCTAATACCCATAAATTAAGCTATAGTTGTGCTGATAACCTAGAGCAGATAATTAAAAACATAACATAGTCTTTAACAAGTATAGGAATTCAAAAGGCTTGACTAATCAACAGGTTACTAACTTCAATTTCTAACTATAAGAATACAAATAACAACTTATGTAATTGTGGAATCCGAATAATTGTCCACTACAAAATAACTGTGGGATTACTTCTGATCTATCTTGGTACTATTTCAACAATTGAAAATCCAAATATAAAGAAGTTTTACATTGGTTCTACTATGAAAACATTCAAAGGAACGCTGGCAGGGGCATATGCAATCCTTTAATCACAGTGAATATAGGTACATGACCTCATTATCCAAGTATTTTTCTTTCTAAAAGATAAGAACAAAATGACCTACGATTAAATGGAGTTTGGTTACATTCTGCTCATTTGTAACTCCCTATATACCCCTATGTTACCTATGCCTTAATGAAAAATTTGAAATTATAAGATTTAAAACAAAATTTATCTCTTAAATCAAAGATATGAACTGACAGTAAATTGTAAAACCTTTTGAAATTTAACTTGAGTTTTGGTCGTATACTTTTAAGTAGTAATGTTTTTTCCCCCAGTGTATTTTTTAATAGATTAGTATTTTTTATTGCATTATTTTCATACATCACGATGATAAGACACAGTGTGTTGAAACAAAGTGTTATTTTGTTGGTTTAAATGTGTATATATTTATTTTTTATTGGTTAAGAATTATTTGCTCTACTGTGTGTAGGTTGGTTTTAAATATATTTAAGTTTTTTTTAATTCTGTATACCAATTATATACTTTATATATATATATATATATGTATATATATATATATGTGTGTGTTTTGATTTATATATATATTATTCTGAAAACCTCAGACAGTTATAAGGATAGTTAATAATTGATGCTGTATATGTGTATGTGTGCCTATATATGTATTTTAATGTTTGGGTCCAGTTGAATATATGTATGTATTTGTGTGTGTATATGTATGTATGTATTTCTGAACTGTATGTAAATATATATATATGTATATTTAAATATATATATTAATGTATGTGTATGTTCATTTGTGGATATATATATATATATATATGTATAAATATAATATGTGTATGGTGTATATGTATGTATGTGATGTAAGTGTGTATGAGTATGTACATGTATATGTATGATTAAATCACGGCAGTATAATGGTTAAAGCATGTTGTTTTATTGGGTGCGGAGGTATGAGTTCGTCTCACTGGATTTTCCCTGTTTTCTGATTTGTCTCACAATATATTTGTATATATATGTATATGTATGTATATGTGTATGTGTGTAAATATGTCTTGTTCAATATATATATATATGTGTATATATATATGTATATCCTATTTTATTTTTATTAAGTTGATTTATATTTACTAATATTTCTGTTTTGTATAAATGTGTTTATATATTTGTATGTTAGACTATATGTATATTGTGTGTTGGTGTTTGAAGGTATATTTGGATGTATCTATATGTTAAAAGTTCGTTTATATATGTATTTGGTTGAAATCATTTTTATGTATGCATGTATATATGGGTGGTTATTATTGTCTCTAAAGAGATATTTATGGATATATATATATGTTTATTTGTAGATATGTATGTATGTGTATATATATTTATGTATGTTTGTATGGATATATATAGGTGTGTGTGTTGGAACCTATTATGTATGAGTTTGTTGTGTATGTATGGGTATGGAAACTTTGGTATATCATGACTGTTTTTATATATCTAAGTATCTCACCCAAAAAAGTCCATGTTTTCATATATGTTTGTGTAACAAAAATTTGTATATGTGCGTACATGTGCTAAGTTATCATAGATATGTATATGTACGTATATGTTTATGTTTATATATTTATTTGTATGTATTTCTGTATGAATATATATATAGATATATTTTTTTTTTTTTTATGTTAAATTTGTTTTTGCTGCCGTGTATATATATATATGCATCAGTATATATTTGTGGATTTCTTTATCTGTTTTTCTTGCCTAAATATAATGAAACTATTATCAACTTATGATTAATAATATATATTTTTATTGATATTTATTCTTTTAGAGTTTTCGTTTTATATTAAATAATATTATTTAAACATTTTTATCTTTTATAAATTTTCATTTGTTTTAATTCGATAAGTGGTTATCCATTTATTTATGTCATTTCCCTTTACTGGTTGGCCAGATTTCTCAATGTCTATGCACCCTTCTGTGGATGTATGTTTCTGTAGGTTTTGATGTCTCTATGTGTATTAGATTGTAAAAAAAAAAAACTGTGTGTGTATATTTAGTTTCCATGTCTCCTTTTTCATAAAGGGCTGTGAGTTCTTCATGTATTCCCCCACCTCTGAAGTTTTTTTTTTTTGGCCAATTTTGTGTGTGTTTCTATTGACATCATATATGTGTGTAGTAACATAATTTTTGAACAGGATTTGATGTATCATAATCCAATTCAATTTTTCGTTGTGTGACGTTCAGTAATAGTTTCATATTCACAAACTTTAAAATAAAAACGGAAAAGAGGAAATAAAAATATATATACATGTATTAGGATGCATGACCGGAAATGCAGTCTTATGTCTTCTCGAACGTAATTATAAACATGTAAACAAAAATAAACACATATATATTTTTCTTTTATCAATAATTTTGTAGATTTAAGCAAAATATGTTTAAATTTGGTTTTAAAATGACCAGTTTTTAATTTTAATATTAAATTTTATCAAATAAATTTATAAAAATCAGTTAGTATAAATTATTTTTAATATTACACGTATTTAAAGATGTGAATATTAGAGGACGATTTCGTTTTCAAATACTGATCTTTCTATAAAATCAGTTTCATTGAGTTACATGAACGATAGATATTATAAAGATCCCTAAGTGTAGGATCAAATTAATTCATCTGAAACTTTTAAAACCATTTATTTTCTTTTCAACACCATCACTTGATAAGACACAGAGTGTGTTGAAACAAAATGGCTATTTTTGTAGTGATTTTATAACATACTTATGTTATAAATTTTTTAAAAATAATTATATCTATACTACTTTGTATTGAGCACTCTTTTAAGAATAGTAATTGTTGGTTATTGGAATTCATTCCGTGTATACCAATTATATTTATTTATATATATATATATATATATATATATATATATATATATATATATATATATATATATATATATATATTAGCTATTTAAAATGTTCTAAGTAATCTAATATTTTATTGAATTTAGATTCTCTGGATTTATATGAAGCTTGTTTTAAAAATGCTAGAAAACTACCAATAAATGTTAAATTTTCTATAGTTATCTGTCATGGATCTGATAATTTTGTGTACGGATGTCCGTAATTTACAAATAGCAGCACAAACACAAAAAGAATATTTTGTAAAAATACTGAGTTTTAATTAGTAAAGATTTTGGATGATGATTAGAAAAAATGTTGGATATTTTAGATTAATTTTATTTCTACTTAGTGAAAAAAATAACTTTCCTTTCTTGTCATGGAATTTTTAAACAAATCAACAAAATTGACATTATCTCTGCCCAAGTTTTTTCTCAAAAAAAAGCCTCAACCTAATATATCTTATAACATAAAACAAAAGTACTTTCTAATGAAACAATGTGTTATTTCATTACATTTTTTACCACGATTCAAAAAAAATTGTGTAGCGGCGCTCAAACGCTAAAAAAAATCCTCGAAATTTAAAAAAATAAATAAGTGGCGAGTAACAGACAAAAAATATGGTATACCAAAACTTTCAAACATAATGTATCTTATATGTTTCATTGGCACGAAAGGTACTAATTGATTTTACAAAGAATTTAGCAACTCAATGCTTTCACCTCAAAAAAAAAAAAACAAAAACAAAATAAAATAACGCTCAAATTATTCATGCAAATTCATTGTCCCTCGTTGACAGAAGAAAAAACAAATGTTAATCAAAATTAATCCAAAATTTCGAAGGTTCTAAAAAGGAAGCCTAAGTATAATATAATTATCAAAAATAATCAGTTGGTCTTATCCTTAAGGATAACATACAGATTTTGACAATACAACGTTGCGTATTAAGTTTCAGGCATTTTTCATTATGTATGCGCATTTATATATATATATATATATATATATATATATATATAGAGAGAGATAGATAGATAGATAGATAGATAGATAGATATTAATGGTCAATATATATATGTGTGTGTGTGTGTGTGTGTGTGTGTATGTATGTATGAAAAATATATTTCAATTGACCGCTGTTGAGAGATAAGCTGATTCTATAACCAACAGAAAAACGCGCTAATGCAAAGCTCTTTTCAGTTAAATGAATTAGAATACCCTCTGACTGTTTGGCGTTTGTTGACATTACGTAAAGACAATACGCTAGAATTGGCTGTTTCTCTCTGCTGAATGATGATAGCTCAGTGGTAGAAACTCTGATTGGCACCAAATCGGTCCTGGCTTGAAGTATCTGAATGTCCTGTCGCCAATGAGGAGCTGTGATACAAGGAAACTGTAATGCCTGGTGAATGACACACACACACAGATATATATATATATATATATATATATATATATTTCAAAAAGAATGTCTGGCACAAAATCTAGCCTTTTGTTCCTGATGAGCTAGTAATCCAGTGAAAGTTTAGTCGCACACAAAACGTAGGTACGATTTGTACTAATTAATATATATATTTGGTTTGTCCAACCACACGAGAACTATTACGTATGAATTTGATGAATATATATATATATATATATATATATATATATATATATATATATATGCCTGTCTGTGTGTGTGTGTGTATGTCTCTGTGTGTGTATATAAATACATGTGCAATTGTGTGTGCGTATAGCTGCATGTGAATTTTAGTTTGATCCTTTCCGATATAATATAAAAGTCTGTCATCTTGTGAGCAGCTGGAGGCAGACGCCGTATCAAAAAATAATGTAACTCCGTCCAGTTCATTTTGCGATCGTCATTGTCTTTTTTGAATAGATGATTCGTAGATTTTTTATGCAAAACTACTGATAGTAATTCGTTTTCTTATTAGTGGACATCACGTAGGTGGTAAGCTGAAAGTCACCAAGACGAATGTAAAACTATGCGACATACAGGTGATTTGCAAAATAAACTCACCATTTTAAAATACTTATAATTTATTTTATAACTGTATTTTTTTTTTTTACAAGTAATGGATATGAGAGGAAAGCGTTTAGCATTAGGTAAATTCAGATTTCGCTACCCTACTTCTTAAACCTTGAGAGGAATCACATCAACTGATTTCACCTTGAATATTTGTGATATTGATACTGCATTCGCCCTTCAAGTTCTTCAAAACTCTTGGTTTGGTATAGTAGCCTTGCTGCTTTAACTAAACCTAAAGAAAAAAAGTCGCTGGGTGTTAAGTCAAGATTTCCGGCTGCCCATCATACATATAAATAGGGAGTTACTTTTCAATTACACTGTATATGAAAAATTAATACATCAAAAATAAAAGGTCTCTATATTATTATTTCATTAAGGGAGCCCTACGTCCTGCGTATGTCGATAAACTACATCTGCGTCCTGGGTAAGATGATAAATTACGTCCAACAGCAAGGCCTCTGATCAGGAGGTTTCGAGAAGCATGAAACCACCTCTTAATTGCTTGTGTTCCCAGGTCCACCTTGCCCGGTGGTAACACCTATTAGGGTCCCAGCTATGGTAAATAGTTAACACCAAACTTGTGTAAAAATAGATTTTAATACCAGAAATATTTTGTAATAAAAAATTACCAGAAATAATTACCAGAAATAATTTTTGAAAGAAAAATTATTATCAGCAATACTTTTTTAAAAAATAAAACAATGCAAACAGCATATGTTTTTTAAATAAAAATTACCTAGCTATGATTTTGAGGAAAAAAATGTTACCCAGAAATAGATTTTTGACAAAACAAAATATTACCAGAAAAATGGATTACCCAAATAAGGTTGGTATGTCGATATACCAAACCAAACCAAACATTAATTAAAGTCTCACCAGTAATAACTCACATTGGGATTAAGTCACAGCAAGTGTCCTAAAAATTCAACGTTCATCTCAATATTCATTTTTTTTCAGCAAAGCCATGGAATTGGAAAGTGCTATCTCTCCTTACTTATATTTAATTTAACTAGCAAAGATCTCAGTCAATTTTGAAATTTAATATGAAAGGGAAAATGTTGCAACCTGTCTAAATGACCTAAGTTTAAAAGTAGTGTAAGCTTAATCTTGGCCTCTTGTTTTGATTCAAGTGTAAGAACCTGACATCTGTTCCATGTCTGACTCAGTAGCCCCCTAGTGTAAACCAGGTATGTCTAAATTCTTAGACTCAGGCGCAAGTTCGAATGATGTCCTATTTGTTTCAATCTACTGTAAATATATATATGTTTAATTCATATATTTTTAAACCATGACCTGCTATTTTGACTTTAGTCTTTAGTGTAAACACAATCTATACCTTTTGTGACTCAAGTGTACACAGCGTCTATGTCTAGCAATTTTCTTACACCAAAATAAACTTGACCATGGCCTGAAATTGACTCTAGTGTAAATGAACATCTAGTTTGACTCCAGTGTATACCAAACCTATATCTACGTTTTACACTCATGTGTAATCCAGAAAATGCCCTATTGAGACAATAGATTGATAAACTATACCTATGTTTACATTTCTCTCTAGGATAAATGTGGCTCTGTTTGTCTTATTATTTCATTGGATCATTTTCCTATAAGATATGATAAAATCAACAAAATTAGTTAAATCTTTTAAATTAACTAATCCGTCAAGTCTCTCAATTTTTTTTTTTTTCCTCAAACTAATCGGAAGGATTTCTAAACTTGATATTAAAAAAAGTAATTTTAGCGTTCCACATCTTCCTCATCTTTTTTAACGTGGATTTGAGATATTTATATATATATTATTTTCCCCATTTCTTTCAGATCTTTTTGCTGATCTACCGGAAAAATTAAAACCGCTGTTTGTCTGTCAAATTTGTCAAATTCTCCCATTTTATCGACTACAAGATCGGTTTTCTGAAATAGATTCGATCCTTTTTCACTGCACCAGACCCTGAGGATTTTCTGGATTTCTTCTTTCAAAACATTTAGGTCTCATACCCATCATCAACATCAGCTGCCGCATTTCTTTTAAGGTTTACAAAATTTTTCAGCTCTAGTTCTCAGTTTCATGTGAAGTAAAACAAATTGATTCCACTAGTATAACTTTTTAAGCAATTACATTACAAAATATTTATTACATTATATAAAAATATATAAGAAATAATATGAAATAACATATATTGTTATGTTACATAACATATGAAGAATTCTGTTGAAATAGAAAATACCCCTTGAAAGCATCGAGCTTATCACGCATTAATGCAATGTTGAACAAAAATATAGTCCAAAGACACGGAATCATATAATGGTATCTCAGTTGATCCATTATAGGTACCATCGTTTGTGACGTACAGTGGTCATTAATAATTGAGTATAACTCAAGACTTCAATGTTAAAATTAAAACAGTATTTAATTACAACCGCAAATAAATACTTAAGAAACAAAGAAGTAAGAGTCAATCAAAGATAATTGACCATTTTAGTGAATACTTTGTTAGTAGCGCAGCTCGACATAACATCCCTCCAAATCCTTAATCAGATCCAAATAATAGAGACACAATAATTCACACTAATTCGACTGGATAGTTTCAATCAATAGTCACTCAATAGTCCGCTGAAGTCAGTAGCCTGGCACCACTATTTATACACCTGGAGGAAAATATATTTCCAGAGTATCACGCTCGAATCTCGGTGTCGGCAGTTACTAATTTTCTTCTTATATAACAAGTATTAATAAGCATTGCATTTTCTTGGCTCCTCATGAAAGTCAGCTCTTGACAACTCAAATTGGCATTTCTTCCAAGTAAAAAAATGTAAGCTGCGTCGATTCTTGTTAAGACATCAATTTTGCATTGGTGGATACTCGACTACCTTAAATTAAAATAGATGGAGTTAGAATCGCAATACAAAAATGATTAAATCTATATATAAAATTCTGTGACTTCCGTTAGTCCATCTCCATCAAATACACCTTCTAAAAGTAGCCTTCATTGACCGATCGAAATCAAATTTGAGGGAGAAATGCACAGGTAAGGGGGCATAAAGTACTGCTGGTTTTACTAGGTGCGTTTTTTTGATGGAAAATTAAAATTTTCTTATTTAATATAAAAAATAATCCCACTATTTAAAACAATTTAATGATTAAAATATCAATACACATTTACTAAAATGCAATATTGTATTTTTTTTTTGCATATCTTTTTAAGTTTTATATATACAGAATCCATTTCCAGTTCGCCTTGCGTTTGCGAGAACTATAAACAAATCCTAAGGCCAAATACTTCAAATTTGGAACTTGGCTACAAAAGAACTATTTACGCGTGGCTAGTTTTTTATGTTGCATGTTCAAGAGTAAGAAATCCTGATAAATTATTATTATTCGCTTTTCAAAAGGAAAAAAAGTAAGTTTCTTAAAAATGTTTACGATGAAGTTATATAATCGTAAATTAAAATTAATTAAAAAACCGGGAAGTGGGTTTTTTCTTAAGTATTTTCCAAAACAAATCAGCCTATTCAAATTTCATCAATGGTTTTCGAAATTGAACAAAACGTAGAGTTTGTAAATCTTGACAAACATGTTAGCGATAATTTCAACAATACTAAATACTGCGAGGATTTCAACATGCATGAACGTGTTGCCAAAAAATTCTAGTATTGCAAAAGTCAATACCATGGACCGATCAGAAAGGCGAATTGTGGTCTTCTAAGTGTAGATATGATGTGGTACAAGGGGCACCCAGCGAAGACCGAACTCACTACACAGTCGTAATTGTTCAAGAGAGACAGCTTGCTTAACCATTAGAAAACGTTGAGGTGCCTCTATCAGAAAGACTGATGGATAGTGACATAGCTTTCATGGCTGTAAAATTCGTGTGATATCATCCTATGATCAAACTGAAAAATATGTCATTTCAGAAAAAGAAAACTTCTACAGAAGGTCAGTTACTCTTTTTTACAAAAAAAAGAAACAACAAAAATACGGAAAAAAAAGACAAAAGAATGGTACATTAAGGCACATCTTAATGCTACCTCCCGCTATTTTGAACGCCACTGCTTCTTTGATGGGAAGAACACTTGAACACATGAAGATTCAAAAAGCAATGTTGACGCCAACATATATTAATCGTAGATCTGTTCTTTTTATGTGCCGTGTCCTTCAGGACATACGCGATTATAGTTCTCCCTTTTCCCTATTCCCTTGTGGCTCTCAAAAGTTGCGTCCCTCTGCCCATCCGCCTGACTACGTTCACTTGCTTAAGCCCACCTGGTATGTCATGCGTTGATTTCCTTGTATCTTTTTCACTCTATGCGACCTGTAGTATCAGATTCTACAAAGTTCCTTTTTTATGTCATATTCTCCAGGTCGTCCTTTCTTATTACATGTCAGATTCTCCAGGCCTCCATTCTTATTACATGTCAGATTCTCCAGGTCGTCCTTTCTTATTACATGTTATATTCTCCAGGTCGTCCTTTCTTATTACGTGTCAGATTCTCCAGGCCCTCCATTCTTATTACATGTCATATTCTCCAGGTCATCTTTTCTTATTACGTGTCAGATTCTCCAAGTCGTCCTTTCTTATTACGTGTCAGATTCTCCAGATCCTTTCTTGTTACGGGTCAGGGCCTCCTTTCTTATTACGTGTCCAGATTCTCCAGGGCCTCCTTTCTTATTACATGTCAGATTCTCCAGCCTCCATTTTATTACGTGTCAGATTCTCCAGGTGCTCCTTTCTTATTACGTGCCAGATTCCTCATGCCTTCGTTTCTTGTTACGTGTCAGATTCTCCATGTCCTCTTTTTTCTTACGTGTCAAATTCTCGTTTTCTTATGACGTGTCTCTCAGGCCCTCCTTTCTTATGACGTGTCAGGTTTCTTATCACGTCAGATTCTCCAGACCCCCCTTTCTTATCACGTGTCAGATTCTCCAGGCCCTCCTTTCTTATGACGTGTTAGATTCTCCAGACCCTCCTTTCTTATTACGTGTCAGATTCTCCATGTCCTCTTTTCTTCTGACGTGTCAAATTCTCCATGCCCCCTTTTCTTATGACGTGTCAGATTCTCCAGGCCCTCCTTTCTTATGACGTGTCAGATTCTCCAGGCCCGCCTTTCTTATCACGTGTCAGATTCTCCAGGCTCTTCTTTCTTATGACGTGTCAGATTCTCCAGGCCCTCCTTTCTTATGACGTGTTAGATTCTCCAGGGACGCCTTTCTTATGACGTGTCAGATTCTCCAGGCTCTACTTTCTTATGACGTGTCAGATTCTCCAGGCCAGCCTTTCTTATCACGTGTCAGATTCTCCAGGCTCTTCTTTCTTATGACGTCAGATTCTCCAGGCCCTCCTTTTTCTTATGACGTGTTAGATTCTCCAGGGCCGCCTTTCTTATCACGTGTCAGATTCTCCAGGCCCTCCTTTCTTATGACGTGTTAGATTCTCCAGACCCTCCTTTCTTATCACGTGTCAGATTCTCCAGGCCTCTTCTTTCAAATTCTCCATGATGACGTGTCAGATTCTCCAGGCCCTCCTTTTTATGACGTGTCAGATTCTCCAGGCCCGCCTTTTTCTTATGACGTGTTAGATTCTCCAGGCTCTTCTTTCTTATGACGTGTCAGATTCTCAGGCCCTCCTTTCTTATGACGTGTTAGATTCAGGGACGCCTTTCTTATGACGTGTCAGATTCTCCAGGCCAGCCTTTCTTATCACGTGTCAAGATTCTCAGGCTCTTCTTTCTTATGACGTGTCAGATTCTCCAGGCCCTCCTTTCTTATGATTTAGATTCTCAGGCTTTTCACGTGTCAGATTCTCCAAGCTCTTCTTTCTTATCACGTGTCAGATTCTCCAGGCCCTTCTTTCTTATGACGTGTCAGATTCTCAGGCCTCCTTTTTTTTATGACGTGTTAGATTCTCCAGGGCCGCCTTTTCTTATCATGTCAGATTCTCCAGGCTCTTCTTTCTTATGACGTGTCATATTCTCCGAGCCAGCCTTTCTTATCACGTGTCAGATTCTCCAGGCTCTTCTTTCTTATGACGTGTCCAGATTCTCCAGGCCAGCCTTTCTTATCACGTGTCAGATTCTCCCAGGCTCTTCTTTCTTATGACGTGTCAGATTCTCCAGGCCCTCCTTTCTTATGACGTGTTAGATTCTCAGGGCCGCTTTTCTTATCACGTGTCAGATTCTCCAGGCTCTTCTTTCTTATGACGTG
>CAHIKZ030001357.1:295000-542360 GCA_903632075.3 Acanthosepion pharaonis | reverse complement strand
AGCTCTTAGGCATTGTAATGGGTGAGCATGATAATAATATTAATATGATAGGTGATTACTTTGCAGAGTTTATGCAAAATTAAAGACTCAAAGTCAAAATTTGATCGTTGTTATTTGTTGACATCAAATTACAATGGATTTATATCCTGTATATATTATTAGTTCTTGAATAATTAAATTGAAAACACCGTTACTGATAATTTTTAGGGTGGTGGAGAACTAGGAGAAGGGAATTAACAGGAGATAACTGATAACTGACATCCATTAGACATGGCACTTGGAACTAGAATACTCTACCCAGTGAGCAAAATAAAGGGTTCCATTTGACATTCCAACCACCTGAAGAAGGCCGGAGCATATAATGTTGTGATAAATATGGCGCCAAAGATGAGGACAATAGTCCGAATAATGTAAATAGCGTACATAATACATCATCTCCGAAATATAGACAGATATTGATAATTTCTGTCTGAATTTCTGAGATGAGGTGCTACCATTCTTTGCACTCTTGACTTCAACTTTGTTGTTGTAGTCATCGCAACAACAAAGATGAAGAAAATAGTCCAAATACAAATAGTGTAAAAAACAACATTATTGGTGTTGATTTTCTTGATTGAAAGCATGAACTAATTTACATTCAAATTTTAAATGTCATAAAATAAAAATGTAATTAAATGTGTGAGTATTTTAAAAATATATGGCATGAGTTAAAAGAGGGTATAATTTTGATCTATTTTTATATTTATATTGCTGAATAACATATTTTGGTGCATCTTTTATTGATCGAAATCAAAGTTCGAGTGTCCTAAAAAAGTGTAAAAACTTTAATTAAACAATCAAAATATACTTTGAATCCTTCCTCTTAATTTTAAACGATTTTGACGATAAAACTGTTTTCTTCATCAAGGTTTCAAGCGTGTTTTCTTCGGGGTATGCTGACTTTTTTTTAGAGTTTTGTCATCATCAACCCAAATAAACCCCTATGGGAAATTTCATAATTCCATTTTGTTTTGGAACAAAAAAAAAAAAAACAAACTTCATCGCTCCTTTCCTAAGCGTGTGATTTAAAAAAAAATGAAATATAAAAACATTTTTGAAGGTTTTTCACGTTTTGTTAATTAACTTTCTTCATATAACCGTCTTCTTCATGTTGTTATTAAAATTTGAATAACTTATTTTTAAATCTTAGCGATTGCAATGTATAGAATGAAAGAAAGAGAGAAAAGAACACTTTTTTACACTACAGTGACAGAGAAAATGAAAATAAAAACTACCCCACATAAAAAAAAAATAAAAATAAAAAACTTAGCGCGAGATCAAACTTTGTAAACATTATTATTTTCTAAAACAATAATAAAAATAAACAACTAAATTGTTCAAAGTAAAAATAAAATAACGAAGATTGAAGTAAACTGAGAAAAAAACATTTTTTTCTTACCGTCTGCCATTTTTGAACTTGAGAGAAACGTGCTTAGCCGGTGTTAACCAAACTCAGTCCCCTCTAATCTAACAAACAGTGAAAAACTGAAGCAACATTAAACATTTACTGATTAAAAAATACAAAAAAAAAATTCAATTTTTATAAAATTTAGTTTTTCTTTTTACAATGAGATTTCTCATAATTATAAAAATTACCGTAATTCCCCATGTATAATACGCCTTCATCAATAACACGCACACCAAATTTGTGCTGAACGTGTGGGAAAATAATACTTCTGCACACTTAGGACTCCAAACACCCGAGTTTTGTAACATGAACCATTTTGTAATCGTTGGTCAACTTGATGATGTTTCAGCCATTGATTGTGAATTTTTCTCATTTTCTTTATTCTTATATTAAGTTCAAAAATAATTTATGCGATTTTTATTGGTATTCGGGTATGTATATATCTATGTGTAATTTCTCCATTTTCTTATCTCCTCTTCCTATTTGTTTTCCATCTTTTTTTCTCTCTTTTGGCTTTAAATATATATATATATATATATATATATATATATAGAGAGAGAGAGAGAGAGAGAGAGAGTTACTTCATCGAGTCTGAGAGAAACCTCCACAGAATGCACTGGACGGCCGTTTCGTCCTATATTTGGGACTCATCAGCAGTGCGCATCCACTACCGAGAATTGAAACCCTGACAGTTAGGTTGTCAAGTGAACACCATACCCACTGTTCCAAATGGGCCTCGAAGAGATTCCACCAAATCAGACTCAACTTACCGCCGCTCGCTCACATATTCCGTGGCGGAACTCTACTGAGTTCTCTGTAACCATAGGACTGTACCCCCTGCAGCCACGACTACTCTCACCAAGCCGCTCACACTGGAGCATTAGAAGCCGGTTCAAGCGATGATAAACACAAACAGTAATTATTGGGAGGATTTGATAATTATATTTAATTAATTCGTCGAGTCTGATAGAAACCTCCACAGAATGCAGGAAGCATATATATATATATAAACAATACGCTAGATTTAGTTGTTTCTCTCTTTCGAATGAAGATAGCTCAGTGGTAGAAACTCTGGCTGATCGTTTGGGATTTGGATCCGGGCTTGAAGTATTCGGATGTCTAGTCGTACTGAGGAGCTGTGATACAGCGAAATATGTGTGTCTGTGTGTGTATTTAGACAGCAATCCTTCTTTCATGCACATTTCAGTTTTTATATAATTTATCATCTAAAAAAAAAGAAATTATTAGATCGCATGAGAAATTGTATAAAAAATTAAATCAGAGCACCTTGTTTATCAATGAAATGTGCATATATATATATAATATAAAAGGCCCAAACACTAATACTCCATGGTTATAATTTATTACATTGGAATCGGATTTTTTTCAAATCATATATTTTTCCTACTTTGCCAAAAAATTCGCTTTTTGAAATTGTAGGTCTGATGATTTGGAAACTGAGACAAATTTAGTGAATATGAATTCAAAGCCATATGGCTTGTGTGTCCAGATACAGATTATTCTTGATGGGGAAAAAAATTTATTTTTGATATGCGCGTCTTCACAGATATGATGGATTTTGCAGAAAAAATACTTTTCAGTAAAACCAAAAGTTCAACTTAGAATTTTTTTTTCTTCTGGACTTTTAATCTTTGAACTGACAAAAGTTTAGTAGCTAATTCACGGACTTAAAATCTGTTTTCTTTCTTCAGTGAATTGAAAACCATTGCTTCTGATACACTATATAAAAACTGTAATAAGTTGGCAAATATGTATCACAAAAGACCTGAATTATGACGACCTTTTAAATGAATGTGAACATCTTAAGCCCTACATGGCTTTTGATGAAAATTGACAAATTTTCCCTGCATTTTACAGAAAATAATTTCGGACAATTTTATATCTGTATTCCTGAATGTTGAAGTTGCATTCAGTGATTATGTGCATGATGGTGACCAACTGTGGTGGATTCTTTATCAGCTGAATAACAAGCAGCAAATTAATGCAAGGCAAGAGGCAGAAAAAATGGAAAATCTGGAAGCAATTTTTTTGTCACAATTCTTTGGAATTTAATGCTATTTTTAAGATTGAACAAAGCAAGGAAGGTGCTTTGTTCAAAGTATGTGAATATCCTTGTTGCCAGGAATGTTTTTAATTCTATGAAAAGCTATTTTTGGGGAACTAGAGATAAATTTAATGAATATGAATTCAAAACCAGGAGTGTGTGTCCAGATACAGATTACAGTGATAGGAAAAAACGGGAACGCTTCTACTTGTCTACTCCTCTACTGACTACTGGTACGGGTTTATAGTCTACTCTTTGAAAAATCTTTCAAAAGGGTTGTCTTTATAATAATGAGGGTGAGGATGATGAAATATCCTTATGGCAGAAATAACTACTAAGGTACCTAACATATCAGACCAGTTCATTATGGTCTCTGAATTATCTCTTCAAACCGTACGCTCTTCTCCCATGGCACTCAATTTGTCTTTCAGTTGGTGCAGACTAATTTGTTATGCCTGCTTTAATAAGTTTGGCATTGCTTTAAGGTAATTCCTGATATTTTCTCGATCACTGGTTCCCATAACTTTGTCCAATTATTCAGGCTCATTTCGATTAATTTTCCTCATATTTCTCTTTGGCTTAATAATATGGGGGAAGGAAAACAGATACCATTAATGCCGAACATCCCAGGGGTAACTTCTCGTGGGTCTCCCCTGCCCCCATCCTACACTTGATAGATCAATCTGAGTCTGGGTGATTACTGCCCAAACGGCTCAGATATACTGACAGCTTGTGGTAAAACTGTATTTGTCAATATCTCTACTTGATAATTTTTCTCAAACAATTCAAAGCACCTATGGTTCCCCGTCACATAAATGGGACTTAATGATGTACACGTCCCTAAAGCATCGGCTTTACATTTCTCTGCTTCTCCTGCCGCCATCAACATGAATCTTGTTCTCGCTGAAGTTAAGGCTATATATTCTGTCTTAATGTGATATTTTGCAATTTTGATATTCATGGTGTTGCCTATAGACTCAATCTTTGCTTGATGGGTAAATCTGAGCCAACCTCTGGCCTATTCTTCTCCCTTAATTTTTTTTTTGGATTTGGAAGGGAGGTATTTCATCCTCTTCTTCCCAATTGCTTGATTCTTCTTCCATAACTTCTGGGTCAGGGCTACGGATATCGTTTTCCATGTTCCGTCTCACTGGCTTCTCACGTGAGGGCCTCCTTTTACCTTCCGATCTCTCAGTAGCTAATAGGCTACTCATCCCTCTTTCTTCATTTTCAGATTCACACTCTGATGCCATTTCCTCTGTCTCCACGAGGGTTACTTTCGTCGTCATCTTTCTTTTATTTTTTCAGTTCGGAACCTTCCCAAGAATCTATTTCTGCTAGTTTTAAATCATTTTTTTTTTTTAGTTTTTAGCTCTTTTAACTCTTCCCTTTTTATCGTCCAGATTATGAATGACAATGAGTTAAAAAATTTTCCATTATTTTTTTAACAGGGTTCCCACTCAAAATTTTTTCTTCTGACAAATGTCATCACATGAGAAAATTTAAATGAATGGTAATCAACAAAAATTATTTCCTGAAAATTTTTAAGTATTTATTGAATTTTTCCTGTTTTTTAGTGTCGTTATTATAAACCTAATATCGTAGAAGAAAGTCAATGTTTTTAATTTCTGACAGATTTTATGGCTTGAAGGAGGTACATTAATCTATAAAAACGATTCTTCTCTGGAATACATTTACAAAATTGACTGTGTTCCACTCATAAAAATCAGGGAAAATTCTTTTTCAAGGAATAATTTTTGTATATTAGGACTGTAGAAACAGGCCATAACATTTGTCAGGATCAAAAAATTGATTTAGAAGGTGGGGGGTCCTGTTCATAATATAAATATAGTCACAAATCGAACCCTGAGTTTCACAGAGTTATTGAACTTAGATTTTATTTATAAATGTCATGTTTGAAGCTGTGCTTACATAATTAATCTCTGCATTTTGTTTTTTAATTTCCAGAATTTCTGAAACTTTTTTTGTTGGTGATTTTTTTTCCAGAACCATATCCACATACACTGGGGGATAATAATTATTTATCTTAAAGGAATAATAAATAGATACATACTTTTATTATTTTAAGACATTTTTAAAGTTCAAAGACAGTAAAATCGATCTTGCTACCTGAACACTGTCTGTGGCCAAAACAGTTAAGGCATGTCAGGCTATATGACAGTTCCGTATAGGATACAGGTTCGATTCCTGTCGGAGGATGAAAATTTTCTATGAAAATTTCTTGGACATTCAGGCCGGTAAATGTTGTTTAATACTGTTTATTATAAACAGAGCATGTACTTAAATATTTGTATCTATAAAAAGAATGTATAAACATAAAAACGATTTAAAATAATTGTCGGACTTTGTCCATTTCATAATGTGTGATGTCATTTGTTTACATTTGATATGCCATGAGCAGATATGAATGTATGTGAGAGATTCATAGAAGATTGAAGTTGAAAGACAGTAAATTCGATCTTGCTAAGCGAATGCTCCTCTGTGGCCGAAATGGTTAAGGCATGTCAGGCTATATGACAGTTCCGTATAGGATACAGGTTTGAATCCTGTTGGAGGACAAAAATTTACTATGAAAATTTCTCGGACATTCAGGCCGGTAAATGATGTTTAATACTGTTTATTATAAAACAGAGCATTTACTTAAATATTTGTATCTATAAAAAGAATGTATAAACATAAAATGTCTTAAAATAATTGTCAGACATTGTACATTTCATAATGTGATACTTTTATTAGTCTATATAAATTATTGTCCTTTATTTAAAATGTATATATTCATTCATACTTTATTTTTTAAAATCTTTTTGTTCCCACTAAACAGTCTGTCTTCATACATGGAACAGCAAAATCCAGATAACTCTGTAAGACATCAGGGATCGATTTTGCACATTATGAACAGGAAACCACTTCTAAAATATTTTTAAAAAATAAATATTTTTTTCTGCAACAAAGTACTAATGAAAGCTAATCAACTAAACAGTTTTCCTTTATATGAGAAGCCCTTGCCGCAGACATTGCTATGGAACAGTTGCTCTCCTGTGTGTGTAAAAAATGGTTAAACAAGTAGCCTAAGAGGTGAAAGTTCTTTTCACAGTGGTAGGGTTTCAGTGTTACCTCCCTTGTATGTGTTTCTGTATGTGGTACAACAATGATGACATGTTGGAAAAGACTTCCCACATGAATCACAGTGGAAAGGTTTCTCACCTGTATGAGTGCGTCTATGATTCAACAGGCTTCCTTTCAATGAGAAACCCTTGCCAGAGGCATCACAATGGAAAAGTTTCTCACCTGTGTGAGTGCAGCTTTGAGACAACAAGATTTCTTTCTATGAGAAACACTTGCCATAGGCATCACAATGGAAAGGTTTCTCACCTGTGTGAGTGCGGCTATGAGACAACAGGCTTCCTTTCTATGAGAAACGCTTATTGCAGGCATTGCAATGGAAAGGTTTGTCCCCTGTGTGAGTGCATTTATGAGTCAATAGGATTCCTTTCTATGAGAACACTTGCTGCAGACATCACAATGGAATGGTTTTGCACCTCTGTGAGGGCAACTACGAACCAACAGGCTTTCTTCCTGCAAGAAACATTTGCAGCAGGCATCGCAACAGAATGGTTTCTGTCCTGTGTGTGCATGCAAGTGAGTTAGAAGGTTGCCTCTTTTATTAAATTTCTTTTCACAGTGGTAGTGTTTCAGTGTTTTTTTTTATATGTCTGCATGTGGTTTGTCAAAGACAACTTTTGGGAAAAGGCTTTCTCACATGAATCACAGTGGAAAGGTTTCTCACCTGAGTGAGTGAGTGTGTCTAACAGGTTTCCCTTTAGGGAAAAGTCCTTGCCACAGGTTTCACAATAGTATGGCTTTAGTCCAGTGTGAGTACACCTATGAGTCAACAGGCTTCCTTTCTGTGAGAAACCCTTGCCACAGGCCTCACAGTTGAAAGGTTTCTCACCTGTGTGAGTGTGGCTATGAGACAACAGGCTTCCTTTCTGTGAGAAAACCTTGCCACAGGTCTCACAGTTGAAAGGTTTCTCACCTGTGTGAATGTGATTATGAATCAACATACTTCCTTTCTGTGAGAAACCACTTCCACAGGTATTGCAATGGAATGGTTTCTCTCCTGTGTGTGTATGTAAGTGGGTTAGCAGCTTGCTTTTGTAGTGAAAGTTCTTTTCACAGATTTCACAGTGGTAGGCTTTCAGTTTCTCTCTTGTATGTGTCTGCATGTGTACTTCGGTAAAAGGCCTTCTGACATGTGGAAAGGTTTCTCAGCTGTGTAAGTGCGTTTATGAACCAACAGGCTTCCCTTTCATAAAAAATCCTTGCCACAGTTTTCACAATGGAATGGCTTTAGTCCAGTGTGAGTATGGCTATGAGTCAACAGGCTTCCTTTCTGTGAGAATCCCTTGCCACAGCTATTGCAATGGAATGGTTTCTCTCCTGTGTGTATGTAAGTGGGTTAGCAGCTTGCTTCTGCAGTCAAAGTTCTTTTCACAGATTTCAGTGTTAGGGTTTCACACTGTTTTCTCTCTTGTATGTGTCCTCATATGGTTCAACAACAATGACCTTTGGGAAAAGGTCTTCCGACAAGAATCACAGGGGAAAGGTTTCTCACCAGTGTGAGTGCGTTTATGAGTTAGCAGGTTTCCCTTTTGTACAAAATCCTTGCCACATGTTTCACAATGGAAAGGCTTTAATCCAGTGTGAGTGAGACTATGAGTCGACAGGTTTCCTTTCTGTGAGAAAGCCTTTGATTATTAGAATCGAAATGGAATGGTTTCTCTCCTCTAAATGGACCCAAATGGTCTAGTAGGTTGGTCCTGTGAAGAAAGTCCTTTTCACAGATTTCACAGTGATAGGGTTTCAGTGTTTTCTCTTTGGTATGTGTCCACATGTGGTTCATCAATGACTCCCTTTGGGAAAAGATCTTCCCACATGAATCACAGTGGAAAGGTTTCTCTCCTGTGTGAGTGCGGTTATGAATTAACAGGCTTCCTTTCTGTGAGAAACCCTTGCCACATGTATCACATTGGAATGGTTTTTCTCCAGTGTGTGTACGTAAGTGAGTTAACAGCCTGCTTCTGTGAGGAAAGTTCTTTAAACAGATTTCACAGTGGTAGGGTTTCAGTGTTTTCTCTCTTGCATGTGTCCACATGTGATTTGTCAATGATGACTTATGGGAAAAGACCTTCTCACATGAATCGCAGTAGAAAGGCTTCTCACCCGTGTGAGTGCGTTTATGAACCAACAGACTTCCCTTTCTGGAAAAATCCATGCCACATGTTTCACAGTGGAATGGCCTTTGTCCTGTGTGAGTATGACTATGAGTCAACAGGTTTCCTTTCTGCGAGAAACACTTGCCGCAGGTATCGCAATGAAATGGTTTCTCTCCCGTGTGGGTACGCAAGTGGCTTAACATATTACTTCTGAGCTGAAAGTTTTTTCCACAGATTTCACAGTGGTAGGGCTTTAGTGTTTTCTCTCTTGGATGTGTCAAAATGTGCTTCATCAACAATGCCCTTTGGGAAAAGGTCTTCCCACATGAATTACATTGAAGAGATTTCTCACCTGTGTGAGTACGCACATGTGTAGCCAGTGATGAATAGCTGGAAAATTGTTTGTTACAGATTTGACATTTGCCTGTGCTGTTCACGATGCGTGTTTGTGTATATGCATTGTGGGCATCCATTTTTATAGCCACCTGTCTTGCAAAGGTCAGGATTTGTCTTCTAGTAAAAGTTCTTGTGCATTTTCTGGTTACTTTTTGTTAAAACTGAAAATTAAAAAGAAAAGTTTATATTTGTATTCCATTCAAAGAAATTGTACAAAAGACTAAAAAAGTTTGTGGAAAAATCCTGTTACAGGAAAACTATACAAATATTTCAATATTTGAGTAAACATGGATAAAAGTAGTGTCTAAATGACGTCTTTTCACATGACACCACTTTTAACTACCTTCACTTTTTGGCAATGTTTTAAAAAGACCTCTATATTTACAGTAATTGATTACTTATTTAAAAGCAGTTTGCACCATGTCTGTGGAATTTAATTTCAACAATATGGCGAATATACAGGATTGCTATGGGTAGTTGTTTCTTATGTAAACGATAATGAAAACTTCAGTAGAAAAAAAAGATCTGCCACAAGCTATAAATTCTCATTAATTTGTTTTATATATCCTATCAAAGCATATTTATATGTTTTTTTCTTGGCTAAAATGGTCAATGTTACTTATTATAAAATGCAGATTATGTGTGTGTGTGTGTGTGTGTGTGTGTCTGTACGTTCATATATTGGATCGGATTTCCTACATTTTTCAATCGATTTCAACAAAACTTCACAGGACTATGTAAAATTACCTTGCGGTGGTTCTAACAGCACCAAAAATTGGAAAAACACAATCGTTTTTGCATGAAATCAATTTGAAAACACGATTAAGAGGCATCACTGTCAAGAATGAAAGGGGGGACAACTCATATCGAGTTATACTTATTATAAAACCCAGGTTGTTTGTGTGTGTGTGTTCGTTTATATATGGGATAAGATTTCTTACATTTTTCAACCGATTTCACAAAAAATTTTTTTTTTTTGGCAGGTAGTGTTTCTTATTGTCTTGCACACTTTTTTCTTTATTTTTACATTCAGAATGCTTTAAAATTCCATTTACAAGACAATTGTTTATAATAAAATTCTATTCAATCGATAGACTCATAACGATTGAAAACAATGTTTTTGTTTGAGTTTGGGTTTGACCAATTTGTAAAAAAAAAAAAAAAAAAAAAAAAACGTTAAGACATGCGTGTCCATCAACCTTAAACAATAATCTTTGTCAATTTTATTTTTCAGTCTTTATGATGGTCGATACTTGATCTATCTCTTACTGTTACATCCCCGGGCAACGCCGGGCTCTACTACTAGTTTTTTATAAAAATAAAAAAATTTAAGACCATTTAATGAAAATTTTATACCTTTTATTCTTCTCTTTTCTGTTATTAAAATCCTTAATTATATATATATAACTATTAATTACATTTGATGACTGTTCAAAACGATATCCATGTGAAATATACAGCTGGACAGTTAAACTTATCCTAGGAAAGTTAACATGGCAGTCAATGGGTGAAAGACCCTATTGATTGCAGGTCAAATTCAGTCAGAGCAGAAGGGTTCCTCATCTGAACTGTTAAACCGCACTTGTTCATGACCAATGAGCCATCAGCTCTTGTCTAATCTGGAGAAGGATGGGCTTCACCAGGTTAAAACGACCAGGATGCACAATTTGATGAGCACACCAATAAACCATTTGCTGATAGCCATTTTGAAAGAGATGAATAGGGAATTTCAGCAGCTTTAATCCAGGATGATATTCACCATCTCCGATTTAGGATGATGGTTTTAATGGATTTGACCACTGGTGTGTGGTTTGCTCTGCTTTGTGATCAGGTACACAATTTGGTGTGAGGACCGGGCTGTTATTGGTATAAAATGGAGAACAGACAATGTTGCCTTTTCTCAAATCTTGAATTTAGCAAGCATTGTGTTCCCTGTATTTCCCATCTCAGTACAGCTTTACAAAATTTTCCCTTAGTTTTGCTGGTGCTAGATTAGAATGTTCAACTTGCCAATGCAAATCATGGATTGTGTATCCTCACTCTCATCATGTTCTATTATACATGTGAATCCATATTGTATGTATTCATTCAAAAATAAGACATTTTTTGATCAAAGATTTTAGTATAAAGGGATTGAAAGATTATTGTAACAAATCACAAATAAAATCAAAGTCAATCAATTATTGAAACATTTAAATAGTAAAATAAATGTTTCTTTTAACTATTTTGTTTTGTTTTCTATTGTAATATCGTTTTTTCTATTCAAAAATTCTGATAATGAACATGTTCATAGTTAAAATATGTGGAAAGACAATAAATCATACATGAAAGGTTTTTTTCTGTAAGGGGTGGACAACCCTTAAAATACATGACTTTTTAATGAGATTGGTTTATACATCCACACTTCAGAAATTTTGCACATAATCACACAGATAAAAACAAAAGGAAAAAGAAGTGAGGGTAATCAGATTGTAATAAGCTTTACAATATATGATTAGTAAATATAGTTTTGTTTAATAATGATATTTCAAAAAATAAAATTAAATAGTTAAATCAAATTTTTAAAGATTTAAAAAAACTATAAATTATTCAATTTAAAATTTTTTTAAATTGAAAATGAATCTAGTAAAAAAATATTTTTTTGAGGTAAATTTATTTTTAGATCATTGTATTTACCATATATATATATATATATATATATATATAATCAAAATTCACATTTTTGCATGTTTTTTCTATCCTCATTAACCTCTTTTTTATTCCAAAAACGGCCCCAAGTTCATTGATTCTTATCCTTGTCGTGAACCATTGAGATTCAAAAGGAATATCAAATATGCTTATATGGGAGTTATGTGGTCTGACACAAGGCCATGGATAAGAAACCTCACTAGGCGACCAGGCTTCCTTTATACTATCTTTTAATATTTATGACCAAAACTACTTTTGACTTACTGTGGGAGACAACATTAACTTTTATTTTTTTTAGGATGGTTGATTTAATTTGAAATTTCCCTAGAGATAGATAAACCAAATTTAAAATGTCTAATAATTAAACATTCAAAACAATTATTTATTTGGTCTTGGGGAAAAAGAAGAATTAAATGTAACAATTAAAAAAAAACTTTAATTGTAATAATATATATATATATATATATGAATGAAAAGAATAAAATATCTAGCTGCTGTTTCAGCCATTTATTCCAAGAATCCACACCTTTGCAAATTTATTTTAACCCTTTGTTGTCACTGTAGTTTCATGACTGATGTGTCAAGATATCATTCATTTAAAAGGTTTTACAAACAAAGTTGTTGAACCTCAAAAAAACTGTCTGGGAGAGTCCATCATATTCCAGCTGGAATTTAATTTTTAGAACAATAATTTCCACAAGTTCACATTCTAAAATATTTTTTCTATCCTCACTCCAACCTTTTTTAATTTCAAAACCGGCTCCCTTAAGATACTTGATTCTTTCTTTCAGAGATAAGAATATATTTTTGTTCAACTAATTCAAGAGCGGAAAATATAAAAGAAATTCCACCACCATTATTCTTTCCATGGAGCCATAAAGTTGCTTTTGAAACCTCAAAAATTCTTCACTTCAACCTGTTTTCAGTACCTTTGAAATCAGCTTCCCAGGGCCCTGATTCTTATCAGAGATAAGAATGTTTTTTTGACCAATATTAGGAAAAGGAAAATTTAAAACAAATTTTGGTGGAAAAAGTATTATCCATCGGAAAATACAAAACTCCATAAATTTGGAGTATCTTGCCTAACCTTTTCATTGAGAAATCTTTAATTTATTCTATAGATTCGACATTTTTAAAGATTCCAGAATTTCTTTTAAACCAAGAAGAACTACCTAAAAGGGTATTCAAAAAATAATGTTGGTCCACATATTCAAGATATTCCCAAAGTTGCATCCCTTCACCAAATTTCTGATTTTCGTTATGGATTTGTCGTCAACAATAAAAAACTCACTCAAATTGCAGGATTCTTTTATTTCATTTAATTTATTTCAAAGTCAATAAAAAACTATATATGTTTCTATCTGAACCTTAACTTAATTCTAAAGAATAGCTTTTACTTTTATTTTGAAAAAACAAGATATAAATATTTTGATGCCTAAGTTTTTTTTTGTTAAGAACATTTTCTTTTTGTTTTTTTCTCTGTTTCAAATGTCCTTTTATCCTTTATTTTATTCTGCAAAAAATCTTTTCTATTTTTGTTTCAAATCACCAATTCAAAAGTTTTTAACCATTAATGCGCTCTAAAGAAATATTTTCTTTCTTATCTATATGTTTTACTTGAGTTTTTTTGGCCTTTAAACCTTTTCTGGCTTTGATGCGGGCAATTTAAAATTTCCTAGGATTTTTGTTTGACAATTTAAAACAATCAAGAAATTCAAATGAGCTCTTTTAGTATTTTTCTTCCAAAGAGACATTCCAAAAGCTCATAGCAAAAAAAATTCTGTCTTCAACAGGATTTCTTTGGTAACAAATAATTTTTTAAATGCTTATAACTTTATCTTCTTTCTTTATGGCTGTATCTTATTAATTTCGTCTCATTCAATAAAAAAAAATTAAGAATGTTTTGAATAGAATATTCAAATTTCTATGTAAGGAAATAGAAATGTCATGGACCAACCATCACAACAATGATTGTGTTTTCGAGAGGATGCAAACAATTGATTTTGGAAAACCTTAACATCAGGAAAAAACTTGCTGAAATTTATAATAAAAAAAAATAGAGCCTTAGGCATCAACAAAGATGTAACAACTGAGATAGATCAAGTTTTGACCATCATAAAGACTGAAAATAAAATTGACAAAGATTATTGTTTAAGGTTGACGGACACATTTGTCTTAATTAGAAACGTTTTTTTTTTAATTGGTCAAACCCAAACTCAAACAAAAATTCTTTGTTTTCAATCGTTATGAAATCTAAATTGAATAGAAATTTATTATAAACAATTGTCTTGTAAATGGAATTTTTTTTAAGCATTCTGAATGTTAAAAATAAAGAAAAAAAAATGCATCGAGAATAAGAAACACTACATGCCAAAAAAAAAAATGAAGTTTTGTTTTATTGACTGAAAAATATAGGAAAACTGTCCCCATATTTTTTCAGTCACATGGTTTTTTTTGTAACCCAATATGAATTATCCCTTCCATTTTCATTTTGTCCCTTAATCGTGTTTTCAAATTGATTTTGTGCAAAAACAATTATATTTTTTCCCATTTTTTTTTTTTGTTAGAACCACCACAAGGTAATTTTATGTAGTCCTGTGAAGTTTTGTTGAAATCGGTTGAAAAATGTAACCAAACATTTTTGTATCCAATATATAAACGTTACAAAAACACACACAAAATTCGTTTTATAATAAGTAAGATTTTAAAATTGATATTTTTATCGTTGAATTTGAATTCACAGGTTGAATAATTTAAAACAAAGACAATAATCAAAAAAAATGTTATGACATATATAGGATATATTATATAAAAAAGATGACAGAAAAAAAATATCCAAAGTTAGATTTATTTATTCTATATTATTTATTCTGAAAACATGGTATATAAAAATCAAGAAAAATATCATCACTTTTAAATAATCCACCAACTGTCTGTAATAATTATATCATTTTGTTTTTTTAAAAAAATAAAATTCTATATACTTATTTATAAACATTTCCTTTTCTGTATTGTATATTTCAAATGTGTGTGAAAAGTGTATATAAATATAAATAAATATAAATATGTATAATTATTTATATATTATATGCATGCGGTACTTATTAGAAAGCCTCAATATCAGAGATAGAGCTAACATATTTGGTTGGATAGATGTGAGTTTGTGACCCTGGGTTTCACGCTTTAGCGATCGTCAGACAAACTGATTAATGTTTATATATATATTTATATATATATATATATACCAAGGATATATGTATATGTGTCTGCATACATCGATGTTTGCGTGAGTACGATGAATGACAAAACGACGAAATTTCTACACCCACCACTTCCACAATAACACCAATACACGCAATCTACATAAACCCAATTTTTAAAACATTAATCAGTTTGTCTGACGATCTAATAAAGCGTGAAACCAAGGGTCATTAACTCATTATCTATCCAACCAAATATATATATATAAATATTTTAAACGTTATCCATATATATATATACTAAATATATATTTAATTGGTTGAAAACATATTTGAATAACTTATTTTTAAAATAAAAGCCTTCCCTCTTATAAAAAAAAAAAAATACGGTTTATACAGACTGATAGACAAAGTGTTTTAACGACAGACAGAAATCTGAACCAGATCAAAATTTATTGTATGGTAAAGAAAGAGATTTTCATTGCAAAATTTGATGCAAAATAAACAAAGATCTAGGATTTCATTTGATTAATTTGTAAAGAAAATTTTAATGAGTTGAACATGATATCCGACTGTCAAATGAAAAAAAAACAGCCCAATGGTAAAAATTTCGATCGGTCTAAGAACAAAAAAAAAAAATAAAAATAAAAACATTAAATTTCTTTTCAATTTTGTCCTCATTCTTAAAAAAATAAACAACTATATTTTCAACGTTTAAATAAAATAACAAAGTTTTTAAATAAACTAAAGTCCTCAAAAAAATTTTTACATTTCAAAATTTTTTACATTTTTGAACTTATATAATATATTTTATATATATATAGTGTTAAGTAAAAAAGTGTTCCAATGATGGAACAGATAAATAAAAACTGCAGTCAAAATTAAACTTTATTTTTTAAATAATAATGTAATAAAACTCTAATTTGAAAATATTATCCTTTTTTATTCAAATAAATTTTTATTTATTTTATTAAAACAGTGATCAAAATAGTTCATCCGAATCTATGATAATATCAATTTAAAATTTATCAAAATTTATGCTGAAAATTAAAACTTTTAAAAAAAAAATTGTTTTCTCAAACTTATTTCAAAAGAAAGAACGTAATTAGAATTTTTCTTCACTTTGTTTTTAAAAAAAATTGACAATGTAAATGTTTGTTTAAAAATGTTTTCTGTTGAAGAATTTCATTGTGGTGATCAAATTAAAATTTGATAAAAAATTTCTCTGATTGTTTCAAGTTAGCAAAGAAGTCCCTTTTGAAAAAAAAAAGAAAAATATATTTAAATAAATTCTTATAAAAATTTATTTTTTTTGTGTTCAAGAATTATTTTATCTCTTTGGTAAAAAAAATTTTGAAATTTTCCATTTTGGTCATGGGAATTTTAAATGTATAATTGAAAGGAAATATTTTAATTTTAGATAAAGAAAATATGCCTAACACAGTGTGACATTAATTCAGAAAGAAGGGTATAAAGAATGATATTTGATATTAATACTGCCTGTTTCAAATGTTGGTGACTTAATCCTTGATTGTGTGTCCTGCTCATAGCTCTTCACCGTGTCTATCCTTTGTCTTCATACAATTTTCGCTTTTATCGATCCCCTTTTGATGAGATTTCAACCTTCAAATAAGAATGCTGATTTGTTTTAATCCTGAAAGTTCAAAAAGAAATGGGTTTTTTTAAAACCTTCTTTAAATTGGTAAATAAATCCTATTTTTTGTTACTAAGTGGTGTTTTTTTTAACGTTAACTTTTTCTTGTTTTTTTATTTTTTTTCAGAGATAGTACATGGTAAGGAATGAACTGTTTCTCAATTGTAAAGTTTTGATATCATCTGTGAATTAATTTTTTATTCTTTTTTGGATGGTTAACAAAATAAGAAAAAAAAACTCACACGCAAGAAGAATAACCATTTTCATTGTTGCACATAAAATATATGTATATTAACAAGATGTATTCATATCAAACAACGATGTGAAATAAAACATGCATTTAAATAAGAAAGGTTGAATTAATCAAGAGTTTGCTCTCCTTTGTCTTTAACACAGAATTTAAGAGTTCAGTGAGAGATAATTATTTGGTTTAAAACTTTTAAAAATGTTCATAGTGTTTCATGATATGATTTGTTCTTATATATTACTGTTGAAAAGTATTGTTATGTCAAAAAAAAGTTTTAGTGAAGGTGTAACAAATTATCATCAGCATGTGGGTGTGCGTGTTTATGTGAGAAGGTTAACAGTTAGAACTAGAGTTCCAACTGTCGTAGATTCGTTTAGCAGTTGAAGTCTCACTAATTTTATGAGAAAAATCTTGGCTTAAATAAGCAACTAAATATCCGATTCGTTGCGCTCTGAAATTATTTTCACGTGCAAACGATCTGACTTGTTGGCATCAACCAATCAGCGAGCGAGCTTTTCCAATTTGATTAAAGAAACCTTTGTGAGCCATTTCTTCCCAAAATGCATTAAATTTGACTACTTAAAAAAAAAAATTTATTCAAAATTGTCGCATTATCTGCGATTTGTAAATTGCCTGTAGAAAATGTATTTTTGATTTATTAGCCAATGATCGTTTGGCATTGTACATGTGATTTTGTGAGTTCTATGTATATGTTTAAAATTTCAAGTAATAAAAATTCTCTTAAATCTTCTGGCACATGATTAATTAAATTTGGGTAAATCAGAGTTATTGCATTATAGTACTGGGAATTTTCTTTTAAAAATTAATTGCAAAATTTCAGAAAAAAAAATAGAAATAATATTAGTCTTACTGTTGTACTACTAACAGCAATTTATGACATATGTATATGAATTAAGGTATAGGACTTATAAAATATTTGTTGCGAAAAAAAAGTGATTCCGTGTTTGTTTGGGTTGAGAAATAAACACAAATGTTGTTCCTGAAATATCCACAACAGACATTATAAATTTAGGGTGTGTTCAAAGTAAAAAAACGATAGGAACCAATATATATGTTCAAATATAATGATAATCTATTAACAAAAAATTATACAAAAGAAATAGATAATAACAAATGATGGAAAATCTTTTTCTTAAAATTATATGTATTGATAAATGCCCTTTAAATACAAATGTATGTATGTATGTTGTTTATTGTTCATGAGTTTCCCAAAGAGAACGCGTTCTCGGCGAGAGCTTAAATTCAATGACGAATGAGCGGATAAAATAAAACGATATTCAGTCCCCCCACCCCAAGAATTCCAATGGTACAAGGCCCTTTTATGGTTCTTTATCTCCGAAACCCGTGGACTCGGCCAAAATATGCCCATTGAACCCGTATAAAAACAATCATTTTATATTTAAAGCCCAACAGAAGAGAATCCGCCCTTCGGCGTAGCCTCGTTCAATTCCTCCCCGCCTTGAGGCATAGAGTTCAACCGATTAGCCAGTCGAAATATACTTTTACGATTAAACCGACCGGATGACTAACTGACTGGATAAAATAAGAATAACAAGGAAAATAAAATTCGCAGAATATTTATTCCTAGAGTTGAAGCTAGTAGTTTGTTTCGAAAATTAGGTGGGGTAAACCCGACAGATTATTAGTGACTGAACCTGAGATAAATCAAACAAAAAGATATAACATTTCTAAGTAAATATGTATTGGTATATTAAAGATTATTATTATGTTGCTACTGGTGGTGACATTTTACAAGAAGAAATACGCAAATCTGTAACAGTAAAGGAGTTTGCAATCCAAGAGATAGATCCAGTTCTATGGAGCATTAATGATACTCACGGAATAGATTACTGGATTCATAGTGGGCCCTCATCATATCAGAATCATAATAGATCGATGATTGGTTCTTGTGTGAACCATAATGAGAACTCAATTTGTTTTATTGAAAGTCTTATTTCAAGCACACTTATAATATAACCCTACATTCTGGTGTAGTACTAAATACTAAATATATATATATATATATATATATATATATATATATATATATATATATATATATTAAAAGACATTTTTTATGTTTAACGTTCTTTTTATAGATACAAGTATTTAAGTAAATACTCTGTTTATAATAAACAGTATTAAATAACATTTACCGGCCTGAATGTCCGAGAAATTTTCATAGAAAATATTCGGCCTTTGACAGGATTCGAACCTGCATCCTATACAGAACCGTCATTTACGCTGACGTGCCTAACCTCTCGGCCACAAAGTTATGAATGTACGAGATTCATGGAAGATTGAAGTTTATAAGCAGTAAATTCAACCTTGCCAATCGAACGATCCTTTGATCCTGAGCAGGAATATTGGCATAAAGGGTGATTTATGTAATTCGCTTTCTTGCCTCCAGAGGTCTGCCATTTTATGGAGATAATCAGATTTTTGGCTCAGCAAAACATGCCAATTATTGAAATATACTCGAGCTGCTGAGTGAATTTGACCCTTTCTTGGAAGAATATCTCAAAATGTATGGAAATCCTGGCCAAGGGAAACCATCATATTTTTCTGCAGATATTTGTGAGGAATTTATCGAGTTAACAGGACAACAGGTTCTTTGTACTATTCTTGAAGAAGTAAAAAATCAAAGTATTATTAAATAAGTGTAGATTCCACTCCAGATATTTCACATGGAAATGAACTGATATTTACTTTCAGTACATTAAAGGCTGTGGGCCTGTGGAAAATTTCTTGATGTTCATCCCCATCTTTTGTTGTGAAGTAAAGATACCCTATTGTGGATTTTCTCAATGGGAATGTTATAAAATAAAACATATCTCGGCTGATTTACAGGCAAATACTCAAGAGCGAGAACCGGATGTAAACGGGACAAAGCCCCGTCACAAAATGACCATTATCCTTCTTTACAAATGTTCCCAACACACGTGTTCCGGTCGAAAAATAAAATAATATTTAAAGTGCTCTATTTTTCGTCCAATAAAAATGCTTCCCTCCTAATTATACTCGCTTCGTTTTTCGAGCCTGTTAAGCCATAAAAAAAAAAACGCTATAAAAGGGGTCACACGGAAGTTCAACGGTCAGTCCACAGGTTCCCAGGATAGAGACCTGTCACGTCCAGCTGCTGACAGCAGGGGAGCGTCAACCACCGTCAACATGTGTGAACTACTATGAGAGATCGACCAGATCCGAAAGCCGGCTTATGAACTTTACCACAAGGCAGCTGTCCCAAACCCTCATGTTCCTGTTGAAATAAACCACGTAAATCTATTTCTGCTGTTGTCGTATTTCTTTCTTGCAACCATACGCTTGTCTATAACAGGAACAAAATTCCATTATCAAACTACCGTGGTCGGTCATATGGTAATAACTCAAATATGTCTGGACGATGCACTAGACTGCGTGCAGTTTCATCAACTGAATGAGTTTGCCATCTATGTTCGCACTGCTGAATACAGCCTGAACTTGGTAAGATTAAAAGCAGCAGAGTGTTGTCTATTACAATAATAAAATTCTTTGACTTTGTTCAGCATCTGTATTCATTTTTTGCTGGTTCTACTCACCGCTGGAATGTATTGACATCATCTCCAGGAAAAGATTTGGCGGTCAATCGTCTGTCTGACACACAATGGTCAGCACATTTTTATGCTGTTCATCCTCTGGATGTGGGTTTCGAGAAAATAAAACATGTGATAGATTCTCTATCAGCCGACAATGAACAGCAAGTGAATACAAGGCGAGAGGCAGAAGGACTGAATCAAAAAAACAGAAAACCAAACTTTCTCGCACATTCTTAGGAATTACATGTTAGAAAGAATGAACAAAAGTTCTGCAATCAAAGGACGTGGACATCCGCGTTGCCACGAATCTTCTTAAGTCTTTGAAAATCTATCTTCAGGAAACTGGGGATATATTTAGTGAATATGAATTCAAAGCCAGGATTGTGTGTCCAGATACAGATTACAGTGATAATAGGAAAAAAAAAAAAAGGTAACAAAAATGATATGTGCGTCTTCACAGATATGATGGATCTGCAGAAAAGGTACTTTTCAGTAAAACCGAAAAGTTCAACGTAGAATTTTCCAAACTAGTCTGGACTACTTTAATCTTTGAACTGACAAAAGTGCAGTAGCTAATTCACGGACTGGAAATCTGTTTTCTTTCTTCAGTGAATTGAAAACCATTGCTTCTGATACAATATAGAAAAACTGTAAGCAGCTGGAAAATATGTATCACAAAACCCTGAATTATGATGACCTTTTAAATGAATGTGAACATCTTAAGCCCTACATGGCTCTTGATGAAAATTGTGAGATTCTCCCTGCATTGTACAGAAAAATAATTTCGGACAATTTGATATCTGTATTCCCGAATGTTGAAGTTGCACTTAGTGATTATGTGCATGATGGTGACCAGTTGTACAGGATTCTTTATCAGCTGACAAAGAGCAGCAAATTAATGCAAGGCAAGAGGCAGAAAAAATGGAAAATCTGGAAGAAATCTTTGTCACAATTCTTTGGAATTACATGCTAGAAAGATTGAACAAAGCAAGGAAGGTGCTGCAATCAAAGTATGTGAACATCCTTGTTGCCAGGAATTTTCTTAAGTCTATGAAAAGCTATCTTCGGGGAACTAGAGACAAATTTGGTGAACATGAATTCAAAACCAGGAAACATGTCCAGATACAGATTACAGTGATAGGAAAAAACGGGAACGAAAACGATGTGTGTGTCTGAATAGATATGATAGATCTGCAAAATAAGTAGTTGTCAGTAGAATCGAAAAGTTCAAGATGGAAACTTTCCTCCCTATTCTGGACACTCTAATCTTTGAACTGACAAAACGTGTAGCAGGTTATTCACAGATTGGAAATCTGTTTTCTTTCTTTCTTTGAAAAGCATTGCTTCAGGTGCACTAAACTAAAAGCGTGGACATTTGGCTAATATGTGAACATCTTAAGCCCTACATGGCTCTTGATGAAAATTGTGAGATTCTCCCTGCATTGTACAGAAAAATAATTTCGGACAATTTAATACCTGTATTCCCGAATGTTGAAGTTGCACTTAGTGATTATGTGCATGATGGTGACCAACTGTACAGGAGAAAGATCTTTCAAGACTGAAATTTATGAAGGAATATTCTTCGTAGCATGTGCATAGAAAATGACATCCTACTCCTGAAAACGATTGAATTCAACCCCAAAATAAAGCAATTCTCTGAAAAGAAATGCCGCAAATGCTGGTTATAATAAGTTTGTGGTAATTTCATACCAAGCTATCTCATTATTGAGGCTCATTCATAGATTGGAAATCTGTTTTCTTTCTTCAGTGAACTGAAAACCATTGCTTCTGATGCAATAAAGAAAAACTGTGAACAACTGGATAATATTTATCGCAAAGACCTGAATTATGACGACCTTTTTAAATGAATGTGAACATCTTAAGCCCTACATGACTCTTGATGAAAATTGTGAGACTTTTCCCACACTGTCCAGAAAAATAATTCCGGACAATTTGAAAGCTGTTTTCCCGAATGTTGAATTTGCATTCAGAGTGTTCATGTGCATGATGGTGACCAACTGTACAGGAAAATATTCTTTCAAAATTAAAACTTATGAAGGAATGTGCTTCGTAGCAAAATGGGGCAGCATTACTTGAACTGGATTTCATTGATGTGCATAGAAAATGTCATCCTACTCCTGAAAACGACTGACTTCAGCGCAATAATAAAGCAATTCCCTGAACAAAAAAAAATGCCGCAAATACATGTTATCATAAGAAGTTTATAGTAATTTCATACTGTGCCATCTTTATGAGTTAGTATGCTTGTGTTTTTTTCAAGTTTTTGTTATAGTGGAACACACCTATTCTATAGTTAATAGACTGTCCCACCTATAATAAGTAGGAGTAGTAAGAGTCGCTGAGTCGGTCGGTCAGTCAGACGACTGGCTGATCGGTTGAACTCTCTGCCTTCGGGCGGGGAGGAACCCGAACGAGGCTACGCCGAAGGGCGGATTCTCTTTCGGGGAGGTAAACCGATCCTGAACCCGTTTATACGGGTTCAATGGGCATATTTTGCCTATTCACACGGGCTGGGAGATCCCACGTTAAAAAGTCCTTGTGCAACATGACGCCCTCGTCCGGGGGGGGGTGACTGAATATTGTCGGTCAGTCAGTCGATGCCGGACGACCGTTAGTCGGATACTAAAGTATCAGCGACTACAACTAGATTTCTCTGCGTTATACTTATTATATGAAGTTCCTAACGTTTTGTACGTCGAACCTATTTTAGGACCGACTTAGTACAAATACAAGCCTCCACTGTGAAATCACTCTACAGCACAAGCCTTGTGTATTGTTCAAATGTTTATCATGTTGATTAGTTGCTGCTGTAGAGCATGTATTAGCACCAGTTTTCTTGAAGTGCTAATAAAATAAATATACTTAATATTGTCAACAATTACCTTTTATTTCTATGGATGGTTGTCATAGGGATCCCAGCATACAGGTTTCACCAGGGGTCCATAATGCTTTTAAGACGGCCCTGGATCTAATGGAAGAGCTATCAAATTTATGACTAGAAGATTTGCCACATTTTTTTCCACTAGGCGTGCATACTAGCATAATGTTACTAATATTTTACCTAGACTATCGGCTATTAATATATAAGATTATTTTTGGATAATCCAACAACCGATTCGCAAAGCTTTCATAATTTTAAGAATCGGTTTGTGTGAACTGTTAGGATTACACCACTGACTACACCCAATCACGTAACAAATGCTAATCTAAGAACATTATTTCCAAAAAATTTTACCAGTGGACTAAAGCACTGAAGGTTCTCAAAACACGTTAAAAACTCTATGGTTATTGTCAGCCATTTCCCTTTAAGAGACATGTCACTTTGTAGTGATCATCATCGCCATCACACGCACATACATACATACAGATCATACGGCAAGCATTCATTGGCTAATTTCCTCAAAACTAGCTTGCTGATTGGTCAATTCCGACCAATCAAATCACCTGCACGCGATGAATAATTTTCCCGCGCACAAGCGTTGGAGCCTGTCATGTTAGACACAACCTTATATAAACAAAACACGAATAAGCCTCTCTCGTGTTTCTCTTCATTCATCTTTTTCCTTGCTGTCAAGATGTAGTCTTCAAGAGCTCCCGTCTTAACCTTGCGGTCAGACGTTAATGAACATTGCCAACAACTCTTACCGACTTTCTCGCAAGTCGTCAGTAGAGTCCAGCTATTTACGCCTGTCTACACAAAACCATGACTTTACTCACAACGTACACACAGACACAGATTCTTGTATCACATTACACATTTCTTCTTCTGTGTGACTAAGCCAAGTTTATGAACTAGCTCTTGTTTAATTTCTCTAAACAACACACTTCTAAATTAACTGTACTCTATTCTAACACCGGACTCTATTCAACATAGAATCCTGAACATTCTTATTCAAGAGAAATTCTTTTGAATATTCAATCTTAATCAGAATACAGTTGAAGGGAAACAACTTTTTCTCCCTTAATTACTACACATCATTGCATGATTGTTTTGTATGTTATTGTTTCAATATATATTTTATTGTTGATGGACAATTGGAGTCTCGTTGTTTTTTTTCTTGAATCCTTAAATGTATAGTAGATGCGTGCTTTTAGAACACGCAATTACATTTGATAGCCTCAACGCATAAACCAAAGCAGCATTTACAACTTCACAACAATTGTGACCTCGGCTCTCTGGATCTTTTCTTTCTTTAACATTTTGTAAACTGCGAATTGCCATAATTGTTCTTCGTCAAAGTTGCAGGAAAGAGGAATCTTGTTTCTTTTTTCCATAGTTCTAAATTCACCTTGACTTAAACCGGTTACCAAGCAAAGAGAACGAGCCCAGTCTGCCTTTTTATTTGAACCTGTAGTGCGAGGAAGATAGATTCCAAGGACGTTGGTGAACGAAACAGAATCTTCCAGAATTTGAAATCAGCAGTCTTGAAGTCTTCTCCGCAGAGGTAGATAGAACATAACCCATTTATGCGGGGTTCACGGGGAATTGTTGGCCAATCCTATGAGCTCGGTTTTCCCCGCATTAAATTCGGCCTTGCGCCACGTCCTACCCCATGGGGAGGTTGGTAAATATTACTAGCTGGGATCTGTTGAGTACAACTCATACTTACGCAAGAACTACCGACCTTCCAATAGTAGCCCTCACTACTGGACTGACTTGAGACGATCTTGTGCATAACTGTTACCTTTATTCTCATTGTACTGGTTTTTACGATAAACCTTTACTTATTTTATCCACCTTGTTTTTCAAGTATATATTCCTATTAGTACAGAATATAACAAAATGCTAATCTAAAAACATTATTTCCAAGAAAGTTTTCCCTTACTTTTTAGCAGTGGACTCGGCTATTTAAGTAGCACTGAAGGTTCTCCTCGAAATATGTTAAAAACACTCTGTGGTTATAGTCAGCCATTTCCCTTTAAGAGGCATGTCACTTCACAACATTTGTGACCTTGGCTCTCTGAATCTTCCTTTTCTATAACATCTGTAAATTGCGAATTGCCATGGTTGTTCTTGGTCAAAGTCGTAGTGAAGAGGAATCCCGTTTCTTTTTTCCACAGTTCTGAATTCAACTTCACCTAGACTGGTTACCAAACAAGGCAGACAAGCCCAGTCTGTCTTTCTATCTGAACCCATAGCAAGAGTAAGATAGATTCAGGCTTTTCTGAGGACACTGGTAAACAAAATAAAATCATCTGGAATTTGAACTCAGTTTGGCACTTCAACTTCTGATCAGTTGAGTCAGAGGGGTGTCAGGAATATAGTGATGAAACAAGAGATGAGGTACAAAAGCAATGAAGCTTCAATTATCAGCCGCTGGCCAAAGACTAAAAAATAAGTGTGTGGATGACATAGTTTGTTCCCAAAATTGTCTGTTGCACTGGTAAGTTTTCCTATGTCTTTTGGTAGAATGAGTGGTGTATGAAACCACGCAGACATTCACCCATTGGAATTTAGTTCCAGTGCCTTAACCACTTGGCCATAATGGCATATCCATTATGTTAACCTTTAGATTCAAACATAACTTGAACAAAGTTTACCTGCAGACAATTATAAACACAGACAATGTTTATGTATTTACTGTCGCATTCAAAACATTTTGTCCATTGTATGCTCCGGACTTCTGGTGACATTTGTTGCAATTCCAAACCAAAGCCTTTATTCCACGGGAGTAGATTGTTCTAATTCTATGTATTTGGATAACTCAATTTTAGTTAAGTTATTGTTCACTGACGCCAGGGATTAAACTCACAAATCTTTATGCCGAGTCAGATTTTGAAGACATAGCCCAGTGGATAAAAGTGCTGGTTGATTGAGTGGAAGTACTTGGTCAAAATGTTGTCTAACTGGTCCAATCCAGTCCAGTCCAGTCGCATGCAATAGTCCCCAGTGGTGTTGGTGACTTTTCAAATGAAGAAACTGGAGAGGCACTTGGTAACAAGTGCAAAACCTTTATTGTAACATGATTGAAAATCATAAATACAAGATTAAAAGAAAATACACTGAAATGTGTGGTTGGTAGGATAAGATTGATGGGTAATTGTATTTAAATGCAAACTTAAAAATGCTTGTAAAATACCATAAACAGAAAAATGTCATAACTCTTGCATCAGCCTAGGGAAAAAGTAAGAGAGAATGGGGCGGGGGGGCGGGGGGCTGTGCGGTCCAGCTGTAGCCTGGTCCCTTTCACTCTAAAAAAAAAAAACAAACAATGTGTCAAAAGGATGTTTTTTCCCTGGACACTGCTATTATTTTAACCACCTCCTCAATAATGTTTTTTTTAATGTGATGATGAGAATTGCAATAAAACCTAATTATATGATGAAAGCAAATTCATATATTTTTTGTTCTTGAGAATTTACAACAAAAATACTAAACACAATTTATTTATTACAAGATTGATTTTATAACGTTTTAAAAAGTATTTTTTTTTTAATCAAAAGTAATACAATGCAATATTTATCATTTACCAATTTATAAAGAAATATATGTGAAAATAATTTTTTTGTTCATAAATTTATAAACATTTATTCAATTATCAAAATATGTGAACCAACTCTGAGAAAATCCTTATTATTTACCATTTTACGAGGTTTGAATCAATTGGCAATTAACCAATACTTTGCCAACGATTCCAATAAACCATATAATCTCTATCTATAAAAGGAAGATGTGTGTGTGTGTGTAACAAATGCACGGCCACAATTTTTGACAGATTTGCACCAAAATTTACATGCACATGCTCCAAGTTAGCAGGAAGGCCAAGACCGACTTTGCATTTCCCAACTCCCATTGATAGTGGAAATAATCGATTTTTTCATGCTTCTACGGCAGTTTTCATGTAGTTTGCAGCCATTTTCTACTGGCCAGAGTGAGAGCCTATAGCTGGCTGCCACAAATAGGCAACTAAGATTTTAGCATGCAAAAAAAAAAAAAAAAAGCTGAATGACTATTCGTTAACTAGTGGGAAAAATTTAAAAAATCGATGGCATTTTATCACAATTGGCTCATTTAAATCTGCATGGCACTTTACGTTGATTCTGATTCCGCTTAAACTCAACTTGATTCTGATTCCGAAAAACTGGGTTGGATGTGAAAAAGTTTTTGTTAACATTCTTTTTCATTCGGTTTTTCCAGTTACAAGTCCTTTTTTAAAGCTGATCGTTTTGTGTTCATTTTGTTCAGTTCTTTTTTCGTAACAGATTTAATGTTTAGTATAGAGCTTAGAAAAAAATTCGCAGTGTGAGATAGGCAAGAGGTAAGGCATGTAGCAACATCAGCACGGCAAAAGGCACTCCTTTAAAGGCAAGGAAGGGCAAAAATATTTTAAGTCAAGTGATAGCGATTGCTGTATGAGTCGTATGATTTTTGAATCAAGCACGGGCAATGCCGGGTCATGCTGCTAGTTAATAATGTAAAGAAACTAATAAAATAGCATATGTAGGTGGTGGGATTGGGGTGACTCTCCAGCCAGTTCCACAATTTTTTTTTTAATCAATTTACCAAGTATGGCAATAAAGCAACTAAGATGCAACAGATTACGGAGTTTGAAAGAAATTGAGACAAAGAAAATTACTGACACTGGAAAAGTTTTCAGTCCATTTTAATGCTCCAGTAAATATTTGGCTCCCTCTGTTGCCCCCACTTTTACTTAGAAATCTCTAGAATGTTCTTCAAACCACTTACCAGCTACTTGAGCTTGATAACATGATGCATTATCTTACGGGAATAATTCCTCATTTTCAGGATGCATGTAGCCCATGAATGGAAGTGTATTGTCACAACACAATGTAACTTCAATAATTCATATTACCATGCCATGAACAGCTGAAAAAGAATATGAGAAAAATAAAAAGAAAAAAAATTGATGCTGGGAAAATGGTAAGTATTTGGTTCCCTCTGTTAAAATTCTTACCAAAAGCCAGAGCAAACCAAAAATGGAGCATTGCTTCCATCTCTGGGATGCTGCTGAGTCACAGAAATGAAAGAGGTTGGACTGTAATATCTTTAATGAAACAATATTTTAAGCTAATTGAATAATCTTTGGGATTTAAATGTTGTGTGTTGGGTGTATTTTAAGGATAGATGTGGTTCATGTTCACATGTAAATAATTAAAGAAAAAGCATACAAAAAACTGTTTCTACTATGAACCATTTATTCTCTTCTTTAATATATAAACTGCAGGGAAAGGAACTTCTTTATGTCTCATGTGTGTTTTCTTTTGTTTGGTCCAGAAGTTACATTAGTGCAAGTAAGGATAGGTATCAATATAATGGTCAAGCTCAAGTCAGCCTTGCGCTGAGTTGGAACAATCACAGAAAAGGCTGATTTACTTCATAGGTGGAGGGTTTAGAAGACACGTGCAAACTCCGTGCATTGGAAAGTTGGAAGTGAGTTCAGTCGTCAGTGAACTGGCAAAGTGAACATGCCCAAGTGGGAGACATCTTTATCTAAATGCTACTTGGCTAAATGGAGCAAGAAAAATATGAAAAGATTTTTGATAATTTCTTTTATAGAACTCATCATGAACAGCTGAGAAAGAATATAATGTTATTATCCCATCTGGCTTTGTCAGGTGGGATAATAACATTATACTGCTACAGTGAGTATTTGACCCCTTCTGTTAAAATTCTTACCAAAAGCCAGAGCAAACCAAAAATGGAGTAATGCTTCCATCTCTTGGCTACTGTCAGGTCTCAGAAATGAAAGAGGTTGGACAGTAATATCTTTAATGAATCAATGTTTTAATCAAATTAAATAATCTATAGGAATTAAAGGTTGTGTGTTTGGTTTATTTTAAGGGTAGGTGTGACTTCATGTTCACTTGTAACCAATTAAAGAAAAAGCATACAAAAAAAAAAAGTATTTCTACTCTGAACCATTTATTCTACTTCTTTATATAAACTGTAGGGAAAAATTGTCAATGCAGACAAATAATCCTCTCCACTACTTCCCATGAATACTCAATTACACTCATGATATTGGACAAACATGGTGGCAACATCTTTATCTAGAAATCTCTGGAATGTTTCTCAAACCAATTACCAGCTACTTGAGCTTGATGACATGATGCATTATCTTACAGGAATAATTCCTCATTGTCGGGATGCATGTAGCCCATGAATGGAAGTGTATTGTCACAACACAATGTAACTTCAATAATTCACATTACCTTGCCATGAACATCTGAGCTGATGTTGACACTAACTCACCAGGTTTTTATTGATTTATTTTCTATGGCTTATCAAACTTTTGCAGGTTATTTGCAGCCAGAAAATATTTTTAGATTGTAAGATAATAATGGTTTAGTGATACAACTCTTACTAATTAACCCATAGCTGGAGTAGGAAAAAAAATGGATTTATACTTTTCCCAAGGGTACTTGCTTGTAAGCAAATATAACAAATTGCAACTCGGCTCTCCAATTATGAATTCCAATCTGTTATCCACTACACCAACCACACCACCAAGCTTACAGCACCTGATATTCTCAAGTGGTAGTGACCAGGCTCGATGTTGCTTAACTTTTGTGCATGTATGGGTGTTTCAGCACGATGTGTCTGTAAGCCTTTAACTCACTAGGTGTCAGAAAACAATGGATAATGGTTTAGGCATTTCCATGATATCAGCATCACCTACCATTATTATATGGTGCCAATTTAAATAGAGTTGCTCACTAGTAAAAAATAAGGAAATTGTTTTTGAAAGAATATTTGTAGACTATGATACTTTAGTCTTTCCTTAGGCTACAACACTTGCCAGAATTGAGAAATATTGATTTTTTTTTAATGATTTTAGGAATTTCCTGTTTATAATACTGATACCTTGCAAAAATGAAACCTCACTTTCTATCGAGTCATCTGGATTTAGCTGTTCCGTGTATGAAAAAAGTCTTTTTCTGATGCAAAAATATTTCTTTTAAATAAAGAACAAATGAATATATACATTGTAAAAAAATTGCATGACTTAACAAAAGTATATCTCTGTTTATTATTCATTTGAGATAAATAATTATTATCCCCCAGAGTTCTTGAAAAAGTTCTTCCCGACTAAAAAAACAAGTTACAGAAATTCAGAAAAATATAGATATCATTGATGTAAGGACAATTTCAAACTTGGCATTTGTAACGAACAATTAAGTCCAATAACTCTGTAAAACTCAGGGATTGATTTTTAACTGGAGCCCATCATCTAAATTGATAAGAAATCAATATTTTTTGATTCTGACAAATGTTGTGGCATGAGAAAATTCTAATGAATGCTAATCAATAAAAATTATTTTCCTGTCTATTTAAGTATTTAGTTTTTCCTGTTTTTTTTTTCTTTTCTTTTTTTTTAAGGAGTGGAAGTCTATTCTGTGAAAATCAGGATCAATTTGACACTGTGTCAATATTATGAGCAGGATACTCCTTCTAAAATGTTAAAAAAAAGTCAATATTTTTAATTTCTGACAACTCTTATGGCTTGAGGAACATACATTAATCTATAAAAATGATTCCTCTTTGGAATTTGTCTACAAAATTGACTGTTCCACTCATAAGAATCATGGAAAATTTTTGTATATTAGGACTTCTACATGTCATAACATTTGTCAGAATCAAAAAATATTGGCTTTTTATCAATTTAGATGATGGGGCTTTATGTAAGCCGAAAGCTTAGATTGGATTAAAAAATATGGATCAATACTGTGATTTTCTTTCTTCGTTTAATGATAATGTTATTAAGCTTATCAGACGTTATGAAAAGAATTTACATAAAATAGACAACACTTGTCTATATTATTTAATGAAACATGTATGAATATATTGTTATGATGTTGATTTGGGGTTAGTAGAGACAAACGCCAAATAACATGTAACAATAAAAATGGTTTTAATAGGTTGGTAAAAAGGTACAGAAATCGCCTGAGTAGTCAATAACTAGCTCAGCTAAGAACTTCTCTGTCTATCTGTCTTCCCCCCCATGTCAACTGACATGCCACTATTTAAAGTCTTTATTCACAGACGCAGACAAGTTCATCTTCAAGAGGGGTGGTAGGTTTCCGACACAACATATATATATATATATATATATATATATATATATATATATTTAAAATTGGTCTTCATACAAAAACCCAAGTCCAGTAACTCTGTAAAAAGTCAGAAATTGATTTTTCACTGTATCAATATTATGAATAGGAAACTCCTTTTAAAATCTTAAAAAATAAAATCAATATTTTAAAGTCACAAGTGTCATGGCTTAACAAAGTTCTAATGAAAGCTAATCTACTAAACAGGTTTCCTTTTTGTGAGAAGGCCTTCCTGCAGGCATCACAAATGGAACGGTTTCTCACCTGAGAGTGTACACAACTGGTTTAACAGGTTGCTTCTGTGATGAAAGTTCTTTTCACATTGGTAAGGTTTCAGTGTTTCCACATGTGGTTCCTCAAAGATGACTTGCGGGAAAACACCTTCCCACATGAATCACAGTGGAAAGGTTTCTCACCTGTGTGGGTGCGTTTATGAGTCAACAGGCTTCCTTTCTGAGAGAAACTCTTGCCACAGGCCTTGCAATGGAACGGTTTCTCGCCTGTGTGTGTACGCAAGTGGGTTAGCAGGTTGCCTCTTAGGTGAAAGATCTTTTCACAGAATTCACAGTGGTAGGGTTTCAGTGTTTTCTCTCTGGTATGCATCCACATGTGGCTCATCAACGATGACTTGTGGGAAAAGGCCTTCCCACATGAATCGCAGTGGAAAGGCTTCTCACCCGTGTGAGTACGTTTATGAGACAACAGGCTTCCTTTTTGTACAAAATTCTTGCCACAGGTTTCACAATGAAATGGCTTTTGTCCAGAGTGAGTATGGCTATGAGTCAACAAGTTTCCTTTCTGCGAGAAATCCTTGCCGCAGACATTGCAATGGAATGGTTTCTCTCCTGTGTGTGAACGCATGTGGATTAACAGGTGGGAGCTAAGGGGAAAGTTCTTTCCGCAGATTTCACAGTGATGGGGTTTCAGTATTTTCTCTTTTGTATGTGTCGCCATGTGGTTCATCATCGACACCTTGTCGGAAAAGACCTTCCCACATGAATCACAGTGGAAAGGTTTCTCGCCTGTGTGAGTGCGTTTATGAGTTAACAGGTTTCCTTTGTGCGAGAAACACTTGCCGCAGACAATGCAACAGAATGATTTCTCTCCTGTGTGCGTACGCATATGGCTTAACAGTTGGCTTCTGAGGTTAAAGTTGATTTCACAGATTTCACAGTTGTAGGGTTTCAGTGTTTTCTCTCCTTTATGTGTCAAGAGGTGATTCATCAACAATGCCTTTTGGGAAAAGGCCTTCCCACATGAATCACAGTGGAAACGTTTCTTATCTGTGTGAGTACATTTATGAGCCAACAGTCTTCGCTTTTGGAAAAAATTCTTGTTATAGGTTTCACAGTGGAATGACTTTAGTCTAGTGTGAGTATGGCTATGAGTCAACAGATTTTCTTTCTGCAAGAAACCCTTGCCGCAGTCAATACAATGGAACGGTCTCTCTCCACTGTGCGTACGCAAATGGTCTAGCAGGTTGCTACTGTTGTGAAAGTCTTTTTCACAGATTTCACAGTGGTAGGGTTTCAGCGTTTTCTCTTTTGTATGTGTCCACATGTGGTTCATCAACGACTCCCTTTGAGAAAAGGCCTTCCCACATAAATCACAGTGGAAAGGTTTCTCACCTGTGTGAGTGCGGCTATGAATCAAAAGGCTTCCTTTCTGTGAGAAACCCTTGCCGCAGGTATCGCAATGGAACAGTTTCTCTCCTGTGTGTGTACGTAAGTGGGTTGACAGCTTGCTTCTGTGTTGAAAGTTCTTTAAACAAATTTCACAGCTGTAGGGTTTCAGTGTTTTCTCTCCTGTATGTGTTCGCATGTGATTTGTCAATGACGACTTTTGTGAAAAGGCCTTCCCACATGAATCACAGTGAAAAGGTTTCTCACCCGTGTGAGTGCGTTTATGATCCAACAGGGTTCCCTTTCTGGAAAAATCCATGCCACAGGTTTCACAATGGAATGGCTTTAGTCCAGTGTGAGTACGTACATGTGTAGCCAGGGATGAATTGCGGGTGATTTCTTTGTCGTAGATCTGACATTTGCCTATACTGTTCACTATGCGTGTTTGCGTACATGCATCGTGGGTTTCCATTTTATAATGAATACCTGGCCATACGTCTTGCAAAGGTTAGGATTTGGCTTCTAGGAAAAGTTCTTGTGCATTTTTTTGGTTACTTTTTGTCAAGACTGAAAATTAAAAAGAAAAGTTTATTTTTGTATTTGATTCAAATAAATTAAGTTGGACAAAAGACTCGAAAAGTTTGTGGAAAAATCCTGTTATAGGAAAACTATACAAATATTTCTATATTTCAGCAAACATGGATAAAAATACCTGTAATGATACATATCAAAAGGACAGCTTTTCACATCACATAATTTTTTTTTTTTTTTTAACTATCTTCACTCTTTGGCAATATTTTAAAAAGACCTCTATATTTACAGTGATTGATTATTTATTTAAAAGCGATTCATCGCCATCTCTTTGGTATTTAGTTTTAACAATATGGAAAATAGATAGGATTGATATGGGTAAGTCTTTGGTTCTTATGTGAAATGGAAAGTTTGGTATAAAAGTAAAAAAACATCTCCCACAAAGCTATAAATTCTCATTAATTTTATATATATATATATATATATATATATATATATATATATATATATATATATATATATATATGGTCTGTCTTTTTATTCAAACATATCTGCTCTGAATTTTATATTGAGCTCTCTGGATATCATCCTCCTCAGGTCTACCCATACGGATTACCTAAGTTTGCATAAACTAAATATATATATATATATATATATATATAGTAGTTAGTTTTTTTATTGGCTCAATTTTAATAGCAAAAATAATTATAAAGAAAAGAAAATTTTTCTCATATTTGATAATTTTACACTTTTATTCTTTTCTTATTTATTTATTGATTTCTATTATTATTATGTAATATATATATATATATATATATATATATATATATATATAAATATATAAATATATATATATATATATTTTTTAAGCGTTTCACCCAGGCAAGGTGGGAAACCACTAGCATGCAAGGGGTTACAGAGAGTTGGAGTGAGAGCAACTAGGAGTGATAGAGGAAAGGATGAAGAGAAGGATACGTGATAGATCAAGGTATCTGGAGATGTCGATTGACATTACATTTGAATAGTTGGAGATTAAAGCTATCAAGGAAATACGAAAAGGGGGAAGGAGTTCCACAGGCGAGAAGTGCGAGACATGAATCTATTGGAGTAGAAGAGGTGGCTACATTCAACAGTTTTGACAGTGAAAGGGTGAAAAGCAAGATGCCATCCTAGTTGAACCCTTAAATTCATGAAGTCTGGGAACCAGCCTTAGCAGCTCATCGGAGCAGTTACGATGAAAGTATTTGTAAAAAAGACAGAGGGAGGTGACGACACATCTGTGAGAGAGCGACTGCAGACGAGATACCAGATCAGGGCCAATTACATTGCATATCCATCTCTGGATTTTATCAAGGACCTTGAGACAAACAGAAGGGGCTCAAGACCATATATGGCAGCATTACTCCATGCAAGGGCAAATAGTTGATTTGTAGATTTGAAGGATCGACTCTGTTGAGAAAAATTTACTGGCGTGGCACAGGGAGCCAACTTTCCTTGTGGTGGACGAAGCTATTGACTCAATTTATTTGTTCCATCTCAGGTCAACAGTCAATGTAAGACCGAACAGTCACAAAGAGGTGCTCTCGTGGAGTTGAGCATCAGACATTCTAATGGGGGGAGGCAGGGATGATTCTCTGTGGTGAGTAATATAGAACAGTTTTGTTTTAGAGACATTAAAGTTAACCAGCCAATTCTTGCCCCAGTCCACAACTGATTGGAGGTCCTTTTCGAGACAAACGGCCAGGTTAATTTTGTCAACGACACAAGATTTGTTTTTGAGACAGGAGTAAATAGTAGTGTCGTCCATGTAGATGCCTACTTGGGAACCTATGGCATCAGGAAGATCATTAATGAAGATAAGGAACAGAGTAGGGCCTAGGATAGAGCCTTGGGGAACACCTGCATTCGTAGGATAGGAGCTGGAGGAGAATAAAGTGGCACATTTGATGACTAAATGTTCACTTCAACATCCAGAGTGGAATGTATATGTGTGAGCATAGGGGGACTCTGAATAGTAGTAATACAATTCATGTCTGGCAGACTGCACCAGTGAGTGGACGGGCATTAGGGGTCTTCAACCATCTCTTAAATCTCTCATGTATGGGATCCAAGTTGTTGTAAGAGGCTTACAAAATGAAAAATCTTCCTTTATCACATCGTCTTTCACATAGCGCATGAACAGAAGCTGACTTAGATTGGAAATATCGATGGTCTCATTGAGTTGGAAACTGAATTTTTGGGGGCTTGAAAACAGATTCACAACTACTTGAGTCAAGATTACATTGCTCATGTGCTGATAGTGTCATTTGAAACAGGAATTTGGGTTAACTTATCTCCAGCTGCTTTTCCCAGTATGAAATGAGCCTTCTTCAATGCAACTGGTTTTTACGGGTGTGTGTCACCAATGGTGTATGGGTGCCCTGCTTTGTGATCAGGCATGCAATTTCGTATGATGCTGTGAGGGTCGGGTTGTCAACAGCTACAAAACCGAGAACAGATAGAGTAGCCTTTTTATCAAATCTAGCTTTCTGTCAACTGAGATGATTGAGAGGATTGAAGATATTGGCCATATGTGGCGAATTAAAATTAATTAACTGGTTTCACCAGTGCTCCAAAAACAGTTTTGTCCCAGCATGGCAGGAGCTTCATCTGAACAAACTACAGAAACCATATTCCACGAAAGAATGTTCCCTCTGAAGATGTCATCCACAAATTTCTTCACGTTAGTTGCCTTGATAAGAGGCTTACAAAATAAGAAAATCTTTCTTTATAACATTGTCTTTCACATAGCACACAAATACAAGAAGCTGGTTTAAATTGGATGTATCGGTGGCATCATTGAGTTGGAGGCTGTATTTTGCTGGACTTGAAAACAAATCTGCAACTAATCTAGTTAAGATGTTATCTCACATATCGTCCATTCTGCTGTTGATAGTGTCATTTGAAAGAGGAATTTAGGTTAACTTATCGTCAGAAGCTTTTCTCAGTATGATATTCGCCATTTTCAATGCAGCTGGTTTTACGACAGTTTCACCAGTGGTGTGTGGTTTGCCCTGCTTTGTGTTCAGGTATGTAACTTTGTATGATGGTGTGAGAATCAGGTTGTTCATGGGTACAAAGCAGAGAACAGGCAGAGTAGACTTTTTATCGAATCTGATTCTCTTTATCTTGAATTTAGTGAGCATTGTGTTCCCTGTATTTCCCATCTTCATGCAGCTTTAGGCAATGTTCCCTTAGTTTTTCTGGTGCTAGAATAGAAAAAGCTAAATTTGCCATTGCAAATCATGCATTGAGGATGCTGACTCATCACATTCTATTAAACACATGAATCCATATTGTATGTATTCATCCAACCACTTTCTTTTTTGCTCAACATAGTGTAAAGGGACTGAAAAATTGGGTAGGAAATCACAAATGACGTACAATCATGAAAATCACAAGACAATTACTGTGCACACCAAGTTTCTTATAGCACGGATATCAACGCCAAGGCATGATCAGCTGTAGCAAATAATGGCCAAGTAGAGCATCATGTTATGTATCATATGAGTGGGTGAATAAAATGGGCATACACAGTGTGTGTGTATGTCTTAACCGCTGCCGAACCCCTGAGAATGACACGCCAAAACCCCTGCGGTTCGATTGAACCCAGGTTAAGAACCACTGCTTTACAAATGATGTACAATCATGACAGTTACTGAGTGTACCATGTTATCTGCAGCACAAATATCAAGGCTAAGCGATGAGACATGATCAGCTGCAGCCAACAATGGCCAGAGCTTCATGACACAAATACAAGTAGGTGAACAGGACAGACATACACACAGCATCAATAGAGGTCAAGACACACACAGCATGTGTATGTGTCTTGACCTCTACTGAATCCCTGAGAATGACTTACTGAAACCCTGTGGTTTGATCGAACCCAGTTTAGGAACCATTGCTTTAACTATTTGGTGCCATTATATGAGGGTAGGCTGAAAACTTCATTAGGTTGACTATGAAGGAGTGATGCTAAAGTTGTGAAATCTTGCATGCATCAATTTCAATCCTTTTATTAATAACTGCATTGTTTCTTTCCCGGCAAAGTGACATTTGACTGTCAAGCAAAAAATGTCATCAAAAGTAGATGTGATGTCATCATCACTGGAACAGTGGTTCCCTGTCAAGTGTTTTTTCATGTTGGGGAACAGATGATAGTCAAATCAGGAGAATAGGGAGGCGTAATCAACCTGTTCAAAGTCACAGTCATGCACAGCAACCTGTCATACCTCTCACATTTGCTTGATTATCCACAAATCTACTTCTGGTTTTCTCTGGGTAAAATAATTGTAGTCAATGAATCTCACTCTAAACCAGCAAACAATATAAAAAGCCGAGAGAAAAGATGGAGTTAAGAAGGAGACCTGCAAGAAGCCATTGAACCCAAACACTTATAATAAGTTGTCCTAACTAGTAATTTAATCAAGCATTAATAATAGAAAGTATTTCATGTGACACACATAGTTATTATTATTATATGCAAGTGAGAAGAGCATATCCAACCTTTGTAAGTATTTGAAATACAGCAATTAATTTGATTAATTAGGAATTTCCTTCTATATAACTGTTAAGAGCATAATTACAAGGGTGGGCTAAAAATGTTATAGACTGACTATGAAGAAGTGATGCTCAGAGCTGTGAAATCTTGCATGCATTAATTTCAACTCTTCTTATGAATAACTGCTGTGACACTATTTAGCTATCGTAATTGGTTAACTAATTAACCATAGAAATTAAAAACGGGAAATACTTAAGGCGAGAAAGAGCTATATTGAAAGATAGACTGAGCGACATTAAAAAGAAGAATCTATTTTATTTACAAAATAAGATACTTTTCACAAAAGACAGAAAATCCGTGAGAAAAAGTGAAATTGTGATTCTGTCAAAACTGATTAATGTCATGATAAGAGGGGATGTTGCTCCAAGAGAAACAGAATTCAGTTAGAAAAACAAAGCCAGCTGAAGAGAATTTTGGCTTGAGGCCACCCTGGAGAATAGATATTAGTTATCTTTCAGAGATATCATTTAATTTTAATTCCTGGTTCCAGCAAAGAAAACCATCTGGTATATGCATGAATCTTGACATGAGAAGGAAAATCGAAAAGGGAATCATTGTTATTGCTTATTCAAACTGTTGACATCAGACATAGCGACTCGAAAATGAGCATCTGGTGATAAGAGAATTTTAAGGCATGAGAAAAATAAAGAATCTTATTCTCAGGTAAACGCGACCACCCAGTTAAAAGTTGACTAGCGGAGGAGCCATGTGTTGGGCTTTGACAATGATTAATGAGTCGGCAGAGGTCCAGGCTAAGTGGATTTGGATGTTCCCAAAATCAAGATGTGATAAGAATTAATTGGCAATCTGGGATTTGTGAATGTTTTGGCTGAAGGAGGAGAAGAGAGAAAAAAAGGATTTTGTAAACAAAATTCTGGAATAATTCTAAGAGGGCCAGTCTAGCCACACCCACACTGCCGAGAGATCATTGGCCAAGTGGTAGCATGGGTGAATGTATGAGAAAGACGGAGAAGTTGTTAACACCCACTGAGGGGATTGGTATGAGATACCAATGTGAGAGAGGAAGAGTCTAGGAAGATAACTCTTCTCTGACCTTCCCTCGCGGACGAGGGAGGAATCCCCGAAGTGGAATGTGATTAATCTTCCAAAAATGGGAAGTAATTAATTTTCCTGGCCTAAGAGCAAAAAGAATTCTTGTTGGGAATTGAGAATTATCAAGGAACCCAAACCACGTCAGGCCCCCGCACCGGGTTTGGGTCAGTGTCCATATAAACGAACATCTCGAGGCAGTCAGGCAGTTGCAGTCAGTTTGGGTTTGGAGTTAGTTCGAGGATTTGGAGAGTGTTGCCTCGCAAAAGCTGACTGAAATATTTCCTCATCCTCTCAACTTAGTCTTCCTACCAATAGCAAGTTTTTATTGACGAACGATTTAAGATACCATAACTTGCTTAAGAAACGCAAAAAGTGTCACGAATCCATAGAAACTGGCCGGGAGAGAAACACACTCCTGTATTCAACAGATAGATAAAGTTAATTGTTATTTCTCAACATATTTGAACCTCCTGAGTTTGTTTTATTATTTTTTTTACTTACGCTTGTGCGGTATCACCTTTACCCCGAATTCAGCTTGCACTATGGCCCGACGCCTGATTGATTTCGTCTACCTAAGATCGAAGTCACAATGTGGGTAGGTTAGACTTGATATCAAAGCAGTTACTTCGGTGACCAAGCGTTGGAGGTGAGCTGAGAATGACAAAGCTGGTATCGAACTGGAAATGACCAGATCAACCGGGATACAGGCTGGTGGCAGCAACAAGGAGTCAACCCCAAAACGCTGGTGGAAGAAACCTTACAGCTTCGCGCCGCAACTGGGAGTTGACCACGGGCCGATGGCGCAATGTCATATATTGATGTCGCAACCAGTGAACGTCACATATTGGCGCGGCGACCAAATCAGGAGAATAGGGAGGGTCATGAACCTGTTCAAAGCTACAGTTATGCACAGCAGCTTGTAATATCTGTTACATTTATTTGCTTGTTTCTAAAATAAACAATTCAAATTCTAATATGTTTGATAAAAACATATGGAATAAATTATGTTCTTGAACTGATTATAAGGTTTAAAATAATTTATTTTTAAACATAAACACTACTAATTTCTCGATTATTGCATTGCTGGTGTTCCTTATTTCTTAAACTTTTTCACAGATGGCAGTAGAAAACTTTAATGAGGTAAATAATTTTTTCATTTATCTTTCCTCTTAATAATAACAAACATTTAGACGATAAAGTTTTTGTTTTCGTCGAGTTTGGCGGCTTTTTCATTAGACTATGTGCTCTTTTTTTAGCAATGTCATGAAGGTACCTATAGCTCTGGTAAGAAATTAAACAGTTTATGTTGATGTTGAAATTGAATGAAATAAAATTGCTTGACGTACTGTAGAGTTGTCTCGCTTCGACAGATATAGTTACAATTTCCTTAATTTTTACCAAGATTTTCTAATAATAAAAATTTCACAAAATATTTTTATTCATTTGTTAAGTTAATAATTCCTGAAAATTTCGTTAGAATCCGACAATTATTTGATTTTTGCAAGAATTTCCAATCTAATGTGTTTGTCACCACAAAAAAAGTTTAAAATTTGATATGCAAAAAAAAGTAGTACAACTGCTGCCGCAAGAAAAACAACTATTTTAGAATTTCGGATGTTCTAAAACATTAGTAAAAAATTTAATTAAATAATCAAAAAATAATTTGATCCTTCAATGTTTTCATTACGTTTCAAGCATCTCAGGGTATGCTGATTTTTTTAGCGTTTTGTAATCATCAACCGAAATAACCCACCATGGAAAATTTAATAATTCCATTTTGTTTTAAAAAAAATTTACTTTATCGCTGCTTTTCCTAAGCGTGCCCGGTAAATGGCAGTTGTGATTTTTATGTAAAATAAACAATTTAATTTTTAATTTTAAAACATTTTCCACGTTAACTCTCTAGTCTTTTCTTATGATGTCTTCTTGATGTTATTATTAAAACAGATTTGATTAATAACTTATTTTTAAATGTTAGCGATTGTACTATGTAGAAAGAAAGAAAAAACGACTAATTTCCTTACAGTGGTACTGTGGTACTCAGAATAAAAATAAACACTACTACCCACCAAAAACAGGTGAGCAGATCAAGAACAATGCGTAAAAAAAAAACTTACCGTAGGATCAAACTTTGTAAACATTATTATATATTAAAAGAAAATAATAAAAGTAAACAACTAAATTGTTCAACGTAAAAATAAAATAGCAAAGATTAAACTAAACTAAGAAAAATACATTTCTTCCTTTTTGAGAGAAATGTGCTTAGCCGGTGATAATTAAATTCAGTCCCCTCGAATTTAAGAGACAGTGAAAAGCGTAAGAAATATTAAACTTTTGAAGAATATGAGACATAAAGAAAAGTTTTTCTTTTTAGAATGAAATTTCTCATAATTATAAAAATTACGTGTTCATTTAAATTTAAATTAATTTTCTAAACTTGGAAATAAAAACAACTTTAAAAACTTTTATTTAAAAAAACGAAAGGACTTAAAAATAAACAAAAACAAAAGAATTCGCTTTCATTATCACCGTTCTGTTTTAAGTATCTGTTTGTTAAACTAAACAAAATAAAGACGGCGTTAGTTAGATCCAGTGACAGGACCCAAAGAGTGTGAGTTCAATACCCAGCTAAGGCAGTGGAGAACTTTCAGAGGGAAATTAACAGGAGAACTGATAGCTGACATCCATTAGACATGGCACGTGGAATTAGAACAGTCTACCCCAGTGAGCGAAATAATGGGTTCGGTTCGAAATTCCAACCACCTGAAGAAGGCCGGAGCGTACAACGGCCGAAACGCTGTAATAGATATGGCGAAAAAAGATGAGGACAATAGTCCAGATAATGTACATAATACCTCATCTCAGAAATATAGACAGACTCCAAAATAAAGACTGATCGTACACCAAGATAATTTCTCCAGATTTCTTTCCGAAGTCAGAATTCATTTGATCATTCAAGTTCTTCATTAATTTTTAAGTCAATATATCGACAAAAATTCCTCTCGGAATTTTTTAACAAATAAATAATTTTAAACTGTTTTTTTCTTCTTTTAAGAAGTTTTAAAACCTAGTTCTAGTTTTCTTTCTCTCTCTCTCTCTCTCTCTCTCTCTCTCTCTCTCTCTCTCATTGTTGGGTAATTCTCAAAAAATAGGTTCGCCTATTATCCCGTTCACGCTCCTCCCCAGTCTTTTATCCCTTCTACACTCTGACCTTCGTCATGTGATATTTTTCGAACTGAATCCTTTATTTTTTAGTCCATAGGATTATTCTTCTAATGCTATGTACCATGCCTTCGGTTTCAGTTAATTAAACTTTTGTTCTCTCTGCTGATGACAGGGATTGAACCCACAACTCTTTGGACCAAGTCACTTTTTCGATACATTCCCTAGTGCATAAACGTTGGTAGATTGACCCAAAGAGTTGTGAGTTCAATTTCTGGCCTCAACCGAGAGAATAAAAACTTAACTAAAAAACTAAGGTATCCAAAGGCAGGGCACATTGAATTAGAACAATCTTGTAGTGCCACGCCTACATTTCTTCAGTTTTGATTGGTCGATTAATACATACTAAAAATAATAGGACAATTTATCGATCGCATTTCACCATACTGAATTTTTTCCTACACTTTGCTCGCAAACAAGTTTTGCTATAAAATCACTGATTGGTCCATTTTTCGTCCAATTGAGTATTTTTCGTGTACATTCAAAAATATATTCCGCGTTTGTGCTGGGAGCCACCCAAAGTAATATAAATATTGGATGCATTCCAATAAAACCAGTAGTAGTCCCAGCACCACAGTAGAGTACAGACCAGAGACAATAGATCTCAACTACTCACCTGTGTTATTCATCCTACTCACTCCACACGTACATACACACAGATACAGAACTTTATTTGATACACCACCAGTTCTCTGTGGACATACTAAGTTGAATCAACTCTGTTAGTTGCAAACACAACTGAACAATTTTCTGAAGAAATATTCTATTTCAACACTGAATTCTGAACTTTATACTCAGACAAATCTTGCTTAAAACATTTCCTAACAGTTAAAGGGAAACTACTTTTTTCTCCCTATTCACACATTATAAAACTATCTTGTATTATTGTTGATTTTTAATATATATGTTTATTCGTTGAAACAAATTGGTTCTTCATTGTTTTTCCTTGATATTTTAAATATTATGTATGAATGTTAAATGCTTGTTCAACACGCAGCCACATTTATCCATTTAACCAAACACCATTTCTACATTGGTATCCACTGACGTTTAGATTAGCATACAACATTAGTGACTTCAACACTCAAGAAAGCAGCATTCTACAATCTACCCTGTAGAGTAAATAAAGAGTCTCATCCAAAATTCCAACAAATATCATTCTGAAGAAGGCCGGAGCATACAACAGCCGAAACCTCGTGAATAAGTTTAGGATAACTGTTCGAACAATCTACATAGTATGAATTTTTATGTCTTGAACTCATTTATATTTTGTTTTTTGTTTTCATTTTTAGATGATTAACCTGAAATTGTCTACCAAGATGTTGCTATATAGTGTGGAAAAATTACTGAAATTACCTGCGTGTGTATGTGTATGGGTTGCGGTCAGATGTGGGAGGTGGAGTGTTTGCCATGCTGGTTTTCTAAAGTGTGGCCGCTCTGAGCTCTGGTTTTCATAATCGTTTTAACAGAAGGGGTGGGATGCTTAGGTCTGCCACCTTGTTACTTAAGGTCTGCCTTTTCTCCCTTCTCCACTTTTCCTTTCTGAGAGGAGCATATGAGAACAGAGTCGTTCTGCGAGCTCTCTTCTTCTCACATAGTTAACTGCCCCTGTTTGGATTTGAGTCGCAACATAGGCAGTGTTTCACATCACTTACTGTACAGAACCAGCTTCTAGCTACCCTTAAAGTTGAAAAGGAATTTTTGACAATAATGCTATTTCAGGACTATAAAAGAACAGATGCAACGCTTTCTTTTCAGTTGGAATGTAGAAGCAATAACAACAGGTGTCTTCGTTGCTCAGGGGACACTCTAATTTTAAAGAAACCACTTGGACCTCACACAGACGAACAAATACACACACACAATAACTAAGTTATGGGAACTGCTAGAAAAGTTGGTTCACTGTCATGCTAGACAATTTTCTTTGTCAGAATTTGGCTTACACATTTATAAAACTACTGTTTGTCTTATGCACTGAATATGGCTGTCACATCCGGTTTGGTGCTTCTGCTATGCACGTAGAAATTCTTGAAAAAAATCCAAAGAAGAATCTGCAATATTATCATAACTAATCTGGCATTTTAGCTCCAGTCACGTTCCTACTGAGTGGGAAAGAGTACCCCCAAAAAAAAAACCTTATTAACGAGTGAGAACAACAAATGAATAGGAATTAAGAGGACAGGTGTTAACGGCTGACATTTTATTTAAACTTTTGGAAATCAAAGTTGACTGGAAATCAAGAGGCTGGATGAGAGTTCGACAAGAATGAAGTGCGAGAGAAGAAACTGTTAACATAGAACTTACGCTTACATCTCAGCCATTTCAATTGTAAAATGTAAACCTTAATTTAAGTTCGTAAAGTCTATGTATGAAAGAGGAAAGCTCATCAGAACAATTGCCATGACTCTTTGGCAGCGGCCGCACAAGCAAGAGAACGTAGTATCAGAGCTTCCCCCGGGTCGGGTTCACACGCTGGTATAATTTGCTACAAGTGCAAGGGCGAAGGTCACATGGCCTGAATCGCGTGAGTGAAAAACAAGGCCAGGGACAAGATGGCACCGATCTCATCCCCAGACGACATCTAAACAAGGCGCTGCCGATCATCCAAGTTCGCATTGGCGAGACGCCATGTTTGGCCCTCCTCGATTCTTGCTGTTCTCGAACAATAGTAAATGTGGGACTCTGCCGCACATGGAAGAAGACAAGCGTCAAGGTAACCACCATAAATGGTGAAACGCGTGTGTCACGGAATAGGGGTGGTGAGGATCTGCACAGACACTGGGAACTTCGCCGAAACAGCTTGTTGACATTCAGTTTGTTCCTCCCACGTTTCGGTAGACACCGGTAATTACACCACTCACTCTTGCGGTAGTTTCGAAGCTAGCGTCCAGCTTCCAGACAAAAATAAACAGAGTCGTAACTTAATACGAACCTCTATAGCAGTGCACGTCACCACGGTCCCAGCTGCACTACCAGCCAATGTCCCAGACCGTTTTTATTGACCAAAAACACGGCCAACGCACCAATCATCGCCGTTGGCCTCGTTCTCAATCAGAGTCCCCAGCTTGACCAATCAGCATGCAGACCGCCGCTAGACAAATCGTGCCAAGCAGCTTAAAATAAACAAATGTCGGAGAATGTACTTTTCTTGGACCAAACTTGCGAGAGGAAAGGATGCAGCTGACGAAATGACGAACTGTCTAGCTTGGGTTTATGCACATATCCATCGTAAAACAGCAGCCCGACAAGCAAAACAGCTTTGACCCCGGTAAGTGCGAATATTTATCGTCACAAATTATTTATAGAAAAGGACAAGGGAAGCTATATCTTGGTGGTGTGAAAGTGACTGAAGCCGAGATTCCAGGTCAGGACTGATAATATTGCAGATTCTTTGGATTTCATCAATAATCTCTAAATGCATAGTAGAAGCACCAGACCAAGTGAGGCAGCAATATGGATGAATGGTTGGCTTGTAAATGTTTAAGATAAATTCTGTAGCACCATTAATGCTTTCCGAGCCCATGCTGTGTTGAAAGATCCTAGGAAAGGATTGTTGACAGAGTTATCACTAACGACAATGTGATGGAGTCAGAGAAAGAGATGAAGAAGTACTTGGTCAAAATCTTTTCTAACTGGTCCAGTCCAGTTGCAGGCAATAGTCTCCAGTGGTGTTGGTGACTTTTGAAATGAAGAAAACTGGAGAGGTACTTGCTAACAAGTACAAAAATCTTTATTGTAACAAGATTAAATGTCATAAATGCAAAATTAAAAAGAAGAAAAAATATGCTGAATTGAAAATGTGTGGTTGGTAGGATAAGATTGATGGCTAATTGTATTTAGATGCAAACTTAAAAATGGTTGTAGAATATCATGAACAGAAAAATGTCATAACTCTTGCTTCTGTCTAGGCAAAAGGTAATAAAGAAGGGGGGGGGCGATTTCTCTGGTCCAGCAGTAGCCTGGTATCCCACCCACACACACAAAAAAACAAAAAAAAAAAAAACGATCTGTCAAAACAATGATTTTTCCTTTGACCCAGTTATTATTTTTATTACCTCCTTTGCAATGTTGTTTTAAAAAGTGATAATTAGAATTTAAAAAGTGATAATTAGAATTTAAAAAGTGATAATTAGAATTCTACTAAAACCTAAACATATGATGACAGTGAATTCATACATTTTTTTGCTCTTGAGAATTAACAAAAATATCAAAACACAATTTATTTATTACAAGATTAATTTTATATTTATAACATTTTAAAACCGAATTGTATTAAAACTAACACAATGCAATATTTATCATTTACAAATTTATAAAGAAATATATGTGAAAATATTTTTTTTCTTTATAAACATTTACTACATTATTAAAATATGTGAACCATCTATAAGGAAATCCTTATTATTTACCATTTTATAAAGTTTGAATCAATTGCCAATACTTTGCCAACTATTCCAATAAACCATACTAGAAGCATGGCCCGGCATTGCCCGTGCTTGATTCAAAAATTGTACGACTAATACAGCACTGCACGCACAAACCTGTTTCTTCCCGCGCATAGCGTGACCTTAAATTAATCTGCATTTAGGAAATACCCAACCGGAAAAACATTTTAAAGGGTTGACCGATTGTCGATTTGCAATCTGTTTGGTGGGGGGTGCTCAGAGTTGAAACTTCACATGATGACTCCCAATGGCCTCTTCATAAATCCGCTCGGTTTTCGCTAAAAACCGACATGCGGTTCAGACGCAATCTGGGCGTATCGGTTTTGGGGTTTTATCAATTTTCCGCGCTGTTTAGGGGTCCGTGGTCATGAAACTTCTGGACAACACTTCTAATGGTAGACTCTAAGAGGGTGTCAAATTTGGTTGAAATGCAATAATTCCTTCTGTAAGCAGAATTTTTTCGATTATCGATTTTTTCGGAACCTGAGTCCAAACTGAAAAACCGCATAGAAAATCGGGTGAGAAATGCGGCCTGGGCGAGGTAACAACGCCCACGACAGACACACAGACAGACAACATTATCGATTTTTTCGGAACCTGAGTCCGAACTGAAAAATCGGGCTCCGCCATGTCCTTCAGGCAGCCATTTGCAAACTTGTGGTGAAAACTGCATCGAAATCGGGTGAGAAATGCGGCTTGGGCGAGGTAACAATGCCCACGACAGACACACAGACAGACAACATGAGAAATATAGATAGTAGATAATAAATTGTGTAAATAAACTAATAAAATAGCATATGTAGGTGGTGGAATCGGTGGGGGGTGGGAACACACAAACCAGTTCCACAATTTTTTTTTAATCAATTCACCAAGTAAGGCAATAAAGCAACTAAGATGCAACAGGTTACTGAGTACAAAAGAATATGAGACAAAGAAAAATACTGATGCTGGAAAAGTTTTCAGTCCGTTGTAATGCCCAGGTAAATATTTGACTCCCTCTCTTAAATTTGTAAAAATTTGTTCATCTTTTTATATGAACGCACAAGAAAAATTTAAAATCAAACTCAGCGTTTTTGAAAACAACAACTAGAATAGCATTTTCGGATACAACAATACATATATTTTCGTTGTCCTCTTATTACTAAGAGAACAGAACAAATCTATTCTATACCTGAAGATGTAATATCTTTAAAATAAGAACTTACGGCAGAAATTTATAGAAACAAGGATCATTTAAATAACGGATAAGGTTTTTGTATATTATTTGATAATGATGGATGTCTCGGAACCTTTTGCATTATTTGAAAGAATTTGTATTTGTAAATTGATTGCACGTTTATCGTAAATTTAAATAACTGAAGGGGATAATAAAGTGACATTACTGTAATTATTGAACAATATAGTTCATGTCACTTTGACAGAAAAATTTAAAGGAAAAATTTGTTCAAACCATATTTTATAAACTGTTTCTTTTATGAAACTCAGCGTTTTTTTGTTCAAAACAACAACTCATTTTCAATAGCATTTTATATATATATATATTTTTATATGTCCTATATTACTAAGAGAAAAAACAAGAACAAATCTATTCTATACCTGAAGATATTGTGGATTAACGAAAAAAAGTAAAAAAACAGAAAATATAAACAAGGATCATTTCATTCATAAAGGTACGGAGGTTTTGTATATTATTTGAATTGTTTGCGATGAATCCATCATTTAAATCATTAAACAATTCAAAATAATATGTATATATATATAAAATATAATATATATATATATATATATATATATATGAAAACCAGGTAAAACCCTTGACAATATTTATAAATATAAATACAATTTGTAAAATTGACGCGTTTTGTCCAATGTCGAATAGACAAAAAAAAAAAAAACTAAACAAAATGAATATATTTAAACAAAGTCTGTTGTCATAGCAACTGGAAGAATTTAAGGACGCTATTTTACTGTTAACTTAGAAAATATTACTGTCACATGTAGAATATTTCTTGTTTTTTTCTTTTTTAAAATGCAAAATACATAGAAATAAACGAAAATTTTGATTTGTAAAATTGTACACCATTGAAATAACTATTGAAAAAAAAATCTAGAATGTTTTTGAATATTACCACAAAATTAACTACGCCCAGTTTTTCCCCATTTCAAATTTTTAACAAAATTACTGTCTCCCAAACAAATACAAACAATATCGTAAAATCAAAAGAAATAGTTGAATCCGTCAATTTTTTTTTGAACAAATTTTAGTTACTTTGTTTAAATAAATTTTTTTCATGAACTTATTATTAGTTATTTGTTTAAATATATTCATTTTTTTTTTTTTTTTGTTAAGTCCATTTGACGAAACGTTTCCGATGATGGATTTCCTACTGTCATTTATATATATATATATTAAATATATATATATATATAAAATACTTGCAACAATTTTTGTCCAATTTTGTTTTTGGTCCAAAAGTTAGGTTAGTGCAAGCAGGATTCGTCATAAAAGTCACGCTTATCAACCTTATACTGACTCGAAAACCACAGAAAAAGTTGATTTACTTTAGGTGGATTATGGAAGACACGACAAACTAAATGCGTTGGAAAGATTGAACAAGTTCAGTTTTTCAGTGGACTGGGAAAGTGAACGTGCCCAAGTGGGGACATCTTTATCTAGATGCTACTACCTCTTAGAGCAAGAAACGGAAAAGAGGAAGGAAATATTAGATGTGGTTCATGTTCACATGTAGGCAGTTAAATAAAAAGCATACAAAAAACTGTTTCTACTATGAACTGTTTATTCTCTTCTTTTATATATAAACTGCAGGGAAACAAACTTTTTTTTATGTCTCATGTATGTTTTCTTTTGTTTGGTTCAGAAGTTACGTTAAAGCAAGGAAGGATAGGTATCAATATGATGGTCAAATAACCACAGAAAAGATGGATGTTTTGGACGACACGTGCAAACTCCAAGTGTTGGAAAGATGGAAGAGAGTTCAGTCATCAGTGGAATGGGAAAGTGGACATTCCCAAGTGGGATTACATCTTGCAGCAAGGAGAAATTTCTGGTTTCTTTCTTATAACTATCATTTTTTTTTTATTCATTATTATTATTTACTGATTTTATTTCATTTTCCGACAAACCACATAGTGGACTCTCTTATCGTGAACAATAAATTAGGGTCAGCATTCAAAACCCTTTAACCTAATGAAACATATCTTACGCCACTCCTTTTGTAATTTATAATTACATATGTGCTGGTTATAGAAATTATAGTAAATCTTACTTATTATAAAACACAGATTGTGTGTCTGTACGTTTATATATTGGATCGGATTTCCTACATTTTTTAACCGATTTCAACAAAACTTCACAGGACTACGTAAAATTACCTTGCGGTGGTTCTGACAGCGCCAAAATTGGAAAAACACAATTGTTTTTGCACGAAATCAATTTGAAAACACGATTAAGAGGCATTAATGAAGGGGGGACAACTCACATCGAGTTATACTTATTATAAAACCCAGGTTGGTTGGTTGTGTGTGTGTTCGTTTATATATGGGATCGGATTTCCTACATTTTTCAACCGATTTTAACAAAACTTCACTTTTTTTTGGCAGGTAGTGTTTCTTATTGTCTTGCACACTTTTTTCTTTAATTTTACATTCAGAATGCTTTAAAAATTCCATTTACAAGACAATTGTTTATAATAAAATTCTATTCAATCTGTAGACTCATAACGATTGAAAACAATGTTTTTGTTTGAGTTCGACCAATTCATAAAAAACAACAAAAAAAAAAAACAAAACAAAACTAATTAAGACATGTGTGTCCGTCAACTTTAAACAATAATCTTTGTCAATTTTATTTTTCAGTCTTTATGATGGTCGATACTTGATCTATCTCTTACTGTTACATCCCCGGGCAACGCCAGGCTCTACTGCTAGTAAAATAATATTTTAAGAAACCAGAAGTCATATTTATTTTCATTAATAGTAATTAAATAAAATTTTATTAAACAACTGCAAAGCCATACTGGATGAGGATAATGTTTTTTTTCATGAGACTTGATGTATTACATGATTTGAATGCAAGAAAAAAATCTATCTTAAAAACCGTTTTCTATGCATACAGAAGTGTTTCCATCCAATTTGCTCTTTTGATCTTCTCCGAGGTAATAAAGAAATAAGAAATTTTTGCCCAGCAAATCGTAGTACAGTTTTTGCATGTCTGGATTGATGTCAAATGTGTTGGGTGTAAAGAATTATGAATTTTAATTTGTAAAAGTAAGAAAAGACATTTGAAGGTTAATTTAATTTTCAGTTTTTATCTATTCATCACCTGCGACAAGTATTATTTTTTAAATATACACTGACATGACAAAAGTCATAATACACGTACCTAGTATCTTGTAGTAACCCCTTTAATTCTGGTGACAAGTAGCAATTTGACATATCGTTGATTCCATCTGTATCTTAAAAAACAGTATTCTATTTATACAGAAGCATTCTTGCCCAATTTGGTCTTTTGAAGTCAAATGTTTTAGGTGAAAAAAATCAGTTTTAATTGGTAACAATAAAGACATTTTAAGACTAATTTAATTTTCAGTTTTTTTTTTAAATTGATCACCCAAGACAAGTACTTTTTAAAAATATACACTGACGGACAAATGTGGTGACCCCACCTTTAGTTAGAAATCTCTAGAATTTTTCTCAAACCAATTCCAGGCTACTTGAGCTTGATGACAATGCATTATCTTGTAATTCCTCATTGTTGGGGTGCATGTAGTCCATGAATGGATGCCAATGGTCACAACACAGTGTAACTTCAATAATTCACAGTACCTTGCCATGAACAGGAACAGCTGAGCTGATGTTGACACTAACACACCAGGTTTTTATTGATCCATTTTTTATGGCTTATCAACACGTTGCAGGTTATTTGCAGCCAGAAAATATTTTTAGATCATAAGAATTTATTTCTGAGACAATAATGGGTTAATGTTACAAGTTTAATTAATTAACCCATAGGTGGGGAGAGAAAAAAAGACATTTTAAGATTAATTTAATTTTCATTTTTTATCTCTTCATCACCCATGACAAGTATATTTTTAAAAATATATACACTGACATGACAAAAGTCATAACACAGCTACCTATTATCTTGTAGAAGACCCTCTAACACTGGGTACATGTAGCAACTTGAGGTACCATCTATTTTACAAGAAGTCGAAACATCTCTGGAGAGATGTTGAGCTAGACTGTCTTGATAACTGTTTGCAGTTCCCTGATGGATGTCAATGCAGACAAATAAACCTCTCCACTACTTCCCATGAATGCTCAATTACACTCATGATATCAGACAAATATGATGGACCCACCATTAGTTAGAAATCTCTGGAATGTCTCTCAAACCAATTCCAGGCTACTTGAGCTTAATGACATGATGCATTATCTTGCAAGAATAAATTCCTCATTGTCGGGACACATATAGTCCATGCATAGATGCCAAGGGTCACAATGCAATGTAACTTCAATTATACACATTACCTTGGTAGGAACATGAACAGCTGAGCTGATGTTGACACTAACTCACCAGGTTTTTATTGATTGATTCATTTTTTATGGCTTATCGACCATTTGCAAGTTATTTAAAGCCAGAAAATATTTTGAGATTGTAAAATTTTTTTTTTTGAGATAATAATGTTTTAATGATACAAGTCTTACTAATTAACCCATAGTTGGGAGGAGAAAAGGTGTATTCATAATTTTCCCAAGGATATTTGCTTGATTCAATAATTGCAACACTGCTCTCATTCTTCTGAAGCCATTCTCTATTACACATCTAAGCTTACAGCACCTGATATTACCAAGGTACTGACCAGGCTGCATGTTGTTTAACTTTTGTGAATGTATGGGAAGTGATGTTTCAGTGTGATGTAGTTGTAAGACTTTAACTCAGTAGGTGTCAGAAGAGAAGTTTAGGGGTTTCCATAATATCAGCATCACTTACCATTACTGTATAGCGCCAATTTAAATAGAGTGGTCCATTAGTAAAAAATAGGGAAATGGTTTTTCAAAGGAATTTTTGTAGACTATAATACTTTAGTCTTTCCTGAGGATACAACATTTGCCAGAATTATAAAATATTGATTTTTTTTTTAATCACTTTACAAGGGGTTTCCTGTTGACAATATCGATACAGTGTAAAAATTGATCCCTGACTTTTTACCGAATCATCTGGACTTTGCTGCTCTGTATATGAAACCAGAATTTCATATCCCACCACAAAATCTGTCTTCATACACAGAAGAGCTAAACTCTGTAAAATGTCAAGATTTGATTTTTCACTGTATCAATGTTACAAACAGGAAACCCCTTCTAAAATCTTTAAAAAAAACTAATATTTTTTTTTTACTGCAACAAGTTACTGTTGTGTCGTAAAATGCAAAATCTATAAAACAGGTTTCCTTTCTGCGAGAAGCCCTTGCAATGTAATCTCTTTATGTACGCAAGTAGTTTAGTAGGTTGCTTCTGTGTTGAAAGTTTTTTTCACAGTAGTAGGGTTTCAGTGTTTCCTCCCTTTTATGTGTTTCTGCATGTGGTTCATCAATGACACCTTGTGGGAAAAGGCCTTCCCGCATGAATCACAGTGGAAAGGTTTCTCACCTGTGTGAGTGCGTTTATGAGTCAACAGGTTTCCTTCTTGCGAGAAACCCTTTCCACAGGCATCACAATGGAACGGTTTCTCTCCTGTGTGTGTACGCAAGTGGTTTAGCAGGTTGCCTCTGTGGTGAAAGTTTTTTTCACAGATTTGACAGTGGTAGGCTTTCAGTGTTTTCTCTCTTGTATGTGTCCACATGTGATTCATCAATGATGCTTTGTGGGAAAAGGATTTCCCACATGAATCACAGTGGAAAGGTTTCTCACCTGTATGAGTGCGTTTATGAGTCAACAGGCTACCTTTCTGTGAGAAGCCCTTGCCACAGGTATCGCAATGGAATGGTTTCTCTCCTGTGTGTGTACGCAAATGGTTTAAGAGGTTGCCTTTGTTGTGAAAGTTCTTTTCACAGATTTCACAGTGGTATGGTTTCAGTATTTTCTCTTTTGTATGTGTCCACATGTGATTCATCAACAACACCCTTTGGGAAAAGGTCTTCCCACATGAATCACAGTGGAAAGGTTTCTCACCTGTGTGAGTGCGTTTATGAGTCAACAGGTTTCCCTTTTGGGAAAAATCCATGCCACAGGTTTCACAACGGAATGGCTTTAGTCCAGTATGAGTACGTACATGTGTAGCCAGGGATGAATAGCAGGTAAATTGTTTGTAGCAGATCTGACATTTGCCTATACTGTTCACTATGCGTGTTTGCGTACATGCATCGTGGGCATCCATCTTATAAGATATACCTGGCCACACGTCTTGCAAAGGTCAGGATTTGTCTTCTAGGAAAAGTTCTTCTGCATTTTCTGGTTACTTTTTGTCAAAACTGAAAATTAAAAAGAAAAGTTTATTTTTGTATTTCATTCAAAGAGATTAACAATTGTAAAACAGACTCAAAACATTTGTGAAAAATCCTGTTATAGGAAGACTATACAAATATTTCAATATTTGGGCAAACATGGATAAAATGCTTGCAATAAGACGTTGTGTCAAAAGGATGGCTTTTCCCATGATATTGCTTTTTTAACTACCTTCACTCTTTGGCAATGCTTTAAAAAGACCTGTATATTTATGGTGATTCATTAATTATTATTAAAAAGCTATTTGCCATCATGTCTTTGGTATTTAGTTTTAACAATATGGAAAATAGACAGGGCTGATATGGGTAGTCCTTTGGTTCTTATGTGAACTATAATGCAAACTTTAGTATAAAAAATATCTCCCACAAAAGCTATGGATAAACTGAACTCCAACTCTCTGGGTCCTGTCAGTGGATCTAACCAATGCCTTTATCCAGATGAGGACAATAGTCTGAATAATGTAAATAGTGTACATAATACCTCATCTCAGAAATATAGACAGATACTGAAGAAATTAACAGTTGTACAAAAGACTCAAAAAGTTTGTGGGAAAATCCTGTTATAAGAAGACTATATTAATATTTCTATATTTGGGCAAATATGGATAAAAATGCCTGCAATAAGATGTCTCAAAACTATGGCTTTTTTCATTACACTGTTTTTTTAATGACCTTCACTCTTTAGCAATATTTTAAAAAGACCTCTATAGTTACAGTGATTATTTATTTAAAAGCTATTTGCCATCATGTCTGTGGAACTTAGTTTTAACAATATGGAAAATAGACAGGATTGCTTTGGATCTTATGTGAACTATATGCGTACTTCAGTATATAAAAAAAATCTCCCACAAAGCTATGGATAAAAGGAATGGAAAAATTAAATTGACAAGAGAAGAAGGTCTGAAGTCATGTGAAATGTCTCATTTCTGTTCACTGCTTGCAGTGTTGAAGTTCTTGCCAGTGTAAAATTATTTGCCGATTATATTAGCAGCCTTTAACCAAGCACGCAGCACTTGAAAGAATTTTCTCCCATATCAAAATGTCAAATATTTCACACTATGTCCCTTCATCTAATTTTGAAAGTATGCAACCATACGTCCCTTTGGTGAGCAACAAACTCTCTTAATTTTGTTTTAAATATTTTTGAATATTATTTTTTGTCAGATCATTTAATCTGTTGCACAAACATTTTTCAAATGGAAAATGTTGGTGATGTTGTTGAATTGGAGGCTGAATTTTGCTGGGCTTGAAAACAGATCTGCAACTATTTGAGCCAAGATGTCATCTCTCATGTCATCTATTCTGCTGCCGATAGTGTCATTTGAAAGAAGAATTTGGGTTAACTTATCTTCAGAAGCTTTTCACCATCTTCAACACAGCTTGTTTTACGACTGTTTCACCAATGGTGTGTGGTTTGCCTTTGCTTTGTGTTCAGGTACGTAACTTTGTATGATGGTGCGAGAATCAGGTTGTTCATGAATACAAAGCAGAGAACAGGCAGAGTAGCTTTTCCCATCTTCATGCAGCTTTAGCAAATGTTCCCTTAGATTCGCTGCTAGAATAGAAATGCTAAACTTGCCACTGCAAATCATGCATTGAGGACATTGACACCCATCACATTCTGTTAAACACATGAATCCATATTGTATGTATTTATCCAACCACTTTCTTTTTTTGCTCAGCATACTAAAAAGGGACTGAAAAATTGGGTAGAAAATCACAAATGATGTACAATCATGACAGTTACTGAGTGTACCATGTTATCTACAGCACAAATATCAAGGCTAAGCGATGAGACGTGATCAGCTGCAGCCAACAATGGCCAGAGCTTCATGACACAAATACAAGTAGGTGAACAGGACAGACATACACACAGCATCAGTAGAGGTCAAGACACACACAGCATGTGTATGTGTCTTGACCTCTACTGAATCCCTGAGAATGACTTACTGAAACCCTGTGGTTTGATCGAACCCAGTTTAGGAACCATTGCTTTAACTGTTTGGTGCCATTATATGAGGGGAGACTGAAAACTTCATACATTGACTATGAAGGATGATTCTAGAGTTGTGAAATCTTGCATGCATTAATTTCAACTCATCTTATTAATAACTGCATTGTTAATTTCCAGATAAACTGACATTTAACTGCTCCTCCTGTCGGTCAAAGAATGTCATCAAAAGCAATATGATGTCATCATCACTATAATAGTGGTTCCCTGTCAAGTGTTTTTTTTTCATGTTGGGGAACAGATGATAGTAAAATCACGAGAACAGGGAAGGTGACCAACCAGTTCAAAGCCACAGTCACACACAGAAGTCTAACATACCTGTTACATTTGCTGAACTCCAAAGTAAACAGCTTAAATGACAGCATGTGTGTCTGAGTTGGTGTCACCACACGTGTACTTCTGGTTTTTCTCTGGTTAAAATAATTGTGGTCAACCAATCGGACAAGTTCTCACTCAAAATCAGGGGTCAGTATGAAAAGCTGAGAGAGACTCTCAGAGGGGAGAAAAGAAGGAGACATGCACTTGTATGCTGGAGCATTGTCCTGATGAAACAAGACACTTTTCATCAGTTTTCCTGGGCATTTGGTCTTGATAAATCTTTCAAAAATAAGTTATCCTGACCAGTAATTTAATTAACCATCAGTAGTAGAAAGTATTTCATGTAACGGACATAGTTATTATTATTATATGCAAGCAAGAAGAGCATATCCAACCTTTATAAGTATTTGATATACAGCCATTAATTTAATTAATTAGGAATTTCCTTCTATATAACTGTTAAGAGCATAATTACAAGGGTGGGCTAAAAATGTTATAGATTAACTATGAAGAAGTGATGCTCAGAGCTGTGAAAACTTGCATGCATTAATTTCAGCTCTTCTTATTAATAACTGCATTGTTTCTTTCCTTGTTCGAGGGAGGGCTGAAAAGTTCATAGGCTGACTATGAAAGAATGATACGAGAGCTGTGAAAACTTGCATGCATTAATTTCAGCTCTTCTTATTAATAACTGCATTGTTTCTTTCCTTGTTCGAGGGAGGGCTGAAAAGTTCATAGGCTGACTATGAAAGAATGATACGAGAGCTGTGAAAACTTGCATGCATTAATTTCAACTCTTCTAATTAATAACTGCATTGTTTCTTTCCTTGTTCGAGGGAGGGCTGAAAAGTTCATAGGCTGACTATGAAAGAATGATACTAGAGCTGTGAAAACTTGCATGCATTAATTTCAGCTCTTCTTATCAATAACTGCATTGTTTCTTTCCTTGTTCGAGGGAGGGCTGAAAAGTTCATAGGCTGACTATGAAAGAATGATACGAGAGCTGTGAAAACTTGCATGCATTAATTTCAGCTCTTCTTATTAATAACTGTATTGTTTCTTGCCAGGTAATCTGACTGGTCAAAGAAAACTTCAAAAGTAATCTAGTAGCAATTTCTCTTAAAAATGGATAAAATTTAGCACTGGTGTTAAGAAGAAGCTGAAGGAAAAGCGGTTTAACCCCCAAGGATATTCCTGCTGACATGGTTACTATATTAGGGGATCACATTCCAGCTTTATACACAGTGCAAAAGTTGGCAGCTGAATTTAGTAGAGGAAGGGAAATTCTTGACGATAACACAATTTCTGGATGTCCTTCATCTGCCACCACTGAGGAAAACATTGATAGTGTTCACTATAGGGTGATGAATGACAGGCAATTGACTCTGAAGAATCAGACATACATTAGTATATCCCATGTGACAGTTGAGAATATTTTGCACAATGAACTTGGCAAGAGGCTGAGCACATCACAAGAAAATATGAAATTATCTGAGACTGTTCCAGCTGGTTTCGTTGGAGGTTTCCTAGTCCTGGATAGGTGTTGAGCTCATGCAGTGGAAACAAACCTCTTATCTGCTATGAAGAAAGCCATGGTTATTGCATCTGCAGGGAAGGTAATGGTAGTTCTTTGTGGGGAAGCAAAAGGCATAGTGATTATTGACTATCTTCAAAAGGGTCACACCATCAATGTAGAGCACTATGACAACTTGCTGAGGCAATAACAAAAGACTATGAAAAGCAAACATTAAGGAAAACTGATAAAAGAAGTTTTGTTTCAGAAGGACAATGACATAGCGAACAAATTCTTGGTTTCAATTAATGCATGCAAGATGTCACAGTTCTAGCATAACTCTTTCATAGTCAGTCCACCCTTGTATTTTAGCAGCACTAAAGTCTGTGGAAACCCCAAATTCCATGGAAAGCTATGTCGTAAAAATGTAGGTACTGCCAAAATAGATATTTTTTTCTTAAATGAAAGCAACACAGATCAAAAACACTACCCACCATTTTTAAAAATTTACCAAAAAATCGGGAATAATGCAATCTAAATTAAATTTTCAGCACTTAGTCCTTAATGAATGAATTGTATGCTGAATACGTTGATGAGAAAACTTTGTAGAAAACCCCTGGAGATATATTAATAAAAAAACATTTTTGAGATATAAAATCAGTGTATTTTGAAAATTTATCCTGAAACCTTAAAAAAATAATCTTGTTGAGAACTGGTTTAGTAATTTACATTATTTTTATTTTCTCTCTCTCTAAAAAAATCTATAATGAACATTTATTTCAGAAAAAGTTTGTAATTATTGTGTGATATTTTGAAAACAAAAGAAATCTTTATTATTAAATAAAGAAGCATTTGAAGAATGTAAAAAAAGTTTTTGTGGGGGATACAAAATGCATTATGATTATTGACTATCTTCAAAAAGGGTCACACTATCAATGTGGAGCATTATGACAACTTGCTGAGGCAATAACAAAAGACTATAAAAAACAAACATTAAGGAAAACTGATAAAAGAAGTTTTGCTTCAGAAGGACAATTCCTTGGTTTCAATTAGTGTATGCAAGATTTCACAGTTCTAGCATCACTCTTTCATAGTCACCCCATAAACTTTTCATCCCACCCTTGTATTTTTTTGCAGTTCCAAACTCTGGGGAAACCCCAAATTGCATGGAAAGTTATGGGGCAAAGATGTAGGTACTGCCAAAATATATATATATATATATTTTTTTTTTTTCTCTGAAATGAAAGCATCCCCTAAACACTACCCAATGTTTTTAGAAATTTACCAAAAATCTGAGAACTATCCAATTTAAATTAAATTTTCATCAGTTATTCATTAATGAATGAATTGTATACTGAATACATTAATTAGAAAACTTTCTAGAAATTTCTTGGGTGGGAGGCACCACATTTTGATACACAATAAATAAAATTGGGTGGGTGATGGCAAATATTTTTCTTATGGTTTTACAAAGAAAAATCCCTGAATATATATTAATAAAAAACATTTTGAAATATCAAATCAGAGAAGTTTTAAAATTTATCCTGCAACCATAAAAAAAAAAATAATTCAATAAAAGTCAACAAAAATCATTTTTGTTGAGGGTAGGTGCCTACATAATTTAGTAAAATGCATTATTTTTTTTCAGATTGACAGGGACAAAAAAAAAAAAAATCTACAACGAACATTTATTTCAGAAAAAGTTTGTAATTATTGTGTTATTTTGAAAACAAAAGAAATCTTTATTATTAAATAAAGAAGCATTTGAAGAATGAAAAAAAATGTATAGTTTAATGTCACTTTCACATCAGAAATATTTTTAAAAGAATATTACTTTTTACTTATTATTTTCACAAATTTTGACAGTACATATAAACTGCAGAAAAGCAATGTTTGAACCAATAAATCAAGATATGATCACTGATTACAAAAAAAATTGAGGTAATTAAATTTTAAATTTACGAACTGACTTTGAAATACATCTCTAAGACAAAGATGAGATCTTTTTAAGGACATATGGCCCAGTGGATAAAACCGTTGATCAAAATAATCCAAAAAGTGATTCAACTCAAAAATAAAATGTTGTACAATGCCAGGCCACAACAGAGGGATCAAAAACTTGGAGATTTGAGTCACTAAAGTGAATTAGCTGAAACTGAGATATCCAAAAAGGCATGGTACATGGAATTTAGTAGAATAAACTACTCACTGTGGACTAAATAAAAGGTTAGGTTCGAAATTCTAATGTGCAGTGTGTTTCAAAAAATTTGATATCCTTTGAGATGTAAATATCACAGAAAGTACATGATTAAGGCAAATGAAATTAAAAAGTATTAATGTTGAAGATCATAAGATTTATTCTTCCAAATGTGAATGAGAAATTCAAAAGCATGTGGATTATGTGAACACACAAAACGCCTTTTCTCTTCTAGTAAATAGCATTTTTATACCTGTAAAGAAAAAGATTAAAGATTAAAGAACATAAAAATACAAATAAGAAAAACACAAAAACATAAAAACATAAAACAAACATTTAAGCATAAAGATGCTATTAAAATTTGAAGTCATTTGAAGGAGATCTAACAAAGTTATTAGATTGCGAAATGATATCAAATTTTTGAAACACCCTGTATATCTGTAGTGAAAGAGATAATCATTTACCCGAAAAAAAAGTCCGCGTTCTGTGTGCGATCTGCCGAAGAAAAATTACAAAAAATAGCAAAAATCTACTTCAATGATTATAAATCTATGCTAATGTTCCCCCCTCCTCTGAATGGCGTGACCAATGAGAAAAATCTCTCGATGAATCAAAGCCGTTGTTTTTCGCTTATAAAGGCAGAAGATTTTGTGAGCTGCCGGCGGAACACGCGTTTTTTTTTTTCGCTCGTGAAAGGGGTTGGATGTGTGACACCATTTTGTCGTTTCTACTTTGTTGGACTTTTACGACGGGCTGTCGTTTGAACTGCGATTTGGCTACAAGTGTTGCGGTCGAGAAACAGAAGAAATCTATTGCATTTGCTACTATCAGTTGACAGTGTTTTCTTTACTACAACAATATCATCCGAAGAAGGCAGGAGTGTACAATGGCCGAAACGTCAATAAAGATGAGGACAACAGTCCGAATGATATGTAAATATTTATAAATTTGTTGTTTACATTTTTCAATTTTTCATCTATGATTGTTGTTCGATGACTAAGCGAGTGGATTTTTAAAAAATGTTATTAAAAACCTCCTTTATCCAAAACATTTTTTCATACAGATTGATTAGGTCAGGCTTATTGTTAAAAAGACATTTAAAGGAGTCATTTATTATTCAAAATGCTCTTTTAGTTTTTTTTTTTTTTTTGCTCAAATTTTGGCGGTACTTACGAGATGCAAATATAGAAAGCAATGCTTGAACCACTATAATCAATGATTACTTTGCAGAATTTATGTGGAACTAAAATGTTTTATCATTTTTATTTTATGACATCCAATTGCTATGGTTTACATCCGGTTTTTTACGTTTTATTGGTTCTTGAATTTGGATTACAGTACCGAAAATGCCTTTCCTTTTTGACTTATGTTGATTCTCTTGAAAAAAAAAAAAAAATTATTGCTGTTTTAGTTTACCTAACCTTGCCCAATAATCAGTAATCGTGATTTAAGAAAAAGTAAAAATCATTTTCTAACCTTTTTTCAACGTTCTGTTAACTTAACTAACTGTCTTCTTATGACGTCTTCTTGATGTTTGTTTACAATAAAAAAATTATTGTTATTGTTAGTTAACAACATCAAGAAGACATTTAAAATAAGTTATTCAAATCTGTTTTTTTTTAGTTTTAAAAGCGAAAATAGATTTGAATAACTTTATTTTAAATGTTAGCGATTACATTGTGTAGAAAAAAAAAAAATGATTACTTTACAATGGTACACAAAATGAAAATAAAAACTACCCACAAAAAACAGGTGAGCAGGTCAAGAAAAATGCACAAAATATACAAAAAACACATTGCAAAAATAAATAAATAAATAAAAAATTTACCGTGGGATCAAACTTTGTAAACATTATTATTTCTTAAAACAAATAAGAAAAATAAACAAGTAAATTGTTCAGAGTAAAAATAAAATAACAAAGTTTAAAGTAAGAAAAATATTTTTTTTTTCTTACCGTCTGCCTTTTTCGAACTTCGGAGAAATGTACTCAGCCGGTGTTAACTAAAATAAGTCCCCTCTAATCTAACAGACAGGTCAAAACAGAAGCAATAAACTTTTACTGATTATATATATATATATATATATATATATATATATATAATATTTTTTTTTTCATTCATAACGGATTCGGAGGTTTTTGTATATTATTTGAATTGTTTGCGACGATGGATTTCTCGCCAATTAAATCATTAACCTTTGCATTTGTTTTTGTGTGAATAATTCATGAATATATATATATATATATATATATATGTATATAATTAAATTTTACAGAGAAAATTTTTTTTTGCAGTGAAATTTCTCCTAAGTATAAAAAAATTACATGTTCATTTGAATTTAAATTCATTTTCTAAAATCGAAAATAAAGACAATTTTATAAAATTTTAAACGAAAGGACTGAGGAATTAATTCGCTTTCATTAACAGCGTTCTTTCAATATCTGTTAAACAAAATAGAGATGACCAGTAGACCAAAATAATTTCTTTCTGCAGCGAGAATTCATTTTTTTTTTTTTTTTTTTTATGATTATTTCCTTCATTAATTTTTAGGGCAATCTATCGACAAAAATTTCTCATGCAATTTTTTAACAAATACAATAATTTTTTACTTTTTTCTTCTTCCAAGAAGTTTTAAAAACTCTTTCTATTTTTATTTTCTCTCCCTCTCGTTGTTGGATAATTCACAAAAAATGTGTTCATTTCCCTGTTCACCTATTGTTCACTTTACTACACTCCACCCTGTCTTTTGAACAAGAATAGTAGAGGTTTTTATTTTTTTCACTTTTTTCCTGTTTAGGATTAGGTTCCCGGTTCCTTAAGTTAAAAATTAAAATCTATTCTTTCACTTTCAATTCCCGTAACCCCCATGCGTCTAAGGGGCATTTTGGCCTTGCTTAAGATAAATTTATAGGAAATTCAGTCATACAGATTTTTTTTTTTTTTTAATAGTAAAACTCCGAATTTCAAAAATAAAAAATAAAAAAATAAAGAAAACATGGGTATACCTGTTTATATAAATCATTTGTATTTACAAACATATGTACATGAATTCACAGGAGTCAAAAATGATTAAAGATAATCTTCCGTTGAGTTAACGTCTTTGGGTATTTGGTTCACAGAAAAATGTATAGTTTAGAAAAGATGTTTAAATTAAATAGTTAGTCCAAAGAAGAAAGTCGTGGTTGAGAAGAGACTTTTCTCTAACCGTTTTTATTGTTGTTGGAGACGATTTGTTTCCTGTCGCTGACACATGATCGTCAGCGAAGATTTCCTGACTGCCCGAGCAGTTGTTGTACTTGATTCGTTTGAAGTCTGGACCGCTAGCTATAGAGCAAGACAGGTTACTCACCTATCAACCACCTACATCGACCAGCTATGACACAGAATACCATCCTAGTGGTCATCCAACATTGATGCAGGAATGTAATCATTGGCGTGATAGAATTATGAATATCCGAGCTAACTCAACTGAAAAAAAAATACCAACTGAAAAATTTTAATAAATATACAGAAACGTAATTTTTAACCTTATTATTACCAAAAGATTATATGATTAATACTAATATGAAATTTGTCACCTAGCTAACTGATGATACATTCAGCAATCCAAGTCCTGAGTTTCATAAATGATCCTTTGTTATAAATGAACAACTTGTCATGATTTTCTCATTTTTCTTTATATATATATAAAAAAAAAACAACTAAAAATCCTTGAAGCATTATACATCAAACAGTTGAAACCCAACTTAAACAAAATCAATTATGGCATCTCTACAAATATTCTTAAATATCTATAATTGGTAACAGAAGCCATTGGTTCCGTACTTCTACAATTCACTCTCATGTGGTCATATGTGACGTCATGAGATGCGGTGCGATTTTCGCTTCTAGCGTCTTAAATGCGCGTGTTTATCGTTGCTTAGAAATCATCTATGTAAACAATCACAGACTATCATCACTGTCTTGTCTGTATATTGCTTAATATGTTGTAATTGACATCTTTGTTAATGGCTTATGTAAGCCGAAAGCTTAGATTGTATTAAAAAATGGATCAATATTGTGAATTTCTTTCTTCGTTCAACGATAATGTTATTAAACTTATCAGACGTTACGAAAAAAAATTTACATAAAATAAATAGACAACATTTGTCTATATTATTTAATGAAACGTGGATGAAAATATATATATATATATATATATATATATATATATATATATATTTATATAAGTAGAGTAATGGATAGTGGCTCACATTGGGGAATTGGAAAACCAAATTCAAGTTCCGGTCGAATCCATTACATTCACTTACGTGCTAATACCCTTGGGAAAGGGATGAATCATCTTCTTCTCCCTCCAGCTGTGGGTAAATAGAAAGACAGACTGGGTTCCATAGCCTTGAGTGGCAACTGGTCAAGGAGAAGGACAACTCTGAATTCAAAACCTGCGGAGGGTTGTTTGGGGGCCATGCGGCTCGTAGTGCTCCAGGTCTCTGTATTCGGGCCCTCCAAAAAGTGTGGTTGCTTCTGCACAAAGTTTCCACCACTATAATCAGATCATATGTGCTGGTGTCTGGCTGTTTGTTCCTAGTAACTGAGCTGCTTGACCCTCATACGTCGAATACGATAGGAGAGTCGATGATATATTACACACACATTATATATATATATATATATTCATACGTTTCATTAAATAATATAGACAAGTGTTATCTATTTATTTTATTTAAATTCTTTTCATAACGTCTGATAAGCTTAATAACATTATTTATCATTAAACGAAAAAAATCATATTGATATATATATATATATATATATATATATATATATATATAAATATAAAAGTGAACATAGACTTCTATGTTCGCTTTTATATTTACATACCCTCTATCTCTGATATTGAGCACTTTATCCCATAAATATAGCACATCTTAAGACTATATTTCTTTATATATATATATATATATATATATATATATATATATAACGTCATCCACAGACAGACTGTTTCGATGTTTCACAGCTCATCAGTGTGGCTAGACATCTGGTTGCCTCTAGCTAGGATCGAAACCCGACTGAATTGGTCGGAGATTCTAACCATTAAGCCGTCGGCGCACGGTAGGGATGAAAGTGGATTTTTTAGCGTATTTATTTTTAGAAACACGCCCAGTGACCGACAGTGACTCAATTCGCATCTGCGAAGAGTCTCGCTATATAGCTATAATAGTCACTGTTTACCAACCCACACCTCGTCCCCAGAGAGCTCAACTGAAATTGATATTTCAGGAGCCAATATAACGTCATATTTCAAGAAAACCATAAAGATTCCTTTCAGCTATAATTTATTTCATAAATATATTTCAAAGATGAATATATCGAGATATTCATGAAATAAATTATAACTATAATGAATCTTTAAGGTTTTCTTCTTAATTAATACTATTATAGTGTCCTGTAGTTTACATTGAGCTCTCCTTGGGTTAAGATCCATCCTTGGAATTATCCCTACCAGTCACAAATTGGTCATATATATATATGTATATACTATGCCGACAGAACATGCTCATTTCAATCATTAGGTATTGATCTGAATTTACACCATTTGCCTAACAAACTTTGTCTAATATTTGTAGGTTTCGCGAGACATATCGCTTTTTTAGGTGGCTTATAACTAGATAAATATTTAATTGCACTATAATCTAATCTTGAATTTGAATTTAGGTTCAAACTTACATTTGAAGATTGAGAATAATAATTATTCCAGTTATAATTTTCATTAAAAAACGGATGCGGTTATTAAAATAAGGCTAAGAATAAAGATTAAAAGCAGTTAATTAATTTTTAAATTTATTTTAATAGCAACATCTGTTTTTAAGATTTTAAAATTAGAAAATTCGAGTCTAAATTCAAATTCAAGATTAGTGCAATCAAACATTTATCTGAAATTATAATCCACCCAAACAAGAACATATCTCCTGAGACCCAAAGATATTGAACAGTGTTATTCAAAAAGTGTAAATTCAAGTCTTACCTGATGATTGCAATGAACATGAAACTCCAAGTTGTATTGCCGGAGTAGGGTATTATGTATATTTATCAAGATATACTTAATAGCTCTGTTATTTAGCACCGAGCACTGTTTTTCTGTCACCAAAGTATATATGAATGTATTTGAACACTTACACATAGATTTATTTATATTTATCCATTTGTGTGTGTGTGTGTATATATATATATATATATATATATATATATTATTAGGAGGATTTGATAATTATATTTAAGTAATTCATCGAGTCTGAAAGAAACCTCAGCAGAAAGCACTGAACTAGATTATGTCAATTCCCTGGCTAATGGGAGTAAAACACAATAAATATAAAATTACTCGTAATGCTGTTCCAATATTTGATCATCACTCCCTTGTCCGATATTCTTATGGTTGTTATATTCCGTATTTAGTTACGTGGGCGATGTTTTCCAAATGTGGGCGAAATACTGCGTTTTTGTTGCAAACAATGAAATTCAGAATCGAAAGAACAAAAAAGACTGTAGATATATTTTATAGTCTTTTTAGTGAGGAAAATAAAGAACAAGTAAAAAAAACAAATTTAAGAAATTGAATGTCTATGGTAAATTTCAAATAAAGTTCGTGGATTTAACTTGACTTATGGAAGGGAAAGGTCCCTTTGACAAAGCGTCGGACGAGAGTTCATTAGCAGCAGCAGTCACATGCTTCGTTTCGTCGCCGGGTCAGTGTGTCAGGAGCGAGCGACGTGACCCTTCTGCCTCCGCCATTGAATGGGACTGCCTTTTTTTTTTCCGTGTTGAACTTATACACGCCTATCGGCTCCAAATGGCAATTTTTTTTACTACGCGGGAGACGGTCCGATTGGTTGATTTAATTCTTTTTCATTTTTTTTTTTTTTTAGTTTATCCCAAACGGAAGTATCTGCGTCGAAATTATGTGATGACGTGCAGTTTTCAAATAATCGGGGACTCGTGATGGTAACTTCCGTTTATCGAAGCAGGGCAAGATCTCATCTTGTAACATGGTTTGTAACTTCAAGACATATTGGGTTAGTTTATTTAAAATGCTTACTGCTGATTTCAATTCTGCGAGTAGAAATGTTGCGAAAGTCAAGCTCGTCTTGTTTGTTAGATTTTATGCTAAATTTTTATGAAATATTTATTTTATCACCAAATTTTTAAATCTCTGGGGAAGGTTTTGTAGGTCCCCCTCAGAGGATGCGGTATTATGGTGTATGGGGAACTGATTGCTCACGGACGAGTTTTTGTGGTGAATTCGTAAATTGTAACGAGTGAATGGGTCGTGAATCGGATTAGCTATATGTAAAGATAGTGAAGACCAGCCTCAATCCCTTCCCCCTTTTCGGCCTTGTGCCACAATTGTATTTTTTAGACAATAAATATATAGATTTTAGGAGTGGCCAATAGCGGTCGCGACACACTCTCTCTCTTGCTCTCTCTCTCTCTCGTTGTTGGGTAATTCTCAAAAGACATGTTTACCTATTGTCCACTTCACACTCCACGACGGTTTTTTTGAACAAGAATAGTCGAGGTTTTTATTTTATCTCTTGTATCCTATTTGCTATTTTTTATATATTTATTTATTTTTAAGCATCCCCCCCCCAAGCAAGGCGGGAAGCCACTAGCACGCAAGGGGTTACAGAGGATTTGGAGCGAGAGCAGATAGGAGTGATAGAGGAAAGGATGAGGAGAAGGATAGTGGATAGATCAAGGCAACTGGAGATGTCGATTGACATTACATTTGAATAGTTGGAGATTCTAGCTCTCAGGGAAACAAGAAAAGGGAAGGGAGTTCCACAGGCCAGAGGGGCGAGATATGAAGCTACTGGAGTAGAAGAGACGGCTACATTTAACAGTTTCAACAGTGAGAGCGGGATGCCATCCTTGTAGCGCGCTTGAATTCATGAAGTCTGGGAACTAGCGAATGCAGCTCCCCGGAGCAGATACCATGAAAGTATTTGTAAAAAAAAAAAGACAGAGGGCGGCAACGGCACGTCTGTGAGAGAGCGACTGCAGCCGAGATGCCAGATCAGGGCCAATTACATTGCATATCCCTCTCTCGCTCTTATCAAGAACCTTGAGACAAACATAAGGGGCTCCAGACCATATATGACAGCAATACTTCATGCAAGGGCAAATGGTTGATTTGTAGATTTGAAGGATCGACTCTGGTGAGAAAAATTTCCTGGTGCGGCACAGGGAGCCAACTTTCCCTGCGGTGGACAAAGCTACTGACTCAATGTATTTGTTGCATCTCAGGTCCGCAGTCAATGTGAAGCCGAGTAGTCGCAAAAAGGAGCTCTCGAGAAGTTGAGTGTCAGACATTCTAATGGAGCAGCATTGTTTGAACTGGCTTTCACTCATGTGCATAGAAAATGTTATCATATTCCTGCAAACCACTGAAAAGAAACAATTAAGGAATAATAAAAATTCATTCTCTGAAAAATAATGCCGCAAATGCTTGTTATACGTTCGTAGTGTTTTTATACTGTACCATCTAATTTGTGTGGCTTACTTAGTAGTATTGTCCTTTTCAAACCTTGTCTATTGTTCAAATGTTGATCTGTTGCTGCTGTACAGCATGTTTTTAATGTTTTAACACCAGTTTTGTCAAAGTGTCAAAAAAATAAATGTTTAATATCATTGACCGTTTATTTTATCTTCCTGTGAGTAGTTGTGGTAGGGACCCCAGCATACAGGTTTGACCAGGGGCACATAATGCCATTTAGACATCTCTGGAGCCAATTTCTTCCGCTAACAGGTCACAGGTGTTTTAGCAGCAGATTGTCCACACTTCACATCTCTCTAGAACTCTCGTTGAGTTGCCAACACAATCTGCTTATATTGAGTACAGCTCAAGACTGGTGTGGGTTTGACTGGTCTGGGGTTTTTGGTAATTCGCCAACTTTCAGATTTAATTGTGGTATTATTTATAACTCATACTTTCTCTTATTCACGTCACGCACCATCGCTTCCAAATGGGTGGATGCAAATTCTCCCTTTTTCTCTTCCACTTCCGGTATTCCATCTGTGATCATCCCCATAGGGAAGCTTTGACTGTCTTTTTGACAATCCTAATTTTAAACCGAGTGGGTGATGATGCTGTCTTATTTTAATCATTGATTTTCCATAAGAAATATTATTTCCCAGCCTTTGGTCTGGTTTTCTACTAGTGCACCCGCAACCAGTCATCCTGCTTTCACAGCCCTTGGGTTATCACGCAGACGACCCTTACGGGTTGTTTCTCATTTCAATTTTCTTTTTGGGTGAGAGATTAGTCTAGTCTCCAGAGATGTTTATATATACACAATTGTATTTCAGATAACCCTTTTGGTCAGGTCTGCCAATCGTCACTTCCATTTTTGGTATCTGTCTATATTTCTGAGATGAGGTATTATATACACTATTTACATTATTCGGACTATTGTCCTCATCTTTGTCGCCATATTTATTACAACGTTTCAGCCCTTCAGTGTCTGTCTATATTTCTGAGATGAGGTATTATATACACTATTTACATTATTTGGACTATTGTCCTCATCTTTGTCACCATATTTATTATAACATTTCGGCCGTTGTACGCTCTGGCTTTCTTCAGGTGGTTGAAATGTTGAACTTTTATTTTACCTTTATTTCGATCACTGGGGTAGACTGTTCTAGTTCCATGTACCATGTCTAATGGATGTCAGTCATCAGTTATCTCCTGTTAATTTTCCCTCTGAAAGTTCTCCACTGCCTTAACCGGATATTGAACTCACTCTTTAGGTCCTGTCACTGGATCTAACCAATGCCTTTATCCACTGTGCCATGTGTCCTTGAGGAACTAGAACAGTCTACCCCAATGAGTGAAATAAAGGGTTCAGTTCGACGTTCCAACCACCTGAAGAAGGCTGAAATGTTGTAATAAAAATGGCGACAAAGATGAGAACAATAGTCAGAATAATGTAAATAGTGTACTTCCATTTTTTGTCGACAGTTATTAAACAAATATTATTATCCAATTGTGTTTTTAATTCCAATGATTAGCAAATAACCCAGAATATATTGTAGCAATTGCAGCGCACATTTTTATATTAATTCCTTTAATTCCACTAGTGTCATACTATTTATTAGACTGTTTATTTACAAGACTAATTTCATATTTATAACATTTTAAAAACTAATAGAAATGTATTAAAATTAATGCAATGCAATATTTAACATTTGCTAATTTATAGAGGAATATAGGTGAAAATGATTTTTTATTCACAAATTTATAAACATTTACTACATTATTAAATAATTTATAAACATTTACATTATTAAATAATTTGTAAACATTTACTACATTATCAATTTATAAACATTTACTAAATTATTAAATAATTTATAAACATTTACTATATTAGTAAATAATTTTCAAAAAAATTTATATAAACATTAAATAATTTATAAACATTTAATACATTAAATAATTTGTAAAGGCTACAAATAATTTTACATAATTTAATTTTATATTTAAATTACGTAATTAAATAATTCAAATAAACATTTACTAATATTAAATAATTTGTAAACATTTATTACAATATTAAATAATTTTATAAACATTTACTACATTATTAAAATATATGAACCAACCTTGAGAAAATCCTTATTTGCCATTTTATAAAGTTTGAATCGATTGCCAACCATTCTAATTAACAATATAATAAATACTGCAAATAAATAATCTAATAAAAGAACATATGTAGGTTGGGGGGGGTAGGAGTAACTCTCCAGCCAGTTCCACAATGGTTTTTTTTTTTTTTTTTTTTTTTTTTCAATTCACTCCAAGCATGGTAATAAAGCCGCTAAAATGCAACAGGTTACTGAGTATGAAAAAAATGGAAAAATGGCCATTATTCTGTATTGCTCCAGTAAGTATTTGACTTCTCCTGTTATACTCTTAACAAAAGACCGAAAATGGAGTATTGTTACATATCTGGCCTACTGCCAGACCGCAGAAATGAAAGAGGTTGGACTGTAATATTTTAATGAAATTGAATAATCTATATGATTTAAAGGTTGTGTGTAAGGGTAGGTATTGTGCATGTTTGCATATAAACAATTAAAGAAGAAGCATACAAAACTCCTGTTTCTACTTCATCTGAGCTGATGCTGACACTAACTCACCGGGTTTGTATTGATTCATTTTTTATGGCTTATCAACCTTTGCAGGTTATTTAATACCAGAAAACATTTTTAGATTTTAAGAATATTTTTTTTTCAAAATAAAAATGTTTTAACGATACAAGTCTTACTAATTAACCCATAGCTGGGAGAGAAAAGGTGGATTCATACTTTTCCCAAGAGAATTTGCTTGTAAGTGAATATAACAAATCCAATGGAAATTGCAAATCATCTCTCCAATTAACAATTCAGAACCATTATCCTTTACACCACCCACACATCCAAGTGGTCACCCATCTTGGTACTGACCAGGCTCAATGTTGCTTAACTTTGGTGACCATATATGAGGTGGTGTTTCAATGTGATGTTATTGAGAACTGCTTGTATTGTTTGAAATAACTCACCATTTGTCAGAAGACAACGGATATAGGTTTAGGCATTTCCATAATATAAGCATCACCTACCATTATGGTATGGCACTATTTAAACAAAGTGGTCCACGATTAAAAAATGGAAATTGTTTTTGAAAGAATTTCTGTAGACTATCAAAGTTTAGTCTTTCCTTAGGCCACAACACTTGCCAGAATTGAAAAATATACTGAAATTTTTAATCCTTTTAGAAGGAATTTCCTGTTCATAATGTTGATCGAGTACAAAAATTGATTTTACAGAATCATCTGGATTTAGCTGTTCAAAGATTTCTTTCAAATAATGAACAAAATGAATATATACATTTTTAATTAAAGAATAAAAATTTGCATAAATTAACAAAATTATCCCCTAATGTAAATAACAAAGTTCATCCTCCCCCCACAAGATGTTCAGAAATTAACAATCCTGAGTTGTTATCCATTACACAACCCACACATCTTGGTACTGACCAAGCTCAATGTTGCTTAACTTTGGTGATCATATATGAGGTGGTGTTTCAATGTGATGTCATTGAGGACTGCTTGTATTGTTTGAAATAACTCACCATTTGTCAGAAGACAACGGATATAGGTTCAGGCATTTCCATAATATAAGCATCACCTACCATTATGGTATGGCACTATTTAAACAAAGTGGTCCACGATTAAAAAATGGAAATTGTTTTTGAAAGAATTTCTGTAGACTATCAAAGTTTAGTCTTTCCTAGGCCACAACACTTGCCAGAATTGAAAAGTATACTGAAATTTTTAATCATTACAAAAGGAATTTCCTGTTCATAATACTGATACGGTAAAAAAATTGATCCCTGACATTTTACAAAATCATCTGGATTTAGCCATTCTGTGTAGGAAAAAAGTTATTTTTTTGATGCAAATTAAAGAATAAAAGTTTATTAATTAACAAAACTATGCCTGTTTATTATTTTGAGATAAATAATTATCTTCCAATGTACATGACAAAGTTCATCAACGCAAAAAAAAAAAAATTTCAGGAAAATAATCAAAAAATGCAGATATCGTTGATTCAAACTTGGAATTTGTAACTAACGGTTATGTCCAATAACTCTGTAAAACTCCAGGATTGATTTGTAACTGTAGCTTAATATTGCTTAACTTAGGTGAATGTATGGGAATTTTTGTAAACATTCCTACTTTAGTCTTTCCTGAGGATGCAACATTTGCCAGAATTGTAAAATACTGATTTTTTTTAAAAATCATTTTAGAAGTAGTTTCCTGTTCGTAATATTAATACAGTGCAAAACTGATCCCTGATTTTTTTTCCAGAATCATCTGGATTTAGCTGTTCTGTGCATGAAACCAGAATTTATCTTATGCACAAAGATCTCTTTTTAAATAAAGAACAAAATGAATATATACATTGTTAATTAAAGAACAAAAATTTGCATAAATTAACAAAAGTTTATCTCTTTTTATTATTTATTTGAAATAAATAATTATTATCCCCCAATATACATGAAAAAGTTCATGCTCGCAAAAATGTTTCAGAAATTTAGAAAAATAAACAAAAGCATGCAGATATCACAGATGTCAGGATAGATTCAAACTTTGGATTTGTAACTAACAATTATCTATCTATCTATCTATCTATCTATCTCATGTTGTCTGTCTGTGTGTCTGTCGTGGGCGTTGTTACCTCGCCCAGGCCGCATTTCTCACCCGATTTCGATGCGATTTTCAACACAAGTTTGCAAATGGCTGCCTTAAGGATATGACGGAGCCCGATTTTTGAGTTTGGAATCAGGTTTCAAAAAAATCGATAATCGAAAAAATTCTGCTTACAGAAGGAATGATTGCATTTCAACCAAATTTGACACCCTCTTAGAGTCTACCATTAGAAGTGTTGTCCAGAAGTTTCATGACCACGGGCCCCTAAACAGCGCGGAAAATCGATAAAACCCCAAAACCGATACGCCCAGATTGCGTCTGAACCACATGTTGGTTTTTTAGTGAAAACTGTGCGGATTTATGAAGAGGCCAATGGGAGTCATCATGTGAAGTTTCAACTCTGAGCCCCCCCCCCACAGAGTGCAAATCGACAATCGGGCAACCCTTAAAAATGTTTTTTCCGTTTTTTTAAAGCTGATCGTATTGTGTTTATTTCGTTTTTAGTTCTTTTTTCGTAACAGATTTAATGTTTGCTATAGAGCTTAGAAAAAGTTGGCAGTGTGAGATAGGCAAGAAGTAAGGCATGTAACAACATCAGCATGGCAAAGGGCACTCCTCTAAAGGCAAGGAGGGGCAAAAATATTTTAAGTCAAGTGATAGTGATTGCTGTATTAGTCGTACGATTTTTGAATCAAGCACGGGCAACGCCGGGCCATGCTGCTAGTGTCCAATAACTCTGTAAAATTCAGGGATTGATTTGAAACTAGTCCATCATTTAAATCGATAAGAAATTAATATTCTTTGATTTTGACAAATGTTGTGACATGAGTGAAGTTATAATGAATGTTAAGCAACAAAAATTATTCTGAGGAAAATTTTTTTATTACTTTTGAAAGGACCAGTCTATTTAATTTTTTCAGTTTTTTTAGTTGTTCTTAAGGAGTGGAACAGTTTATCCTGTTAAAATCAAGGATCGATTTGACACTGAGTCAATATTATGAACAAGATATTCCTTTTAAAATGGCAGAAGAATGTCAATATTTTAAATTTCTGACAAATATTACGGCTTGAGGAACACCATTTACATTATTCAAATTATTGTTCTCATCTTTGTTGTTATATTTATTACGTTTTGGCCATTGTATGCTCCGGCCTTCTTCAGGGGGTTGGAATGTTGAACTGAACCCTTTATTTTGCTTGTTGGGGTAGACTCTTCTAGTTCCACGTCTAATGGATGTCAGTTATCAGTTATCTCCTGTTAATTCACCTCTCCAAGTTCTTTAACCAAGTATTGAACTCACAAGTTTTGGGTCCTGTCACTGGATTTAACCAATGCCTTTATCCACTGTCCTTAAGGACACATGACACAGTGGATTTGATATTCATTAGACATGACACATGGAATTAGAACAGTCTACCCCAGTGAGTGAAATAAAGGGTTCAGTTTGACATTCCAACCACCTGAACAAGGCTGGAGTGTACAACGGTCGAAACGGTGTGATAAATATGGCAACAAAGACAATAGTCCGAATCATCTCATAAATATGGACAGGCTTGAGGAATATACATTAATCTATAAAAAATGATTCCTCTCTTGAATACGTTTACAAAATTGACTGTTCCTCTCATAAAAATTATGGAACATTTTTTCAGGGAATAATTTTTGGATATTAAGACGTTTGCTAGCCATAACAATTTGTGAAAATCAAAAAATATTGATTTCTTATCAATTTAGATGGTGGAGTCCTGTTTATAATATATAGTCACAAATTGAACTCTGAGTTTTACAGAGTTATTGAACTTAGATGTTATTTATAAATGTCATGTTTGAAACTGCTTACATAATTGATACATGCATTTTTTTTTAATTTTCTGAATTTCTGAAAGTTTAAAAAAATTTTTTGTTGATTTTTTTTCAGAAACATGCACATACACTGGGGGTGGGATAATAATTATTCATCTTAAATGAAAATAAATGGATACATACTTTTATTAATTTATATAAAGTTTTGTCCTTTATTTAGGATGTATATATTCATTGGTTCTTTATTTTTAAAAAAAATCTTTTTGTTCCCCACGAAACAATCTGTCTTCATACACAGAACAGCTAAATGCAGATAACTCTGTAAAAAGTCAGGAATTGATTTTTGTGCAGTATTGATATTATAAACAGGAAACCCCTTCTAAGACTTAAAAAAAAAATCAATATTTTTTTACTGCGACAAATGTAATGTCTTAAAGAAATTTTCTATTCTATAAAACAGGTTTACTTTCTGTGAGGAACCTTTGTCACAGGCATCATAATGGAACAGTTGCTCTCCTTTGTGTGTATACAAATAGTTTAGCAGGTGGCCTCTGTGGTGAAAGTTCTTATCACAATGGTAGGGTTTCAGTGTTTCCTCCCTTGTACGTGTTTCCGCATGTGGTTCAACAATGATGACCTGTCGGGAAAGGACTTCCCACGTGAAACACAGCAGAAAGGTTTCTCCCCTATGTGTGTACATTTATGAGTCAACAGGGTACTTTTCAGTGAGAAATCCTCGCCGCAGACATCACAATGGAAAGGTTTCTCCCCAATGTGTATGCGTTTATGAGTCAATAGGGTTCCTTTCTGTGCAAAACCCTTGCTGCAGACATCACATTGGAAAGGTTTCTCCCCTGTGTGTGTGCGTTTATGACTCAACAGGGTACCTTTCAGTGAGAAACCCTTGCCGCAGGCATCACAATGGAAAGGTTTCTCTCCCATGTGAGTGCGTTTATGAGCCAACAGGTGTCCTTTGTTGGAAAAACCCATGCCACAGGTTTCACAATAAAATGGCCATAATCCAGTGTGAGTATGTCTATGAGTCAACAGGCCTCCTTTCCATGAGAAACCCTTACCGCAGACATCACAATGGAACGGTTTCTTTCCTCTGTGTTTATGTAAGTGGATTACCAGGTGGCTTTGTTGGTGAAAGTTCTTTTCACAAATTTCACAGTGATAGGGTTTCGGTGTTTTCTCTTTTGTATGTGTCCGCATATGGCTCACCAACGATGCCTTGTAGGGGAAGGCCTTCCCACATGAATCACAGTGGAAAGGCTTCTCACCTGTGTGAGTGCGGCTATGATTTAACAGGCTTGCTTTCTGCGAGAAACCCTTGCCACAGGCATCACAGTAGAAAGGTTTCTCACCTGTGTGGGTGCGGCTATGATTCAACAAGCTTGCTTTCTGCGAGAAACCCTTGCCACAGGCATCACAGTGGAAAGGTTTCTCACCTGTGTGAGTGCGGCTATGATTCAATAGGGTTCCTTTCTGTGCAAAACCCTTGCTGCAGACATCACAGTTGAAAGGTTTCTCACCTGTGTGAGTGCGTTTATGAGCCAACAGGTCTCCTTTGTTGGAAAAATCCATTCCACAGGTTTCACAATAAAATGGACATAGTCCAGTGTGAGTATGACTATGAGTCAACAGGCTTCTTTTCCATGAGAAACTCTTACTGCAGACATCACAATGGAATGGTTTCTTTCCTCTGGGTCCATTTAAGTGGTTTAGCAGGTTGCTTTGATGGAGAAATTTCTTTTCATAGATTTTACAGTGGTAGGGTTTCAGTGTTTTCTCTCTTGTATGTGTCCACATATGGCTCACCAATGACGCCTTGTAGGGAAAGTCTTTTCCACATGAATCACAGTGGAAAGGTTTCTCACCTGTGTGAGTGCGGCTATGATTCAACAGGCTTCCTTTCACTGAGAAACCCTTGCCACAGGTATCACATTGGAAAGGTTTCTCTCCTGTGTGTGTGCGTTTATGAGTCAACAAGTGTCCTTTCTGCAAGAAACCCTTGCTGCAGACATCACAATGGAACGGTTCATTTCCTGTGTGTGTACGCAAGTGGTTTAGCAGGTTGCTTTGATGCCGAAAGTTCTTGTCACAGATTTCACAGTGGTAGGGTTTCGGTGTTTTCTCTCTTGTATGTGTCCGCATATGGTTCACCAATGACGCCTTGTAGGGAAAGGCCTTTCTACATGAATCACAGTGGAAAGGTTTTTCACCTGTGTGAGTGCTATGATTCAACAGGGTTCCTTTCTGCGAGAAAACCTTGCCGCAGACATCACAGCGGAAAGGTTTCTCACCTGTGTGAGTGCGTTTATGTTTCAACAGATTTCCTTTGAGGGAAAAATCCATGCCACAGGTTTCACAATAAAATGGCTTTAGTCCTGTGTGAGTACGAATATGTGTCAACAGGTTTCCTTTCTTCAGGAAACCCTTACTGCAGACATCGCAAAGGAACGGTTTCTCTCCTGTGTGTGTATGTATGTGATTTAGCAGGTTGCTTTGGTGGCGAAATTTTTTTTCACAGATTACACAATGGTGGGTTTTCAGTGTTTTCTCTCCTGTATGTGTCAAGATGTGGTTCATCAACAATGCCCTTTGGAGAAAGATCTCCCCACATGAATCACAGTGGAAAGGCTTCTCACCTGTGGGAGTGCATTTATGAGTCAACAGGTTTCCCTTTTGGGAAAAATCCATGCCACAGGTTTCACAACGGAATGGCTTTAGTCCAGCATGTGTACGTATATGTGTAGCCAGGGATGAATAGCAGGTAAAATGTTTGTTGCAGATCTGACATTTGCCTATACTGTTCGCTATGAGTGTTTGCGTACATGCATCGTGGGCATCCATCTTATAAGTTATACCTGGCCACACGAATTGGTTAGGTTTTGTCTTCTAGGAAAAGTTCATGCGCATTTTCTAGTTACTTTTTGTCAAAGCTGAAAATGAAGTTTTTGCATATATGCATTGTGGGTAGCCATTTTAAAGCAAATACCTGGCCACATGTCTTGCAAACGTAAGAATTTGTCTTCCAGGAAAGGTTCTTGAGTGTTTTCTGGTTACTTTTTGTCAAAGCTGAAAATTAAAAAAAAAAATAAGTTTATTTTTGTATTTCATTCAAAGAAATTAACAGTTGAATAGACTCAAATTTTTGTGGAAAAATTCTCTTACAGGGAAAACTATTCAATATTTGGGCAAACATGGATAAAATGTTTGCAAAAAGACTTGGTGTGAAAAGGATGGCTTTTCCCATGATGCTGCTTTTTTCTTTTTTTCTTTTTTTTTTTTTTAAATATTTTCACTCTTTGGCAATGTTTTAAAAAAAATCTGTATATTTACAGTGATTATTTATTTAACAGCTATTTGTCATTATGTCTGTGTAAATTTTTTTTTAACAATATGGCAAATAGACAGGACTGCTTTGGATCACATGTGAATTATATGTGTACTTCAGTATATAAAAAAAAAAAAAAAATCTCCCACAACGCTATGGATAAATTATCATTAATTTGTTTTATATATCCTACCATAGGATATATAAAACATATACAAACAGGAGGCAAGGTGGAGTAATGGATAGCAAATTTGATTGAGGAATTGGAGAGCCGAGTTCGAATTCCAGTTGAATCCATTACATTCACTTACATGCTAATACCCTTGGGAAAAGTATGAATCCTCTTCTTCTCCCACCAGCTATGGGTAAATAGTAGAACAGACCAGGTTCTATAGCCTTGGATGACAACTGGTCTGCCGCAGAAAGCAATGGCAACCTACTGTGGGAAAAATCTGCCTCGTCAGTCATGTATCAAAAGATACATGATCGCCTAAGTGTGTATCATGCATGGCACATAACTGACTGATCATAGCATATTTTGCATTTTTTTTTATTGGTTCTGAATGATCAATTTTTTGACAACAACAAAGAAATAATAAAAAAATAACATTTTCTCATATGTTTGATGATAAATTTATACTTTTATTCTTTTCTTATTTATTGATTTAGATCAATGTCAGACACCCTAGCTCTGCCACTAAGCTAGACCTTGGTCTTGTCTAGCAGTTTTTTGAATCAACACACAGTAGAGAGTTGTTTGTATTAAGAATAAATACTGTTCGTACAATTAAAGGAAGGACATGTTCATTATGGAAGCAGTATGTTTAAATATTTAGGTCATGCTGTAAGCACAGTTATATAATATAACCCTACATCCTGGTGTGAGACTAAATAATATATATATATATATATCCCTCTCAGCAGAAATGAAAAAATGTTTTGAGTGAAGCACAGAAGAGAGCTGCAGACGAGAAGGAGAAAATAGGAAAACTTCCAAAATGAACATTGTGGCTCAACACAGGTGCAAGGACAGCCATTCATGCAATATCTTCAAATATAGCATTCACATCTACATCCATTCCTGCTACCAATCATCCAGTTTTAGCAGGCATACCATCATTACCTGTTGCCTGCAGACATACCAATATTGCCTGTTGCTGCTTGTAGGGTACAGCGTACCCGGATTAAAAGGAGAATTTAATACGGGATACCCTGCCCACAAAATACAACGCAAATTTCAAGAAGAAACAACACGATAAGGAACGTTTGTAGAAAATAGAACATTGTATATTTATTTTCTTGTGAATGGGGTAAAAAAAGATTAATGCTTTAGTTAGTTTAAGCAAAATGTGATTTTGACAAAACTGTCTGTGTTCGCTGTCTTTCAACAGAGTAGAAGAGTAATGTCTGTTTCTTTTGTTTTTGTATAGGTGTAAAGGAAAAAGGGGCGATCAATTTCAGTTGAAAAAGAGTGTGGATGAGAAATAAAAGATAAGAGGAAAATGTACTTAGGAGTCAGTTGTAAATTTGTTGTTGTTGTTGTTCTTTCCTACTCTACTTTCGGCTCTTAGTGTCGGGTTGAGTCAGTGATGGAATTTACTGTCAGTCTTCTGTCCGCTATGATCTCTGCGCCCTTCTGACTAGTGATTGACTTGAGTCTCTCTATTTATAGCTGACTTTTTTTTTTCACACTGAATCGTTATCTTTTTTTTTTTAGTTTAGCAAATCGCCTCCTTTCATTGGTCAGAAAATGAATTTCACACCTTATTGCGAAATCTGTTTTTAGCCGTTTTGATCTGATTTTGCGGGTGTGCAAATCTACTTTGTGTTTTTCAGTTATTTGTTGGAATGATATTGGATTTGTATCCTATATGCTGGTGGTGACATTTTACAAGAGGAAATACCCAAATCTGTAACAGTAAAGGATTTTGTAATCCAAGAGATAGATCCAGGACCACGGAACATTATTGATACTAACACATTAGATCCCTGGATTTGTAGTGGGCCTTTATCATGTCAGAATCATGATAGTGATTGGGTCTTATGTGAACGATAATGAAATCTTCAGTCAAAAAAAAAAAAAAAAGTTTCCGACAAAGCTATAGATATATTCTCATTATTTTTTTTTATATATCTTATCATATTTGTTTGCTTTTTATTGGCTCAAAATGGTCAATTTTTAATAAAAAAAAAAAAATTTTCTCATATATTTGTTGATAATTTTATACTTTTATTTTTTTACTTATTTATTTATTGATTTTTGTTATTATCATTTAAAATATTTATAATATTCCTTAAAGTGATATATTTAATGACTAACTGTTCAGTTCAACATACAGTGTGAAATATATAGCTGGTGGGCCAAACTCATGTGAGGGGGGGTGTTAATATGGCACTGCTGGGTGAAAGTCCTTCTCGATGCAGGTGAACAACAAGTATGGAAGATTTCCTTAGATGGATAACAATGACCACCTGTTCATGACCAAAGTGCATCATCTACACTTGTCAATAGCCAACGATGTTAAGATCGCCTCCTTTTTATTTTAAACAACATTTTTCTTCGAAGAAAGTAAGCAAAAATTTTTTTTCAAAATATATTAAATAATCTTTAAATTTGCTAATTTTCGTCAAATAAATTTTGAAAAATGTATAATTAATTTTTGGAAGAATTTTATACTGGGATTTTAACCTAGTTTTCAAAATTTAAAAAAATGGCTGATATCGAGTTTTTTTTTTTTTTTTTTTTTTTTTTTTTAGTAATTTCACTGACAAAACAAAAACAAGATTTTTAACTAAAATTTTGGACATACTAAGAATGAGTAAAAAATTTTAAAAATAATCAAAAAATACTTTGGTATTTCTTCTTTAATAATGATATATATACTTAAGCAGATAAAATTTTTTTTCATCAAATTTAAGGCCGTTCTTGTCATGCTATGCTTTATTTTTATTTATTTTCATGGAGGTACCTAATCTAGCTGGAGGACATCAGCTATGGTCTAACCTGGAGAGGGATGGGCCCTGCCAGGTTAAAACGCCCAACAGACACCACTTGATGAACACAACAAGAAACCATTCATGGAGACCTAAGCCCTGGCACAAGACTGCGGCCGATGGAAGAAACTGGTTGACAGCTCAGCATGTCGGTGTCACAATGACTCCTTCTATGGGTAAGAGTGAAAGCCAAATCAAGTATGAATAAATTCCCATCATCTACATTTTGTTGCCTTAAACCCTGGATAAATGTGCATGCAATGAAACACTGTCAAACGGACGGTTTTTCATATGATACTGCTTTTTTTAACTACTTTCTCCCTTCGTAGGGTAGTATTATAGAAAGCCAGTGTTCCTAAGTGGTCACCCATCTATGTACTGATGGGGCCTGATGCAGCTTAACTTTGGCAATCGAATGAGAACCCATGTTCTCGGCATGATTTCACTGGAGGCAAGACTATTGTAAAAGTCTGCTTCTTATGGAAACTACAGCAGCAAAATATGGTGAGGCTACAGCTCTACACTCCACTGGGTGTCTAGGTAGTGCAAAATAATAACTCCCTTCAAATTCAAAGGACAGAGGAAGAATCAGCAAAGAGATCTGAGAGCCTATGTGAAACTTTCTTTGGACCAATGAAAACCTTGTCTCCACAGAAATTAGCTGTTGAGCCAAGAAGAAAGAAAAGTAGTGAGCATATGCCCTTTGATATAAAATGTTGCAAAAAATTAAATTGATAAGAGAAGAGTCTCTGAAGTCATGTGAAAGGTTTCATTCCTGTTCACTGCATCCAGCATCAAAGTTCTTGCTAGTGTAAAATTCTTTGCCAATTATCTTACCGGACCTGAGAAACAAATGGCAACATACTGCAGGAAAAATATCTGCCTCGTCAGTCATGTATCAAAAGATACATGATCACCTAAGCGTGTATCGCACATGGCACATAACTGACTGATCATAGCATATTTTGCATTTTTTTTTATTGGTTCTGAATGATCATTTTTTTTGACAACAACAAAAAAATAAGAAAAAAATAACATTTTTTCATGTTTGATGAGCACGTGCCACTTCAAAGAACTTTCTCTCATATCAAACTATCAAATATTTCAAGCTATCTTCATTCCTCTACTTTTGAAATTATGCAACCACATATCCCTTCAGTGAGCAACGAACTCTTTTACATTTGTTTTAAACATTTTTTGATATTATTTAATAGATCATTTAATCTGTTGTATGAACATTTCCGCTTCATGGCAATATGTGAAAAGTACACACTTTAAGAACTCTGATTTATTTTCCAGAAACAAGCTAATGACACTACTTCATGTTTGTAAATAAATTCATCTTGTTTTGTAAAAATTACCCATTAGTTTTCTCATTATTATCATCCTTCATTAATTGTTTTTGACATGTGTAATTCAGTTGTTCATTTTAACTCCTAAGGCCCAAGCCACCAGAGTTAACATTTTTATTAGATGCATACACTCATAGAAAATCAGAAAAGAAGAATGTAACCTGTGTATTGAATAAAGAGTTTGGTTCAAAATTCTAAGTAGGTTACCTAATATGAAGACAAACATCTGAAGAAGGCTGAAAGAGAAAAATGACCGAAATGTTGTGAGTTTAATGGCCAAGATGAGCATGTTGGTTTAAATAAAAGATTGTATAATAATGATCATAATAATTATCTCAAAAATTCTGATATGAATTAACTCTTAGATTTTTTTCACCTGCATGAGGTTTTCTATCAATAAAACATGAAATATATTTCACTTATTTCAGCATGTCTAAGTCCCCTTAGTCATAAAGGCTAAAATAATTTTAAAATCACCTAGCCTCGTATCACTGGACTTGATGAGTTTTGTTCTGCAGGTAGGTACTTTGAATTTCAGTCGAGTTCTTTACATTCAATTACACGCAAATAACCTTGGGAAGGGTATGAATCCATCTCTTCTCCCTCCAGCAGGGGAATAGCAGGACAGAGTGGGCAGTCAGTCTACCGCAGAAAGAAGTGGCAACTTAACCACACTTCAGCTCAGTGATTCTTAAACATGTTGGAGGTACTGAACCTGGAAAGTTTCATTCGTGCTTTCACTGAACCCTTTGTAATTGGGGTGGGGGGTAGGATTTCTTCAAAACAGGTACACATGGCACAGTGGATAAAGGTGTTGGTTAGATCCAGTGACAGGAAAGAAACCAGTAAAAATTGCCATTTTTCACAGATTTTCACTATATGGATGGACTCAATTATCAAGTTAAATGACTATTAAACAAACAACTTATTGTTGGCTACAAGTCTGTATTAGATTGCTTGAGAATTTAGGGATTTTTTGTTTAAAATTTGTGCTGAAATTGATTTTTTCGCTTTTTGTCTTTGTTTTTTTTTTTTTTTTTTGCTAAACACAGTAGTGTAGAAATAAAAATAAGGTAATCATTGAGCTCGTCATGATGTAAGTAACCTACATACCAAGTTTGAACGAAAACTGAGGGAAAAAGTTGAATTTATCGATTTTTTGATCAGTTTTATTGATTATTGATTTTTTATGTGGAGAACCTATCTCTTTCATTGTAAAATAAAATGTATGCGCCAAGTTTGGTCAAAATCTGCTGGGTGAATCTCAAGTGAAAACGTAGCACACACAGACATCCTCTGTTTTATAAAGATTCGCATTACGGCATGGCAGTCATACTGGCGTTGTTTGCATACATTGGCTGCTGATTAGATTTAATTGGAGAATTACATTCTTAATGGTCTTTTTCCAGTTTTTGATTCATTTACTGCACAACTGAGGATTCATTGCGTGCGCAATAATCAAGAAGACTGTTCCGCATTTTCAAATATCTGCAAACACCGCCAATCATGACTGCCGCGACGCGAATGAATCCGAAATTCTGTTGTAGATAACTCCAAAACAGTAGATGTTATCAAAATTTCTGTTATTTTCGAATTAAGCAAATACATTTTACTACACAATTATTCAGCAAAAATTTTTATTACACATTTAGCGTGGGACTTAAAAAGCAATTTACCCCAAAATTTCACAAATAATTTTTATTCATTTGTGAATAAGTCCTTAAAATTTCATAAAAAATCGACAATTATCTTAATTTCCAATCTAATGGGTCTGTCACCTCAAAGAAAAAAGAGGCTAAAATTTGCTATACAGAAAGTACAGCCGAAAAATGAGGTTTTTTTTTGTTTTTTTTTTAAATCAAATTTGAAATGTTCTTAAAAAAAAAAAAATTTAATGAAAAAAATACTTTGATCAATCCTCTTCTTAATAATAACAACGATTTTGACGATAAAAAGCACTTTTGACGTTGGAAACATGTTTTTTTTTCATCATGCTGATTTTTTAGGGTTTTGGAAACATCACCCTAAATAACTACCATGGGAAATTTAATAATTCCATTCTGTTAAAAAAGAAAAAAAAATGACTTTATCGCTGCTTTTCCTAAGTGTGCCTGGTAAATGGTAATAATAGTGATTTAAAATTAAACATTTTTATTTAAACGTTTTCCACGTTCTGTTAACTCTCTCCTTATTGCGTCTTCTTGATTTTATTTTTAAAATTAAAAAACAGATTTGAAAAACTTATCTTTAAATGTTAGCGTGTAGAAAACAAAAGAAAAAACGACTACTTTACTGTGGTATATGAAAATAAAAACTAATTAATACCGAAAAAAAAAAACAGATGAGCCGGCCAAAAAAAACAAAAAAACTTACCGTGGGAAACAATCTTTGTAAACATTATTTCTTAAAAAAATAATATAAATAAACAACTAAATTCTTAATCGCAAAAATAAAATAACAAAGTTTAAAATGAACTAAGAAAAATCATTTTTTCTATCGTCTGACTTTTTGAAACTCGAGAGAAATATACTTAGCCGGTGTTAACTAAAGTCAGTCCCCTCTAATTTAACAGACAGTGAAAAACACAAGCAACATAAAACTTTTACTGATTAAAATATAATATATAAAGAAAGGAATTCGTTTTTCATAAAGAAAAGTCTATTATTCCACAATGAAATTTATCACAAGAATAAAAATTACATGTTCATTAATTCTAAATTAATTTTCTAAAACAGGAACAATGTTAAAAACTTTTTAAACGAAAAGACTGCTGTGCTGAGGAACTGAATTTGCTTTCCATTTATCATCGTTTTTTTTTCAATATCTGTTTTAGTTTGTTAAACAAAACAGAGACGATCGATAGACCAAAAATAAATTTTGTAATACCCGTACTCAGTTCACATTAACAAAAATGTCCAGAATACATGTGTAATAATTGTACATGCTCCCTTCGAATATGGCTTGATAAATTTGATAAAATCTACTGTTTTTGAGTTATCAACAATGAAATTTTGGATTCATTTGCATCGTTGGTGTCAACCATTACTGTCGTTGTTTGCATACATTCGCTGTGGAAAGCTATGCGTGAAACTGATCTTGTCTAAATTGCTCTCAATTACTGCGCACAAGAACTATTTACGTAGACGCACTCAGTTTTTTGCACAATGATACCTACACTGATAGCTATTCTGCAGACAAACGCCAGTAATGGCTTCTTGCAACGCGAATGAGTCCAAACTTTTACTGTCGATAACTCCAAAAAGGTTGAATTTATCAAATTTATCAAGCCAGATTCGAATGAAGCATGTAGAATTACGCATAAATGTAAGTTTTCTGGAAATTTTTAATGCAAATTGAGTGCAGGTGTTATACTGAAAATTAACCAATAATTTCTTTTTACTGATTTTTTTTTTCTGCAGTTAGAATATAAATTGAATTCTCACTTCATTAATTTTTAAGTTAATATGTGGACAAAAATTTCTTTTGGAATTTTATCATGAATAAAATAAGCAAAGAAATAATTTTAAACTGTTTCTTTTTTCTTTTAGAAATTTTAAAAACTAACTACAATTCTCTCTCTCTCTCTCTCTCTCTCTCTCTCTCTCTCTCTCTCTCTCTCTTGGGTACCGTAATTCTGAAAAGATAGGTTCGCTTATTGTCCAGTTCACACTCCTCCCCAATCTTTTGAACAGAAGTGGAGGTTTTTATTTTATTCCTTGTTTAGGATTGGGTTTCCAGTTCCATTTAAAATCTAATCTATTTTCCTTCCCTTTTAATCCCAGTAGCCCCTTTTGTCTTACTGTCATTATCACGTTACTTGGGGTGAATTTGTAGGAAATTCAGTCATCCCTGGGGTTTTTAATAGTAAAAATCCGAACATTCAGATTCCAAGCAATAGTAAGATAAAAATAAAGAAAACATGGGTATGCCTGTTAAATAAATCATTTGTATTTACAAACATGTACATGAATTCACAACAGACAAAAACGATTAAAAATAGACTTTTTAATTGAACTAAAGTTAAAGTGAGTTATTTGGTTCACAGGGAAAACTATAGTTTAGAAAAGATGTTTAACTCAATGGTCCACAGAATGAAGCTGTGTTGAGAAAAGAATTATCTTTTGTAAACATCTTTGTTAGTAAGAAAAGACTTTTATCTTTCACTAACCGACTTTGTTGTTTTTGGAGACGATTTTTTCATGTTGCCGGCACATGATCATCAGCGAAGGTTCATTGACTGTCCAAGCTGTTGTTGTAGATGATTTGTTTGAAATGTGGATACCAAGCTATGGAGGAAAACAGGCTGGTCACCCACCAACCACCTACATTGGCCAGCTACAGAATACCACCATAATGACCTTACAAATTATAATTTATTAACACTTGTCTCATCAGACCGAAATTACAAATGATTTAAATTTACAAAATGGTTTAAATTTATCCAGACAATATTTTTAAAACAATGTATCAGGATGTATAGATGATTGATCTAGAAAATCAGTTTTCTGGGGATTTATATTATTAAAGACATGGGTTGGGGCAGAGAGGCAGTTATCAACCCCATGTTCATGTGTGGTGTTCGGGAGAATACGAGTAACAGCTAAAGAAATACATTAGAATAAAATCCATCATTCTCTCTCTCTCTCTCTCTATCTATCTATCTATCTATATATATATCTTCAAGTATATTGATATATTTTGTATAGAAAATATTAAAATTTCTCTCTCCGCCGAATATATATCTTTGATTTGCCAAATTGTTGAGTTTTGATCACCGCAAACCAGATGTCTAGCCACACTGAAGAGCTGTGAAACAGTCTGCCTATGATTTTATATAATTTAAATAAAATTCGTTTCATTTATAAATTATTTCTCCGCCGTTTGTGTCGAAAAAACAATAATATAATAAACTAAATATTAGCTCCTTATAATTGTTTTGGAAGTAAAATCTGTTGATTTTTCGTCATTGATTTCAAATGAAACTTTAAAGTGGTCTGTTTTTATTTAAATTATTTCTAGCCACATTGAAGAGGATTTTAAAGGTTTACCTGCCTGTTTTCTAAACTATATATATATATATATATATATATAAATAAAAATTTGGTTGGATTGATGTGAGTTTGTCAAAACTTCATTTCCAACCAAATTATGTTTAGCTATATCTCCCTTGAGCACTTTCAAAAATACTGTGCATATAATATATAAATAATCATATATATATATATATATAAATATAATAATATAATAAATATAAATATTAGCCCTTATAATTGTTTATGGACCAGTTTAATAGTTTTTTCACCACAGCCCTTTTAAAGGACTGATGATCCCAAAACAATAATATAATAAACTTTTAGCTCCTTAAATTGTTTTTGGAAGTAAAGTCTGATGGTGAAATGTAAAAATAATTGCTATTAAATGAAACTTTAAAGTGGTCTGTTTTATTTAAATTATTTGCTCTGGATTTACATTGAGCTCTCTGGATTTTATCCTCCTTAGGTTTACCCATACGGATTACCTAGTTTTTCATAAACTATATATATATATATATATATATATATATATACACACATTTGGTTGGATTGATGTGAGTTTGTCACAAACTCACATCAATCCAACCAAATATGTTAGCTATATCTCTGATATTGAGCACTTTCTAATAAGTACCATGCATATAATATATAAATAATCATATATATATATATATATATATATATATATATATATATATATATCTTTATTTTATATTTATATATACACACTTTTCACATATATATATATTTTTTTCAAACATATATTGTTAAATATGACAAACAACAAATGTCTATTATGAGCCGTTCTAAACTTCATATGTATGCTATTAATTTGGGGAGAAAATAAATATATATATATATATATATATATATATATATATATACATATATGTTTTGAACAACAAAAAATATTAAAAACTTAAAATTTTCAGACACACTGGATTGTATATATTATCTTTTTGTTTTATTATATTCAATTAGGTTCCTTGACTAGTTTCGGCCAGCAGGGCCATCATCAGGAGAAAAAAAAAATCCTGCTTGTTAGTAGCAGTGAACTACAGTAGTGAATGACTGTTTCTGAAGAAAATGAATGTTATCAGTTGTTTGCATTTGGTTTTTTATTGTTAATTTTGGTCGGTCCTTGTGTTGGTCAAGATGTTTTTAAGGTAGAGGAAGGGAAGATTCCTGAGTTGCAGAATTCCCTTCTTGGCAAACATTTTGTTACTGATTTTAGATAATCATAAAAGTAGAGTCCTTTCAAAAACTGACCACCTAAAAACTGAATGAGTGGTCTCCCTTTTCAGAACACAAGTGGACGGATAGGGGTAGTGGGACCCCATCAAGTATCCATATAAAGAGTTAGTCAATCAACAGTCAGTAAGTCAATAGTCACTGAAATGATCAGGCAGTGAATGTAAGGGTCCTTTTTTTTGTGGCTGGAAGTTAGTAAGGTCGCAGTTCATCTTGTGAAAGTCAACAGAAGACTTTGCGAATTAAGTGAGAAACCATATTGTTCAATAATTCCCAATCGGTGGCTTGAAATGTATGCATTGTTATTCTTTGTTGAATTCGATCACATCCAATGAGACAAACCTGTGAACATAGCGAGCCGAGTGCATATGCATACTGCCGTCCAAGGATGTCATCACAGCCTGTGCAGTGACATGCGGAAGAGCATCGTCACAAGTCATTTGAATGATATCAGCATCAACTACCATTATGGTATGGCACCATTTAAATAGAATCGTCCACTAGTAGAAAATAGGGAAATTGTTTTTGAACGAATTTTTGTACACTATCATACACAGATTTGAAAAACACTGATTTTCTTTTTAATCATTTTAGGAATTTCCTGTTCATAATATCGACACAGTGCAAAATTGATCCCTGACTTTTTACAAAGTCATCCGGATTTAGCCGTATTGTGTAGGAAAAAAAGTATTTTTCTTATGCAAATATATTTCTTTTAGATAAAGAACAAAATGAATATATACACTATTTACATTGTTCAGACTATTGTCCTCATCTTTGTCGGCAAAGATGAGGGCAATAGTCTGAATAATGTAAATAGTGTACACGATACCTCATCTCAGAAATACAGACAGATACTGATGAATATATATATTGTAAAAAATTTGCATGATTTAACAAAAGTATGTCTCTGTTTATTATTCATTTGAGATAAATAATAATTATCCCCTACTGTATTTAAAAAAGTTCATCCCCTGCAAAAAAAAGTTACAGAAATTCAGAAAAATAAACAAAGAAAATGCAGATATCACTGATGTAAAGACAGTTTCAAACTTGGCATTTGTAACTAATAATTATGTCCAATAACTCTGTAAAACACTGGGATTGATTTTTAACTGTAAGAAATCAATATTTTGTGATTCTGATAAATATTGTGACAGGAGAAAATTTTAATGAATGCTAATCAACAAAAATTATTCTCCCATCTATTTAAGTATTTAGTTTTTCCTGTTTTTATAAGGAATTGCTATCCAGGGTATGATGATAAACTACATCCGTGTCCTGGGTAAGACAATAAACTGCGTCCAACAGCAAGGCCTCTGATCAGGAGGTTTTGAGAAGCGTGGAACTACCTCTTAATTGCTAGTGTTCCCAGGTCTACTCTTAACCTGGGTGGTAGCACCTGTTAGGGTCCCAGCTATGGGTAAATAGTTAACCCCAAAATGGAGTCAAAATACTATAAAAGTGTAAAAATAGGTTTTAATACCAGAAATACTTTGTAAATAGATTATTACCAGCAATACATTATTATTATTTTTTTTTTTTTTTTTAAATTTAGAAGGAACAAAAATTTTGCATTAATTAACAAAAATTTGTCTCTGTTTATTATTTATTTGAGATAAATAATTATTATCCCCCGCCCCAATGTACATGAAAGAGTTTATCCCCCTCAAAAAAAGTTTCAGAAATTAAAAAAAAAAACAAACAAAAAATGCAGATATCAATGAAATAAGGACAGTTTCAAATTTTGTATTTGGAACTAACAACCAGGTCCAATAACTCTGTAAAACTCAATGATTTGATTTGTCACTGTATTTATATAATAAACACAAGCCCCTCTTCTAAATTGATAAAAAAAATATCAATATTTTTTGATTCTGGAAAATGTCATGAGAAAATTCTGATGAATGCTAATCAACAAAAATTATTCTCCTGTCAACTTAAGTATTTATTTAGTTTTTCCTAAAGAGTGGAAGAGTCTATTATGTAAAAATCAGGGATCAATTTGACACTGTGTCAATATTATGAACAGGATACTCCTTCTAAAATGGTAAAAGAAAGTCAATATTTTTAAATTCTGATAAATCGTATGGCTTGAGGAACATACGTTAATCTATAAAAATGATTCCTCTCTGGAATTCATCTACAAAATTGACTGTTCCACTCATAAAAATCCGGGGAAATTTTTCACAGGGAATAATTTTTGTACGTCAGAACCTCTACAAGCCATAACATTTGTCAGAATCAAAAAATATTAGTCTTTTATTAATTTAGATAGTGGGAGTCCTGTTCATAATATAAATATAGTCACAAACTGATCCCTGAGTTTTACTGAGCTATTGGACATAGATGTCATGTATAAATGTCATGTTTGAATCTGTGCTTACATATTTGATATCTTTTTTGTTTTTAATTTCCTGAATTTCTGAAAGTTTTAAAAACTTTTATTGTTGGTGATTTTTTTCAGAAACACAGGTACATACACTGGAAGATAATAATTATTTCTCTTAAAGGAATAATAAACGGATACATAATTTTATTAATTTATATAAATTATTGTCCTTTTATTTAAAAATGTGTATATTCAATCATTCTTTGTTTTTAAAAAAATCTTTTTGTTCCCCCACCAAACAATCCGTCTTCATTCACGGAACAGTTAAATCTAGATAACTCTGTAAAAAGTCGGGGATTAATTTTGTACACTATTGTTATTATGAACAGGAAACCGCATCTAAAATCTTTCAAAAAAAAAAAAATCAATACTTTTTTTACTGCAACAAGTGTCAAGGGTTAACGAAATTCTAACGAAAGCTAATCTACAAAAATTATTTTAAAAAAATGTTTCCCATTTTTTATTTTTTTACAACAGGACCAGTGTAGTTAAGTAAAGCTATCCTATGGTATTTGGTATGTTAGCATAAAAACTTCTGTCGGCATCGATATTTTCATGTTGCAGCTTGGTAAATTATGCATGATTATGTTTCTTGAGGGTTGACCTATCAGCCAAATCCTCAACAGTGTGTGTTTGTATATGTACGGTTAAACTACAATCGTCAGAAAATTCCTTACTGCAGATATCGCAGTGGTAAGGTTTTACCCCTGTGTGTGAATGCATATGCTTCAGCAAGTTGCACTTTTGGTAAAAATTTTTGCCACATATTTCACAATAAAACAGCTTAAAGATCTGCATTCGCTTCTCTGTGATGTGTGTGCGCATGTGCGCATGGAGAGTTGCTTTCTGGGTGAAATTCTTTCCACATGTGTCACAAGAAAACGGCTTCTCTCCCATGTGGGTGCGTACGTGGCATTGAAGAGACACTTTCTGTGAAAAGTCCATGCCACAGGTCTCGGAGTAGAATTCTTTCTTGCCAGTGTGTATACGGCTGTGAGTCAACAGGTTTCCTTTCTGTGAGAAGCCCTTGCCGCAGGCATCACAATGGAACGGTTTTTCTCCTGTGTGTGTACGCAAGTGGTTTAGCAGGTTGCCACTGTGGTGAAAGTTCTTTTCACAGATTTCACAGTGGTAGGGTTTCAATGTTTTCTCTCTGGCATGTGTCCGCATGTGATTCATCAATGACGCCCTTTGGGAAAAGGCCTTCCCACATGAATTACAGTGGAAAGGTTTCTCCCCTGTGTGAGTGCGTTTATGAGTCAATAGGTTTCCCTTTTGGAAAAAATCCATGCCACAAGTTTCACAATGGAATGGCTTTAGTCCAGTGTGAGTACGGCTATGAGTCAACAGATTTCCTTTCTGTGAGAAGCCTTTGTCGCAAACATTGCAATTGAATGGTTTCTCTCCTGTGTGTGTATGCAAGTGTTTTATAAGGTTGCTTTTGTAGTGAAAGTTCTTTTCACAGATTTCACAGTGGTAGGGTTTCAATGTTTTCTCTCTTGTATGTGTTCGCATGTGGTTCATCAATGATGACTTTTGGGAAAAGGTCTTCCCACATGAATCACAGTGGAAAGGTTTCTCACCTGTGTGAGTGCGTTTATGAGTCAACAGGTTTCCCTTCTGGGAAAAATCCATGCCACAGGTTTCACAATGGAATGGCTTTAGTCCAGTGTGAGTACGTATATGTGTAGCCAGGGATGAATAGCAGGTAAATTGTTTGTTGCAGATTTGACATTTGCCTATACTATTCACTGAGCGTGTTTGTGTATGTGCATTGTGGATGTCCATTTTATATGCCTGGTCACACGTCTTGCAAAGGTCAGGATTTGTCTTCTAGGAAAAGTTCTTGTGCATATTCTGGTTACTTTTTGTCAAAACTGAAAATGAAGAAGAAAAATTTATTTTTGTATTTCATTCAAAGAAATTAACCCTATTTACATTATTCGGACTATTGTCCTTATCTTCGTTGCCATATTTATCACAATGTTTCAGCCGTTGTATGCTCCGACTTTTTCAGGTGGTTGAAATGTCAAACTGACCCCTTTATTTTGTTTGCTGGGGTAGACTGTTCTAGTTCCATGTGCCATGTCTAATGGATATCAGTTATCTCCTGTTAATTACCCTCTCCAAGTTCTCCACTGCCTTAACCAGGTATTGAACTTACAACTCTTTGGGCCCTAACCAATGCCTTTATCCAGATGAGGACAATAGTCTGAATAATGTAAATAGTGTAAATAATATGACCATTAGACAGGATTGCTATGGGTAAACCTTTGATTCTCATGGTTCTACAATGGCCGTGTTCATGACCAAGATGAGCTATCTAGCTTGCAGACATCAGCAGTGGTCTAGCCAGGAGAGGAATGGTTTCTGCCAGGTTAGAACGCCCAAGACACGCTACATGGTGAGCACACCAAGAAACTATTCACGAAGACCCAAGCTCAACTGCGACAGATAGAGTAAGACTGGTGGACAGCTCAGCATGTTGGCGTCCCAATGACGCCTTCTGGAGCCAAGACAAGTATGAATAAATTCCCATCATATATATTTATTAATGACATATACATAATGACATATACATGATGACATATACATTTTGTTGTCCTTAAACTATGGAAAAGAATTTTTTTTCAGCAAACATGGATAAACATGCCCGCATTATGACATAGTGTCAAAAGGACATTTTTCCCATGATACCACTTTTTTTTTAACTCTCTTCATAAAGGTAGCATTACAGTAACCAGTGTTCCCAAGTAGTCACCCATCTAGATACTGACGGGGCCTGATGCTGCTTAACTTCGGTGATTGAAATGAAAATCTGTGTTCTTAGTGTGATTTGACTGGAGGTAAGACTATCATAAAAGCCTGTTCTTTATTGAAACCACAGCAGCAAAACATGGTGAAGTTACAACCCTACATGCCACTGGGTGTCTAGCGAGTCCCAAACAATAATAACTCCCTTCATCCACTCAATTCAAATTCGGAGGACTGAGGAAAAGGAGGAAAGAAATTTATGAGCCGATGTGAAATTTTCCTTGGACTAATGAAAAACTTGCCTTCACAAGAATTAATTGGTGAGCTGAAAAGAAGGGAGAAATAAATTTGCGAGCCCATATGAAATTCCTTTGGACCAATGGAAACCTTGTTTCTATAGAAATCAGTTGTTGAGCCAAGAAGAAAGTAAAGAAAGTAGCGAGCCCTTGCAAAATCCCTTTTGATATAAAATGAGGAGAAAGATTAAATTGATAAGTCTCAGGTTTTGTTTCTGTTCACTGTATCCAGCGTTGAAGTTCTTGCCAGTGTAAAATTATTTTCTCTCCTATCAAACTATCAAGAATTTAACACTATCTCCTTTCATCTACTTTTGAAAGTATGCAACCATATATCCCTTCAGTGAACAACAAACTTGCTTACTTTTATTTAAATATTTTTAAATATTATTTTGTGTCAGATCATTTAATCTGTTGTATGAACATTTCCTCTTCATGACAATATGTTAAAACTACGGACTTTAAGAATTCTGATTTATTTTCTGGAAACAAGCTACTGTGTCAGTAATGTGTGAATTTGTAAATAAATTCTTTATCTCATTTTGTCGAAATTACCCATGTGTTTCCTCATTATTGTCACCCTTCATTAATCTTCTTGGTGTGGATAAATCAATTGTTCATTTTAACCCCTAACCCCCTCGCCACTATATGTTTGCAGGGTTAACATTTTTATTTGACTCATACCCTCATGGAAAATTGGAAAAGTACAATCTACTCTGTGTATTGAATAAAGGGTTTAGTTCAAAAGTAGGTTATTAAATATAAAGACAAACATCTGTAGAAATCTGAAGAGAAAATGACCGAAATGTTGTGAGTTTAACAGCCAAGATGAGCATGTTGGTTTGAATAAAATTTATATATTCCTCACTATTTACATTATTTGAACTATTGTCCTCATCTTTGTTGCCATATTTATTACAATGTTTTGACCGTTGTATGCTCCAGCCTTCTTCAGGTGGTTGGAATGTCAAACTGAACCCTTTATTTCACTCACTGTTCTAGTTCCATGTGCCATGTCTAATGAATATCAAATTCACTGTGCCACGTGTCCTTAAGGACTGAATAAAGGCATTGGTTAAATCCAGTGACAGGACCCAAAGACTTGTGAGTTCAATACTTGATTAAAGTAGTGGAGAACTTGGAGAGGTGAATTAACAGGCGATAACTAATAACTGACATTAGACGTGGAACTAAAACAGAATGTTCTAGTTCCACGTGCCATGTTTAATGGATATCAGTTATCTCCTGTTAATTACCCTCTCCAAATTTTCCACTGCTGTAACCAGGTATTGAACTCACACTCTTTGGGTCCTGTCACTGGATCTAACTAACTCCCCAAGGACACATGGCACAGTAGATAAAGGCGTTAGTTAGATCCAGTGACAGGACCCAAAGAGTGTGAGTTCAATACCTGGTTACGGCAGTGGAGAACTTGGAGAGGGTTATCTTGTACAAACTAAACACTTGTCGGCTCCAGGCTAGGTTTGCAATAGCTGACGTTTTGATTGGTCCGTTAATACCAATATCATGTTTCCGCCTACATTCACATGGTTGACATTGGGTTGACCTGTTCAAACTTAATTTTCCACCAAAATCTGGTCATGTGTTCGCTCGTCTATCACATGATTCACATTACTTGTTATAAATACTCAGCGACATCTTGATTCTTTTCTCTTTCCTGTTTTTTCATACCTACAGCAATGTAGCTCTGTGGGGAGATCGCGTTTGTCCCTTAGGGGAAAATGCTATGAAATGTCATGACATGCATGCACACAGACATACGTACAAAAATCAGACATCTACGAACATTCACTCCTTTAACATCAAGAACACAGAAACTTATCAATTTCTAACAGTGAGATTTTCATCAGCCCGAAAACACTTTACTTTCAAAGCCATAAGCAATTCAAACTAACAGTTAAAGGTAAATAACTCCTGCTATATTTAAATATCGAATTTTCAACTATAGAAAATAATTGTTTAATTAATTTAAACAGATTTATTAATTACAGATTCTATATCACTTTTTCACGTTTCACACAAAAATGAACCTTCTTCACAGGAACACATTTCACCCGTCCAAAGAACATTTCCAAGTAACAAACTTCAGCTAAATCTCTAAGTTCACCACGGAATTACTGTCATTTCTCTTCTTGTTGAATGTTTATTGTTTCATATTTTATGGTATTTTGCGTTAATATAAATACGAGAGGCCCTGGTGACCTCTGTAATGTTCAATTGATGAAATCCAAAATATGAATAAAATACACAATGAATAAAAAATGAGCAGCGGGTGGACCTTTTTTTTTTTTTTTTTGTTTTTTTTTCTTCGGATAAACCCGAGAAATGAAACCTCCATTCAAAAACAAATTTAAGTAGTTTGTTCACTAAATCGTTTAGAAGACATTTTAAAAAAAAAAAGAAAAAAAAAACTTACCTTCTTTCTTCGTTTGCCAATAACTCGCTTTTTTTAGTATTTTTTTTTTTTAATTGTTTCTGACAATTCTATTGAAAACATGAAGAAATCTCATACTTTCTTTTTTTTTTTCAAGTTCACATCGAGGAAAATGAAATTAGAAATATTTAAATAATAATAATATTTAAAAAAAAAATAATCGTTAAAAAATTTCACCTTCGGAAAAATATAAAAACCAAAACAAACATTGGATTTAAATTAACCGGTGTATAGTAACGTATGTCCTGTTGAATAAAACATCCGCATCAAATGGAAGTGTTACTTCAGAGGTGAAAGATTTTATTTTTCTAGGAAACATTGTAATAAAAATCTCCTGGCTAGACTTCATTACTATTCTTATTATGTTACTAACTTAACCCCACCATAATTTGTTGTTATTTCCACATATTTTTTTATTACGATTTTTTATATATATTTCATTATTTTTTATATTTTCATTTTTAGTTGTTTTTCACATATTTTTCATTACTTGGCCAGCTTGACAGATTTTTTATTATTTTTTTTCAGTTTTCCCATATTTTTCATGTTGTTTCTTACATATTTTTTATCATTTAGTTATTTTTCGTATATTTTGTTATTTTTCATTTAGCTATTTTTCCCTATTTTATATTAGTTTTTTTTTTTTTACATATTGCTTATTATTTAGTTATTTTTTCATATATATTTCATTATTTAGCTATTTTCACATAATTTTAATTTAGCTATATTTCATTATTTAGTTATTGTGTTTTTCATTATGTAATTGTTTTCCCCATATTTTTCATTATTTACTGATTTTCACACATTTTTCATTAGGTAGCTATTTTTCATGTATTTTTTTAATTAGGCATTTTTTTTTTACATATCCTACATTATTTAGTTTTTCTTCACACATTTTTCATTATTTAGTCATTTTTTATATATTTTTAAATATTTAGTTATTTTTCACATATTTTTTATTATTTAGTTATTTTTCACATTTTTCCTTATTTTGTTGCTTTTCACATATTTTTTGTTACTTAGTTATTTTTTCTGCTTATTTTTCATTACCATAAAAAGGCAAGTTCATCAGAACAATTAGACTGAAAGTCTTTGTACAAATGCTACAGGGAAACTTTGTTACAGCAGTGGGAAACTGACCAAAACTGAGATGCCATGTCAGGATCAATAATATTGCAGATTCTTCTTTGTATTTTATCAAGAATCTCTAAATACATAGCAGGAGCACCAAATCAGATCTGGCGGCAATATTCAGTGCATGAGTGCATGGTATAGATTGCTTGATATTGACTCCTTGGGGCTGATGCAATTATACATAAATATTGGGACATGGAGCTATTTACATTGTGTGGTCAGCCACACCTGGAGAGAAAAGGGAAATCACTGCCCTCTGTCTATGATTTCAAACTGATCCCACAAAGAACATCATTAGAAAATTCGTAAACTTAAGGAATCAGCACATATGCTAGGCCAGAAAAATCTCCTGAGCCAACCAAGCATAGAAATGAATACAATATGGGAACCAGTAATAAGGAGTACCAGAGAAAAGCAATAATAACAATGAAAATTTGCAATATGAGCTCTGGTAAAAAAACATGCAATGATAACATGAAAAATTTCAATATGAGCACTGGTAAAAAAAATGATTGCTGAAGATATTAGGTTTATAATACCCAGATGACCTCAAGGACACATGGCACAGTGGAGAAAGGTGTTAGATCCAGTGACAGGACCCAAAAAGTGTGAGTTCAATACCTGGTTAAGGCGGTGGAGAACTTGGTCAGGGGAATTAACCAAGCATAGAAATGAATACAATATAGGAGCCAGTAATAAGGAGTGCCAGAGAAAAGCAATAATAACAACGAAAATTTGCAAAAATAACATTGGCACGTGGGACTAGAGCAGTCCAGTGAGGAAAATAAAAGGTTCAGTTCAACATTCCAAAAACAATGTCCGAAATGTTGTGATAAATATGGCAACAAAGATGAGGATGATAGTTCGAACATCTTACTTATTATAAAACACAGATTGTGTACGTTTATATATTGGATCGGATTTCCTACATTTTTCAACAGATTTCAACAAAACTTCACAGGACTGCGTAAAATTACCTTGCGGTGGTTCTGACAGTGCCAAAAATGGGAAAAAACACAATTGTTTTTGCACGAAATCAATTTGAAAACACGATAAAACACGATTCTGTCGCCAGAATGAAAGGGGGACAACTCATATCGAGTTATACTTATTATAAAACCCAGGTTGTTTGTGGGTGTGTGTTTGTTTATATATGGGATCGGATTTCCTACATTTTTCAACCGATTTCAACAAAACTTCACTTGTTTTGGCAGGTAGTGTTTCTTATTGTCTTGCACACTTTTTTCTTTATTTTTACATTCAGAATGCTTTAAAAATTCCATTTACAAGACAATTGTTTATAATAAAATTCTATTCAATCGGTAGACTCATAACGATTGAAAACAATGTTTTTTTTGTTTTTTTTGACCAATTCGTAAAAAAAAAAAAAAAAAAATTAAGACATGCGTGTCTGTCAACCTTAAACAATAATCTTTGTCAATTTTATTTTTCAGTCTTTATGATGGTCGATACTTGATCTATCTCTTACTGTTATATCCCTGGGCAATGTCGGGCTCTACTGCTAGTCATAAATAAAATTACTTGTAACTAAAACTCACCAATTTCCTCAGGCCCATCCAATTTAATAAAACGTCAAATTTATTAATTAATTAATGTTTATTTGTACCTCTATTATTCATAGAATATGGAGAGAAGTTAAAGTTCAGGATATATATCTCTAAAGTATTGTCAGAAATCTTTGCCTCAGCGGTCCTTGCTGATCACATCTCTCCAGAATCCTAATATGGATTTAGCGTTAAGAAATGGCATGATCTCCTTAGGGTAAATGTCATGAACAGGAGATGCCACTAAACATCACCTTCCTCAACAATAGGAGCAAGAAAGGTCTGTTTCAGTTATAATGAAAATTGGCTGCATCCCACTCTTTTCACAAGAGCATGCAGGATGTGGTCAGCTATGATGGTGAAAATTCAATGCCCTTTGCAATTCAGATTGGTGCAAAACATAAATGTATTTTAGTGTCAACTTTGTCAGTTTTTCCATTCTAAAAACTAACACAATTAAAAACTAATCCCATCCAATATTTATCATTTACCAATTTATAAAGAAATAAATATGTAAACAATTTTTTATTGATAAATTTATAAACATTTATTTAGTTATTGAGCTAAACAGCATCAGTGTGAAACGTCTTTCACTGATTATGACCTGACAGATTTGTGTATCATTGATTGACTCACTTGAGTACACAACACATGAACAGTATTCGTATACAGTATAACCCGGATATAAGAGAAAGTTGTCACTGGGACCCGGGTTCTCTTATATCCAGGTTTTCTATATCCGGGCTTGGTCCGGAGAAAATTTGTTTTCTCTTATATCCGGGTTTGGTCTATTTATAAAAGTATCTAATTTGTGACCAGATCCGGGTTTGGTCTATTTGTTTAGGTAAGTATCTAAAATAGGACCATATGATCTTAATATTTTTGGTCTTTTTATCCGGGTTTAATTTGGTCTATTTGTTTAGGTATCCGGGTGGCTTAAGGTCAGATTTGGGATTAGAAAAAAGATCTCTTATATCCGGGTTTTTTCTTATCTCCAAGAAATTTGGTAACTTTATTTTGTTTTGGTCTATTTGAACCAACTACAAGGAAATCAGGTTTTTTATTATTTATAATTTTATTTCTTTATATTTTGATTCAATTGACAATTAGCAAATTTCTTTTTCTTATAATATGGCTATTTTGGTTTGAAACAAACATTAAATAAACAATCTTTTAGTTATTTATTATTTTTTTAGGTAAGTTGTCAATTCTCAAGAAAAAAAGAATATCCGGGTTTGGTCATATAAATTCATATCTTTCTCTTATATCCGGGTTTTAAAAAAATAAATTATTTATATAAAAGTCCTAATTGACAGTTAATGTTTTGTTAACTTTTAAAACAAAATAAACAATAATAGTGCATTTTTTGTTGTCAATTCTCAGGAATAAAAAAAAAACATATAATAATGGTTCATATGTTGGAAAAACCGTCGTTACTTTTGACAAAATAAGCATTTTTTTCAAAGTAGTTATAATAATCTAGATTCAAAAACTTACCTTTTGACACTCAGTATTTTTAGGATCATTATTTTTTAATTTAAAAAATAAAAATAAGGGATCGCATTATAATTTCATTTTTTGGGTAATTATTTATTATTATAATATTAATTTTATATTTATAACATTTAAAAAACTAATAATTGTATTTAAAACTAATGCAATGCAATATTTATCATTTACCAATTTATAAAGAAATAAATATGAAAACAATTTTATATTCATAAATTTATAAACATTTACTAAATTATTAAAACATGTGAACCAACTATAACGGAAATTCTTATCATTTATCATTTTATGAAGTTTGATTCAATTGGCAATTAGCCAACCATTCCAATAAACAATATAATAAAAAAAATACTTTTTATTATTTTTTTTTTTTTTTTTTTTATAAATTCACTTTTTCGTCAGTTATAAAAATAATACCCAGATCTAAAAAAAACCCAGATGTAAGAGAAATTTTCTTCAAAAATTATATAAAGAGATTTAGACTCTTATTTGTCCCAAATTAGATATAAAAGTTCAGGTATTATTTTTTTAATTATATAAATACACCAAACCGGATATAAGAGAAACAACTATAAGAGAGATTTTCTCTGGTCCCAAATTAGAACCTGTTTACCTAAACAAAATTTTCAAATTCGGATATAAGAGAAACCCGGATATAAGAGATTTTCTCTGGTCCCAAATTAGAAAAAAATAAAAACCTAAACAAAATAGACCAAACCCGGATATAAGAGAGACCCGGATATAAGAGATTTTCTCTGGTCCCAAATTAGAGCCATACTTACCTAAACAAAATAGACCAAACCCGGATATAAGAGAAAACCGGATATAAGAGAGATTTTCTCTGGTCCCAAATTAGAGCCATACTTACCTAAACAAAATAGACCAAACCCGGATATAAGAGAAATATAAGAGACCCGGATATAATTAGATTTTTTTATTTTCTCAACAAAATATTTAAATTAGATATTTCAGAAAAATTATATTTATTGTCTCTATAGAAATTAAACCCTCATATAAACAAAATAGAAAAACCGGATATAAGAGAAACCCGGATATAAGAGAATCTGTCTTGGTCCCAAATTAGAGCCATACTTACCTAAACAAAATAGACCAAACCCGGATATAAGAGAAACCCGGATATAAGAGATTTTTTCTGGTCCCAAATTAGAGCCATACACACCTAAACAAAATAGACCAAACCCGGATATAAGAGACTTCTTCTCCGGTCCTGACAACTCTCTTATATCCGGGTTACACTGTATACGAATACTGTTCATGTGTTGTGTACTCAAGTGAGTCAATCAATGATACACAAAAATCTGTCAGGTCGTAATCAGTGAAAGACGTTTCACACTGATGCTGTTTAGCTCAATAACTAAATAAATGTTTATAAATTTATGAATAAAAATTGTTTTCATATTTATTTCTTTATAAATTGGTAAATGATAAATATTGTATTGGATTACTTTTTTTTAGAATGTAAATATATAATTACTCTTGTAAATAATCTAATAAATGAATGGTACACTATTTACATTATTCGGACTATTGTCCTCATCTACATTTGTTGCCATATTTATTACAACATTTCGGCCATTATACACTCTGGCCTTCTTCAGATGGTTGGAATGTCGAACTGAACCCTTATTTCGCTCACTGGGGTAGATTGTTCTAGTTCCACATTTATAAATAAATTATTTATAAATCCATGTTTAATGGATGTCAGTTATCTCCTGTTAATTTCCCTCTGAAAGTTCTCCACTGCCTTAACCGGGTATTGAACTCACACTCTTTGGGTCCCGTCACTGGATCTAACCAACGCCTTTATCCAATGTGCCATATGTCCTTGAGGACATAATACCTCATCTCAGAAATATAGACAGATACTAAATGAATGGTGTTTATTATTTTTGTTGTCAATTCTCAAGAAAATGTATAAATTTATTATACATTAATTATTAATTTTTCTAATTAATAATTATTTGTGCTCAGTTGTTGACATTAATAGCTATCAGCTTGTTGTGTTAAAATTTTGGAATAATGCAATAATAAAAATTTAAATTCCATCTCTCTGATAGATGTCGCAATCTGTTAATAAAATTCTGTCACTCCAGGAAGTGGAGGTAGAGTCGGGGTTCAAAAATCTGAAATTTGCCCAGATGTTTGTCAAGGACATTAAGTGTGTATGGCAGGATGTTCAGGGTGCTGTAATCCTCTGGAAATAATAATAATATTGAAAATTGAAGAGGCTAATCTGTATACAACCACTTTCTCAGATCAGTGGTTAAAGATGGTTTCAATCCCTTCTTCTTCAAAAACTCATGAACTGGCACCACAGCATCACAAACAAAAAAATGTACCAAATAGCTAAAAAAAAAAAAAAAAAAAAACTCACACCACGAGATTGCTTAATTTGTCTGTTTAATAGTATATCAACTCCTTATGGGTCATTTAATGCTGAAATTTAATTTTCTTGGGAGCTTTAAAGTAAAAAATATGGCATGTTATTCTGCTTTCACAAGTGAATACATGGTAGATGATACTCTGCTTTTGAAGCATGTACATGTTTGTTTGGACATCATATTTATTATAAAAAACGATTGTGTGTGTGTCTGTACGTTTATATATTGGATAGGATTTCCTACATTTTTCAAAAATAAAAATAAAACTTCAAGGACTACGTAAAATTACCTTAAAAATGGTTCTGATCCTTTTTTGCCAAAAATTTAAAAACAATTGTTTTTGCATGAAATCAATTTTTTTTGACGATTAAGAGGCATCACTGTTTCAAAAATGAAAGGGGGACAACTCATATCGAGTTATACTTATAAAACCCAACCCAGGTTGTGTGTGTGTGTGTTTCTTCGTTTATATATGGGATCGGATTTCTTACATTTTTTTACTGATTTCAACAAAACTTTTTTTTTTTTAGGATAGTGTTTCTTATTGTCTTGCACACTTTTTTTTTTATTTTTACATTCAGAATGCTTTAAAAATTCCATTTACAAGACAATTGTTTATAATAAAATTCTATCCAATCGGTAGACTCATAACGATTGAAAACAATGCTTTTGTTTGAGTTTGGGTTTGACCAATTCGTAAAAAAAAAACAACAAAAAAAAAAACAAAAACAAAAAAAAATCTAATTAAGACATGCGTGTCCGTCAACCTTAAACAATAATCCTTGTCAATTTTATTTTTCAGTCTTTATGATGGTCGATACTTGATCTATCTCTTACTGTTGCAATGCCGGGCTCTCCTGCTAGTAATTACTAGAAGGTGATATGTGTGTTTTAAGTTGTAGTTTTGCTGCAGTTATATTTTGGAATACAGTTTGATTTTCTTTAAGAAATTGTAGGATATTACATATATATATTTTTCTAAGTGTTTCACCCCAAGCAAGGTGGGATGCCACTAGCATGCAAGGGGTAACAAAGAGTTTGAGCTAGAGCAAATAAATGAGTGATAGAGGAAAGGATGAAGAGAAGGATAAAAATAGATCAGGGCATCTGGAGATGTTGATTGACATTACATTTGAATAGTTGGAGCTTATAAAGATCTATCATGAAAACAGGAAGAGTGGAGTGAGTTCCACAGGCGAGAGGTTTGAGACATGAAGCTATTATATAGAAGATGATGGCTACATTTAACAGTTTTGACAGTGAAAGGGTTTTGACAAACGAGATTATCAGCCTAGTAGAACGCAAAAATTACTGAAGTTTGGGAATCATTTTTTTGCTCCTTGGAGAATTTGCTATGAAAAGTATTTGTAAAAAAAAACTAGAGGGAGGCAATGGCACGTCTAAAAGCAGAGAGTGACTGCAGATGAGATGCTGGATCAGGCCAATTAATACAAATATATCCGTCTCTGGATCTTATCAAGAACCTTGAGACAAACAGAAGGGGCTCCAGACCATATATGGCAGCAATAAAATATGGATTAATGTCGTGAAAGAGTTCTTTCATGTTGGTTGGTTGATTTTGATAAGCGACATATCAACCTCCAGGGATTATTTAAAGCTGAAATCTAAATATTTTGAATACAATTTTATGGCTTCTACTGAATATATTTTAAACATAATTGTATGCCTTCAAATACAGATAAAATGTATTGTTGGAATACTGAGCCGTTACATGACCTCTGTCCTTTATTATGGCAGTGAATGCTGGACAATTTCCTCAAAGATGAAGAAGAGACTCAAGGCAATGGAGATGAGGTTCTACAGAAGGATGCTAAGGATATCATAGACGGAGCTTGCAAGCAACGATGTGGTCTTAGGAGGAGGCTTATACTTAAAAGTAGGACGTGGCAGCTAAAGTTTCTGGGACACGTAATGAGAAAGGAGGGCCTGGAAATTCTGATGCTCACAGGTCAAATAGAGGGAAAATTGACAAAGAAAAAAACATTAAAACATTTTTTTAATATACTTAAGCAAGTGGATGACATGGGAAGAAGCCGATGAAGGAACTTAATGAGAGTTTAAAGGGATAGAGGTGGAGGGCCAATGATCCATAATTATCCTGAAAGGACATGAAATATTTTAAAAAAAAAAGAAATATATATGGACTAATGTCATGAAAGTTCTTTTGATGTTGGTACTATTTTAAATGGATTTGGGCAAAGTTACTACAATTTGTCAGTATGTGCTTATTGTTCATAATCTCTATCTATAAAAACCCAGGATGGATGTGTGTGTGTGTGTGTGTGTGTGTTTGTGTGTGTGTGTGTGTGTGTGTGATTAAAATTTCCAAAATAAAATTTAAATGCACATGCTCCAAGAAACAAAAGAAGAAGGGATTTTCTTACTGACTTTGCATTTCCCAACTCCCATTAATAGAAGGAAATAATCGATTTTTTCATGCTTCTGAGCAGTTTTCATGTAGTTTGTGGCCATTTTGTACTGTCTTTGGCTAGAGAGCCAATAGCTGAACTGACACGAATGTTAAAATAGCATGCTAGCAAAAAAAAAAATCGATAGCTGCAATTCGCCACAAGTGGGAAAAATTTAAATCTGCATGCCATTTACTCCAATTGGCTCATTAAACAATTAAAAAACGTTGATTCTGATTCCAAGAACTGAGTTATCGTCATCACAGCCACAACAGTCAATCTTTTACACAAGTAGTAGCAGCTGTCATCGTAGTCACAACAGTCATCTTCTACTTAAGCAGTAGTAGCAGCAGTCGTCATTGTCATCATCACAGCCAACTCCGCCTTTGTCTGGTCGTCATCATCACCGTCACTCCACCTTTCATCACTAGCATACCCTGCTTTCGTCCAGCCAACAAGATCACCAGACCAAAAGCCGGCCTGATCCAAGACGACCACACCTCTTCTTTAACACTGCTCAAGATTATTATTAATTTTTATGCTAAAAATAAAATTTGGCATTTTAATCTAACATTTTGTGTTTGTCATTTTTGTCTTGCATTGTAATTCACATATTCCATTACACATTTTCAAACTTGCGAGGTTAACGTCATCATTGGTCCTGCAACACTACTAAGTCATAATGGTCAACCCAACAATCCTTCCTAATCATTATTCCCTGCTGTGGTACCTCCGGAAATATGTATCTGGAACATTTGCCGTAAGCATTTTTGCCATAAGAAAATTTTTGTCATAGGAAACTTTACCGTATAGGATATTTGCCGCATTTTTTTCTTTCTGATACCCTTATCTTGAATGTCTCTTTTGGAATAATGTTCAATTTAATATGAGAAGTACCTAGTTATCAAATATATATAAATGTCTTTTCCACAGGGTCAAACATCAGAAAAGAAATTAAAAAGTAAACATTTATTTAACAAATAAAAGACTAAAAAATATATCAAATTAACAAAGAAATAATTTAAAATGTGTTTTATTCCAAGCAATGCTTAATAAATTAAGTGTTTTTTTTATTGAACTGTAATGAAAATATCTGCTGAAGTCTTTCATTGATATTGTTATGGTCCGGTTCCTTGTACCATGGTGATAGTCCAAGGTAGAACCAATAAAGAAGAACTCGAACACCGATATGGAATAACACAGATATATTACAAACAGGAATATATACAGAGAAGTAGAAAGTGTTAGTACGAACAATCAGGTTTAGTAGTAATTGTCTGAACGCGACTCTGTTTCGGACTGCCTCTGACTCGACTGACAGAGAGACTCCTGACGGACCTCACTCCAGACTTCAGACTGAACTCGCTCGCTCTGACTGACAGAGAGACTCCTGACGGACCTCACTCCAGACTGAACAGTATTTAGTCAGCCCCCCCCCCCAACCACCACGAGGGCATCATGTGGCACAAGGCCAGTTTAACGTGGGATCTCCGAGCCCCTGGGCTCAGCCAAAAATATGCCCTTTGAACCCGTATAAATGGGTTCAGGGTCGGTTTACCTCCCCGAAAGAGACTCCGCCCTTCGGCGTAGCCTCATTCGGGTTCCTCCCCGCCCGAAGGCAGAGAGTTCAACTGATCAGCCGGTCGTCCGACTTCAGACTGAACTCCCTGCTTCCTCTTGAGGCGCAGTATTTATTACGTATGGAATAGTCCATTATGTTATTATATCCATAACGGATATCAAAATATATTTTCTTCCTTTGCACTGCATCTCCTTGTTAACAGAAAGTTTAACGTTAAATCTGAAATTGTGTGATGTAGGTTCTGGTGTCGAGTTGAAACTTGTGCGCAAATCACTGACGGGGAAGAATGATATAGGATTTTGATCTGATATCTTCGCTTATTAAAATATTTTAATCAAAGTAACAATAGTGTGAGCCAGATGTACTTGATAACACAGTACTTCACGTATTCAAAACAAAAGTGGCAAAATTGTCTTATGGCAAAAATCCTATAAGGCAAAGTTTTCTAGGGCGAAAATTCTTGAGGTGAATTTTCCTACGACAAAAATGTTTTGATAGAAAGATTTAAAAAAAATTTAAGCCAAAATTAGTACTGACTGATTGGTCAGTGAATGTCATATGTTTCCCTATAAAAAAAATACAATTAATTACATACCATTACCAATTGACTAACAATTGACTAATATTACCATTACCAATTGACTAACATTACCATTACCTATTGACTAACAATTGACTAATATTACAATTACCAACTGACTAACAATTGACTATTACCATTACCTATTGACTATCAATTGACTAATATTACAATTACCAATTGACTATCAATTGACTAATATTACAATTATCAATTGACTAATATTACAATTACCAATTGACTAATATTACCATTACCTATTGACTAATATTACCATTACCTATTGACTAACCATGAGGTGTACACTTCCTTACAGACTGACCGGAGAGCCAGGATTTAACCTGTATTTGACACACATATCAGTGTTAGGTTCTTTCTGGAGTGATAGTATTTCATTAAGTTCAAAATTCCCTGAAGGTTTCCCTGATCGACAGAAATCTGGTGATGGCTGGAAGGTATAATAGTGAAAAAAGGGAGGACAATAGTCTCGATGTAAATAATATTAACACCTCATCCTAGAAATTCAGACAAAAATAATCTGAATATTGTGAAAGCCATCAAAGTTTGAATTAGCAGGGCCCGAGGGGTAAAGCTCAGATTAATAAACACAAAAAAAAAATAGTTTCAATTATACAGACATCCTTAACCAAGTAGGGGGGGGGGAACCTACCTACTGTGGATAATGAGGTTCTACTATATATAAAACTTAAAAAAAAAAATCCCAGAATTAAATTCTAACAAGAGTGGGCTGAAAAATTCAGAAGGAGTGATGCTAGAGCTGTGAAATCCTGCATGTATTAATTTCAATTTTTCTTATAAATAACTGTTGACTATTTACATTATTCGCACGATTGTCCTCGTCTTTGTTGCCATATTTATCACAACGTTTCAGCCAATGTACGCTCCGGCCTTCTTCAGGAGGTTGAAATTTTGAACTGAACTCTTTATTTAGCTTGCTGGGGTAGACTGTTCTAGTTCCATGTGCCATGTCCAATGGATATCAGTTATCACCTGTTAATTCCACTTTTCCAAGTTCTCCACTGCCTTAACCAGGTATTGAACTCACAAATCTCTGGGTCCTGTCACTGGATCTAACCAACGCCATTATCTACTGTGTCATGTGTCCTTAAGGACACTTGGCACAGTGGAGAACTTGGAAGAGGGGAATTAGCAGGTGACTATGAAAAGCAAACATTAAGGAAAACTGATAAAAGAAGTTTTGTTTCAGAAGGACAATGACATAGCGAACAAATTCTTGGTTTCAATTAATGCATGCAAGATGTCACAGTTCTAGCATCACTCTTTCATAGTCAGTCCACCCTTGTATTTTAGCAGCACTAAAGTCTGTGGAAACCCCAAATTCCATGGAAAGCTATGTGGTAAAAATGTAGGTGCTGCCAAAATAGATATTTTTTTCTTAAATGAAAGCAACACAGATCAAAAACACTACCCACCATTTTTAAAAATTTACCAAAAATTCGGGAATAATGCAATCTAAATTAAATTTTCAGCACTTAGTCCTTAATGAATGAATTGTATGCTGAATACGTTGATGAGAAAACTTTGTAGAAACCCCTGGAGATATATTAATAAAAAAAACATTTTTGAGATATAAAATCAGTGTATTTTGAAAATTTATCCTGAAACCTTAAAAAAATAATTCAATAAAACTTTTTTAAATAATTTTTTTGAGAACTGGTTTAGTAATTTACATTATTTTTATTTTCTCTCTCTCTAAAAAATCTATAATGAACATTTATTTCAGAAAAAGTTTGTAATTATTGTGTGATATTTTGAAGACAAAAGAAATCTTTATTATTAAATAAAGAAGCATTTGAAGAATGAAAAAAAGTTTTTTGTGGGGGATACAAAATGCATTATGATTATTGACTATCTTCAAAAGGGTCACACTATCAATGTGGAGCATTATGACAACTTGCTGAGGCAATAACAAAAATGTATAAAAAAACAAACATTAAGGAAAACTGATAAAAGAGGTTTTGCTTCAGAAGGACAATGTCCCAGCAAACAAATCCTTGGTTTCAATTAGTGTATGAAAGAAATTTCACAGTTCTAGCATCAACTTTCATAAATCACCCCATAAACTTTTCATCCCACCCTTTGTATTTTTTTTAGCAGTTCCAAACTCTGGGAAACCCCAAATTGCATGGAAAAATATGTATAAAGATGTAAGTACTGCCAATATATATATATATATATATATATATGAACCGATCTAATGCTCCAGTGTGAGCAGCTTGGTGAGAGTAATCGTGGCTCCAGGGGCACAGTCCTATGGTTACAGAGAACTCAATAGAGTTCTGCCCGATGAATATGTGAGCGGTGGCGCTAAAGTTGAGTCTGATTTGGAATCTCTTAAGTCACCTTTATCCATTTGGAACAGTTGGTATGATGTTAAAAATGACAACCTAACTGTCAGGGTTTCAATTCTTTTAGTGGATGCGTGTTTTTTGATGAGTCCCAAATATAAATACCAAAATGTGCCCAGTGCTTCCTGCATTCTGTGGAGGTTTCTTTCAGACTCGATGAATTAATTATATATATATATATATATATATATATATATATTTTTTTTTTTGAAATGAAAGCATCTCCTACACACTACCCAATGTTTTTAGAAATTTACCAAAAATCTGGGGATTATCCAATTTAAATGAAATTTTCATCAGTTATTAATGAATGAGTTGTATACTGAATATGTTGATTGTGGTGTTATCGAGTACTTGCAGAGAAAGGGTTTAGGCCCCAAGAACATTCATGCTAACATGGCTTGATATATTAGGGGGACGATGCTCCAGCTTTATCAACAGTGCAAAAGTGGGGAGCTGAATTTATGAGGGGAAGAGAGAGCCTCAAAGATAACCCAAGGTCTGGACATCCTGTGACTGCTACCACCGAGGAAATCATTGATCATGTTCACCCCATGGTGATGGATGACAAGCAATTGACTATAAATAAAATAGCCAATGCTATTAGCATATCCTGTTGAGAATGTTCTGCACAGTGGACCTGGCATGATGAAGGTTTCTGTCACATGGGTGCCATGTCTGCTGACGCCTGATCAAAAGTGCACCAGATTGATCACATGATGAGAAAATCTGACAATGAGGCTGATCCAGCTGGTTTCCTTGGACATTTTCTCACCAAGGATGAGTGTTGGGTTCATCACTTTGAGCCAGAGAGAAAGAAATCTATCCAGTGGGAAACGCCCCCTCCAAAGAAGTTCATCATTGTTTCATCTGCAAGGAAGGTGATCACCTCATTTTTTTTTTTTTTGATACAAAAAGCACTGCGTTTATTGATTACTAGCAGTAGAGCCCAGCGTTGCCCGGGGATGTAACAGTAAGAGATAGATCAAGTATCGAACATCATAAAGACGGAAAAATAAAATTGACAAAGATTATTGTTTAAGGCTGATGGACAAGCATATCTTAATTAGTTTAGTTTTTTTTTTTTTTAAGAACTGGTCAAACCCAAACTCAAACAAAAACATTGTTTTCAATCGTTATGAGTCTACCGATTGAATAGAATTTTATTATAAACAATTGTCTTGTAAATGGAATTTTTAAAGTATTCTGAATGTAAAAATAAAGAAAAAAAGTGTGCAAGACAATAAGAAACACTACCTGCCAAAAAAAAAAAAGAAGTTTTGTTGAAATCGGTTTGAAAAATGTAGGAAATCCGATCCCATATATAAACGAACACACACAAAACAACCTGGGTTTTTATAATAAGTATAACTCGATATGAGTTGTCCCCTTTCATTCTGGCGACTTAATCGTGTTTTCAAATTGATTTTGTGCAAAATCAATTGTGTTTTTTCAATTTTGGCACTGTCAGAACCACCACAAGGTAATTTTACGTAGTCCTGTGAAGTTTTGTTGAAATCTGTTGAAAAATGTAGGAAATCCGATCCAATATATAAACGTACAGACACACACACACACACACACACAATCTGCGTTTTATAATAAGATCATCACAAAGGCTACATCATCAATGGAGTGTAGCATGCCAACTTGCTGAGGCAACTATGAAAGTTTCTAAAGACCAAACACCCTTGAAAACTGACAAAAGGGGTCTTGTTTCCTCAGGACAATGCTCCAGCACACAAGTCCTTAGTTTCAAAGGCTACTAAGCATGATGATGGCTTTAAACTGGTTGCTCACTCTCCCTATTCTCCTGATTTGACTATCATCTGTTCCTCAACATGAAAAAAAAAAAAAACACTTGGTGGAGCACCAGTATCACAGTGAGGATGTGTCATGTCATACCTGGGAAGAAACAACGCAGTTATTAAGAAGAAGAGTTGAACGTAATGAAGCAGAAACCTTTGTCATGCCAAGTTCATTGTGCAGAATATTCTCAACTCTCTCACGACCTATGCTAATAGTCATCAGCTTTATAGTCAATTGCTTGTCATCCATTGCCATGTGGTGAATGCCATTAATGTTTTCTTCAGTACTGGCAGTCGAAGCACATCCAGAAATTTGGTCATCTTCAAGACTCTCCGTTTCCTTCCTAAATTCAGCTGCCCACTTTTTCACTGTTGATAAAGCTGGAGCATGATCTCCTAATGTAGCAACCCTGTCAGCAGGGACGCCCTTGGTTAAAACTTTTTCTGCATGTTCTTCAAACTGTAATGCCAAATTTTGTTCGTTTTCAAGAGAAATCGCTACTAGCTATTTTCGAAGTATTTTTCGACCAGTCAGATGTCAGTTTACCCGGGAAGAAACAATGCGGTTATTAATACAAAGAGTTTAAATTAATGCATGAAAAGATTTCACAGCTCTAGCATCAATAGTCAGCCTATGAACTTTTAAATCCACCCTTGGGTCATCTGTAAGACTCTGCCTAAATTCAACGACCCACTTTTGCACAGTTGATAAAGCTAGAATGTCATCCCCCTAATGTAGCAACTATCTCAGCATGAATGTTCTTGGGGGCTAAACTCTTTTTCTGCAGGTACTTGATGACACCATGATGGCAAATTTTGTTCATTTTCAAGAGAAGTTGCTACAAGTTACTTCTGAAGTGTTCTTTTGACAGTCAGTTTACCTGGGAAGAAACAATGCAGTTATTAATAAGAAGAGTTGAAATTAATGCATGCAACATTTCACAGCTCTAGTATCATTCTTTCATAGTCAGCCTATGAACTTTTCAGCCCTCCCTCATACCAGGAAAGAAACAATGCAGCTATTAATAAGAAGAGTTGAAATTAATGCATGCATCATTTCACAGCTCTAGTATCATTCTTTCATAGTCAGCCTATGAACTTTTCAGCCCTCCCTCGTACAAGGAAAGAAACAATGCAGCTATTAATAAGAAGAGTTGAAATTAATGCATGCAACATTTCACAGCTCTAGTATCATTCTTTCATAGTCAGCCTATGAGCTTTTCAGCCCACGCGTATTTAGCATAAAGAGAAAAATTATTTTCAATCTGTAAACACATAATCAGAGACTCAAGAGCCCCTGGTAATGCAATGTCTTTTCCCCACTGTGTGTATTCATGTGTTTAAGAAGGTGGTCATTCCGGGAAAATTTCATACCGCAAAAAGCACAGTGAAAACACTTCTCACCACTGTGTGTGAGCTGATGTCTAACAAGGTTTCCTTTCTGAGAAAAACTCTTACTGCATAGTTCGCAAGAGAATTGCTTTTCACCCGTATGGGTATTCATATGTCTCACTAAGTGGGCATTCTGAGTGAAGCCCTTACCACACAGTTGACATGCAAAGGGTTTCTCTCCAGTGTGTGTAAGTACATGAGTTGCTAAATGCTCATTCCTTGAAAAGCTCTTGTTGCAAATCCCGCAACAGAATGGTTTTTGCCCTGTGTGGGTGAGCTGATGTCTCAGTAGATTCTCATTCTTAGAAAATGTCATTTTGCAAATATCACAACGAAATGTCTTGGGTTGTGTGTGCATAATTGCATGCCTTACCAAGTGTTCTTTCTGTTGGTAATTCTTCCCACAGATCTCACAGGGGAAAGACTTTTCTACAGAGTGTGTCAGTAAATGATCTGTAAGGTCAGTGTTTCTGGAAAAGCTCTGGCTGCACACCTCACAGCAGTAGACATTCTCTACACATTGCTTGTTCATGTCTATTGAAGAATTCTCATTTGTAGAAAGACCCTGGCAACAAATGTTGCAGTTGAAGGAATCACCTTTTGTGTTGGTAATTGACTGGCCAGTGGTAGGTTTTTGGTGGGGGAAATCATTACAGCACAAGTCACAAGGGAACACTTTATTCCTTGCGTGTATATGGGTATGCCTTACAAGGTGGGCCATTTGTGAAAAATTTTTACCACAGGTTTCACAATGGAATGGCTTTTCTCCTGTATGTGTGAGCATGTGTGTAGTCAGGTGAGCCTTCCTTCCAAATCGCTTTCCACACAGCTCACAGGGAAAAGGTTTCCCTTTGTTATGTGTAAGCAAGTGCTTGGCTAATTGTGTATTTCCTGAAAAGTCTTTGTTGCATGTCTCACAAGGGAAAGACTGCAGACTAGAGTGGATCAACCTATGCTTGATCCAGTTTTCTTCTGTGGGAAAAGTTTTGTCACAAATTTCGCATTGGAATGTTTTCTGCATAGAGTGTGTTTGCAGGTGTTTCAGCAAGTTCTCGTTTTTGGAAAAATCTTTGCCACAGATATCACAGTGAAAAGCTTTCTCCACAGCATGTGTTTGCATGTGTCTCACAAGACTGTTGCTTTTGGAAAAATTTTTTCCACAAATTTCACAGTAGAATGGCTTCTCCCCAGTGTGTGTTAGTGTGTGGTTTAGCAAATGTGCTTTTCTTGAGAAGCCTTTGCCACACATTTCACAGTGAAATGGCTTTGCTTCATTGTGTGTGAACATATGATTCACCAAGTGTTCATTTCGGAAAAAGTTTTTACCACATACCTCGCAATGAAAAGGTCTCTCTTCTGTGTGTGAGCGAGTATGTCGTGCCAAGTTTGTGTTGTCTGTAAATCTTTTGCCACACGTTCCGCAATGGTAGGGTTTTTCTCCTGTATGCGTGCGAAGATGCTTCACCAACTTAGCCTTGTCATAAAAGTCTTTCCCACAGAGATCACAGTGATGTAGTTTCTTGTTCCCATGCATAATTACCGAGTCTCCCAAAATATTGCAGTGTTACAAGTTTTCTTCGTTGCGTGTGTGGATATATCAAGTTTGGATGATGCGCAGGGTGTCTTGACACAGTTTGAAATGTTAAAGTGTATTATGTCTTGTGTAAGTTTATAGGAGTTTACTGCCCTGTGTTAAATTCTGCAAGTCGAGTGTATAGGTTAAACAAGTGCTCCCCAAGAAGATAAAATATATATGCCAGATTTTATTAGTGGAAAAAAAAAAAATAATCAAACAAAACTGGCAAAATAGATTTTTAAGGCATTTCTTGAAGCAATTTAAGAAGGGAATGCTTTTCTAAGCTATTTATATGAAAACGTCTGGGTTACTTTAATTTATTTTTGTAAAAGTTCTGGTTTTGTGGCTTCATGCGTTTTCATAGCTTGCATATATACATTTACATTAATTCCGTAATGTACTTACATAGCTTCGGGCCTTCTTATAGATTGTGTGTAAACACACTGTTTGATAATAAAGTAACTAATCATTCATAAATATTTTAAAAGGGTGTTTAAATTAGCAAAGAACTCTTATTGCCGTAAAATAATTAATTTGGTGCATGGGTTTTAGCATCTTGAAAAGTACGGTCCTGAGTGAGAATCTTGCAGCTGTTTCCGTGATGAAAGTTTCTGTAAAAATTAAAATAGAAAAAAAACTGTAAGTTAAAGTTCTACTGTCAGATCAATACTGTAGAATAACAATACAATAAATAGCAATTACCGGCGTAAGGGTTCCAGCTAGCATCCAGCTGGCAGACAAAAATAAAGCAGGTTGTAACTCAATACAAACCCTGCAAACTAACTGATGAATCAAGCTGGTATTTATACAGAAATACCTCCACTCATGTACCAGCAGCCAATCACAGCCCAAGCAATGGACTATCCCACTTTAGCACAATGAGATGCTCCATGGCACCATAAATAGCTCTCTTAAGGTTGAGTTATTATTCACTCAGCTTGCTCCACAACTGAGTGTTTATCTCGACCAAGTGATTTTTCTACAAATACAAAAAAAAAAAAAACAAACTAAAAAACAAAACTTATGCATTTTCTGTAGAGTTTGGTAGTAGCAAATGATAATGCTCAACAGTAATAGAAGTTGAGTCTTACTGAGCAAGTGTAGAATTTGGTAAAAGCAACAGAGAGTACTTGATTGTAATAAAAGTTGAGATATTTTATTCTGCAACATACAGAATTGTAGCACAAGGCCAAGGGGAGAAAAAGGATGGGTGCTGGTCTTCACTGACTATCCTAGTCAATTGGATTTACAACCCATTCATTCATTACAATTTAATCATTTACCAAAACTTATCCATCACCTCTCGATCCTACATACACCAAGATATCACATGTTCCCAGGGGACCTACAAAATACCTCATGCAATAAAAATCTGGTGAGAGTCCAAAGTCTTTTTTTTCTTTTTTTTTTTTTTTACAAAAATATATAAAAATTTTGTGATTCATGAAATGATGGTGAAGGGGAAAAACTCAGCAAACAAACTAAAAAGTAAACTAAGATAAAATCAAAGCAAATGTTAGTAGGCACCGTCCACTTCAAAATGGAAGTTGAGTCTGACTAAGCCATTCGTCTGGTCAAGTTGGTAGGTGGTTTATACGGCAAGCTGGGAGATTCCATCCTGATACCCAGCCTATTCTGTGAGTTATAATTGGCTGCTGATGTTGGTGTGGATACTGTGCTCAATAAATATCCATCAGTACACTGTAAATCTCTGGGAAAATATATTGAGTTACAACCGACTTTATTTTTGTCTGACAACTGGATGCTACTTGGGAACCGCCTTGCCAGGATCAGCCTCATATTCCTGAATCCTCATTTATGAGTTAAACTGGCATGCTCATAAAAAAATGGATAAACATTTTGTGGTTAATTTTTTTGTCCTTTAGCCTTTATTGATATTTTGGCAATGGCTTCTCCCCAGTGTGTGGTTTAGCAAGTGTGCTTTTCTTGAGAAGCCTTTGCCACATATTTCACAGTGGAATGGCTTCACTTCATTGTGTGTGAACATATGATTCACCAAGTGATCATTTTGGAAAAAGGTTTTACCACATACCTCACAATGAAAAGGTCTCTCTCCTGTGTGCGACCGTGTATGCCGTGACCGTAAAAAAACTGTGTCAAAAGGGTGGTTATACCCTTGACACTGCTATTACAATACACACTTTTGAGTCCCTCAGAAATGTTTATTTACAGAATTATGAAAATATGTCAACCAAGTACAATGCAATATTTATTATTTACCTTTTGCAAAGATTTATTTACTATTTTATAAAGAAATAAATTCGAAAAGAAATCTTCCTGTTCACACGTTTACTTAGGACAGAACTTGAAGGTGACAAATAAAAAAAAAGGAAATCGAGTACTGAACAGTATCAGTTGGCCAATATGAACTAAAAATCCAATGTGATATTTTGTTTACATTTTATAAAGATTTATTTACCATTTTATAAAGCCATGAAAACAAACTGGTAAAAATTAAAGACATTGTGTAATTCTACACAAGGAAAACTTTCTCTGTCCATTGTATAGGAAGATAGACACTCGAAATATTGAGTGTTTGTCATCTCGCTGAAAATCTAAAATTAAAATATTTGGTTCAGCAAAGATGCTCAACTTATTTCAGTGAATTTATGCGCTGAGAGAAAATGCAAGAAATATTTTTTTTAAATTTATAATTACAGTTATTTGTCGTTATGTGTTTATTTAAATTTTCTTTTTCACAGACATTTTGTAAATTTATGAATAAAAATATTCTTTTTAATCTTTTCATATTTTTATTTCTTTGTAATGTTAAATATTTCATTATATTTGAAATATAAAATTACTCTTCTTCTTCTTGTAAATAAAAAAAAATCTAATGAATAGTGTTTAAATGTCTTTGCTGTGAATTTTCAAAAATAAAACAAAAATGTATAAATCCACTTTCGGATGCTTGGATTTTATTAAAATTCTACAGTCATCGCTTTTTAAAGATTGGCAAGGAAATCAAATAAAAAAACTGTAGTGTACCTCCACTTTTTCGTGGAAAAAACGGCATAGCATGGTGAAAAAAGGCGCCAAACTGAATAAAAACGAAGTTTTACCATTATCATTATTAAGAAGAGGAAATACCAAAGTACAGTGTAACCCGGATATAAGAGAGTTGTCGGGACCGGAGATGAAATCTCTTATATCCGGGTTTCTCTTATATCCGGGTTTGGTCTATTTTATATACATTAACACAGGCTCTAATTTGGGACCAGAGAAAATCTCTCTTATATCCGGGTTTCTCTTATATCCGGGTTTGGGGGCATTTTTCATCATGATATGCTTTTTTCAGCGAATTATTGAATTGAATACACACACACACACAAAAAAAATACAATAAATTGGAGAGGAATAAAAGACAATTTTAAATTTTAGATTTTTTTGCTGCTACAGTGTAACCCGGATATAAGAGAGTTGTCGGGACTGGAGAAGAGGTCTCTTATATCCGGGTTTCTCTTATATCCGGGTTTGGTCTATTTTATATACATTAACACAGGCTCTAATTTGGGACCAGAGAAAATCTCTCTTATATCCGGGTTTCTCTTATATCCGGGTTTGGTCTATTTTATATACATTAACACGGGCTCTAATTTTGGGACCAGAGAAAAAATCTCTCTTATATCCGGGTTTCTCTTATATCCGGGTTTGGTCTATTTTATATACATTAACACGGGCTCTAATTTGGGACCAGAGAAAATCTCTCTATATCCGGGTTTCTCTTATATCCGGGTTTGGTCTATTTTATATACATTAACACGGGCTCTAATTTGGGACCAGAGAAAATCTCTTTATATCCGGGTTTGGTTATATCCGGGTTTTTTTATACATTAACACGGGCTCTAATTTGGGACCAGAGAAAATCTCTTATATCCGGGTTTCTCTTATATCCGGGTTTGGTCTATTTTATATACATTAACACGGGCTCTAATTTGGGACCAGAGAAAATCTCTCTTATAAAATCTTCTCTATATCCGGGTTTGGTCTATTTTATATACATTAACACAGGCTCTAATTTGGGACCAGAGAAAAATCTCTCTATCCGGGTTTCTTATATCCGGGTTTCTCTTATTAAAACTGTTTTTTCTTTATTATGTTTTGAATTGTTTACACCTTTTGGCACTTTTTTGGGAAATTTTTGAAAAAATCTTGTTTTTTTTTGTTTTGTTTGTTTCTTTTTTTCCGGTGAAAACACATTGGTTTGGAAATTTTGCAAATTCAAATATTTGTCGGGCTTTTTTTTTAATTTCAGGACATATTCATAGAAAAATGAAATTATTTTAAAATTTTTTTTTATTTATTTATCCGGATTTTTTTCTATTTTTTTACATTGTTTACCACACTTTACTTAATTTGGGACCAATTTCAAGACATAGATAGGAAGGTTTCTCTTATATTTAGGTTTGGTCTATTTTATTTACTATTTAGAAATGAAAAAAAATTTGGGAATTCCGTAAAATTTATTTTTCAACGGGTTTGACTTATATCCGGGTTTTCTATTTTATATAAAATCCATTAAAACTGTTTCTAATTTTAGTTTTCTTTGAGAAAATCTCTTTTATATCAGAGTTTCTCTTGAGGTTCCGGGTTTGGTCTATTTATATAAATTTATTTTATATTCACAAAGGCTCTTTATTTAATACCAGAAAAAATCTCTTACTTATATCATCTAGTTTTACAGTTTTCATAAACCGGGTTTCTCTTAAGCATCCAAAAAAAAAAATAGTTGTACTGTATTTTCTTTTATTAAACTTTTGACAATAAATTCAGTCCTTTGAAATAAGTCTTGGAAATTTTGGTTTTTGAAAATTATTTGTTTTTTTTTTTTTTTTTTTCCAAGTTTGTGTTTTTTAAGAAAAACGCTATTTGGAAATATCTTGTGAAATTCAAATAAAAAAGGTGATTTTTTTTTAATGAAATTTCAAACATATTCAAAAGGAAAAAAATGAAAAAATTTTTAAAAATTTTTTTTTATTTATTTAAAAATATAAAGATTTTTTAATTTTTTACATATGTTTTATTACCACTTACTTAATTTCATCAAATTTCAAGACATTTTAGGAAAGACGGTCATTCCTAAAGCAGTGTCAAGGAAATAACCGTCCTTTTGATACACTGTTATTTTGAGGACATGAAGGTTAAATATTTCCAATTTTTCTTAGAAGTGAACGGAGGGTTTCTGTTCATAAAAAAATCTAAGTACGGTGTTAGATTGATTGCTGACTACTTTAAAGAATTGTCTCGACTGTTTTTAATTTACAAATGTCAAGTTTGAAACTGTTCTTACGTCATAGATAAACAGTATTATGATTTTCTTTCTTTTTTTTTTTTTTAAAAAAAAATTGTAATAGTAATTAAATTATTTAATGACATTGTGGATGTGCACGTGGTGTAAGTTAGTCAAGCTCGGAATGAGAAATCGGAGAGCTAAGTTCAAACTCCAGTCAAATTCATTACATTCTCTGACGCGCAAATACCCTTTAAGCATCTCTTCTTTCCCCACCCACTAATATTTTATTTATTAATTAATAATTTTTTAAATGATGACACCTTTTTGAAGTATCTTTTCGTTAAGGAGAGGTGACAACATTTATCGGATATCGTGGATCGAAATGTGTTGTTAGTGAAATTAAAATTATACAAAAGAAAATAAATTTAATAATTAAATAATATTTAATAAATAATAATAATAAAAAAACATGATTTTTTTTTCCAGTTTTTATTTTAATAATAATTCCAAGAAGGGGGTAGATATTTAAAAACTTGAAGTAATTTTTTACATTTTTATAATAACCAACATTCATGAAAATTGAAAAAAAAATGTTTAAAAAAAAGACAATGAAAAAAAAATCCAAAATGAAATTTAAAAAAAAAAAAAATTACTAAAAAACATGAAAACGAAAGGAAAAAAAAAACGAAAACAAAAAAGAACAAGAAAGAAAGAAATACCATTTTTTTTTTAAATCCTTGTCAGTTTTTTACGTTTTGCTCAAAAAATTCCCAGGCATTAATAGGCTGAAAATTCACTGACGAAAAAAAATATTAAATTAAAAAAAAAAGAAAGAAACCAACTCTTTTGTCTGAGGTTTGTTTCGAAGAAAGAGGATGTTACCGGTGATCAGGGAAAAGTACTTCCCTCTCGTAATTAATCCAGAAAACCTTATAAAATAGTCAACGTGAGAAGATTTATTTTATTTCATTTTTGACACAACGTTTGAACGAAGAACTATCATTTATTGTCTGCTTTGTTATTCGGACAAGAGTTACCCACTTTGGTCATTATACTAACAATATTTCGATTGCTGTACACTCCGGCCTTCTTCAGGCGTCTGTTTTCGTTCTCAGCAGCTGTCTTTGAATTTCGAACCGAACCTTTTCAATGTAAGGTAAATAGAGGGTTCTATTTAACTTGGGGAGCTATTTCACATGTTGCGGATTTGAATCAATCCACAACAAAGAAAAAGTCGATAAATGTTTTTAAATATAAAAATATAAAATATTTGACAACTAAATTTTTCTCAGCATGTATGAGCGTTAAAGTTCTTATGTTAAAGTTCCTCGTTTGTAGTTGTTTGTTAAGATGAAAAGAAATGTGATTTCTTCGCGTGTATGTGTGAAAAAATAGGCAAGGGAGAATGTTCGGAGTAAAGTGTAAGTGTTATGTAGCTTGGTGAAGAAAAGTGTAAGTATGACGTAGTTTAGTGAGGAAAACGGTTCAATGAGTAAGGGAATCTCTTTTAATCTGTGCGCGTCGTATGTTGCTCTTCTTTTACTGCTCGTCTGGTCCCGAAACTTGGCTTAGATACTCTTCAAAGGGAGCAGGAAGAATTTTTTTTTTTATTGTCGGCGGTAATGCGATTCATTGTTGAAAAATGTTAAATATTTATTTTCAAAGGATTAATTTATTAACCGGAAAGACGCACGAGTCCTCCGACTCAGAAATCCTGTTTTGTCATTTGGTGTTTGATTATCTTATTTCCGTCTTTGTCCCACATCCCTGCTTCCCAAACCGGCTCCCAAAGTCTTGATTCTTAATCAAGAGGTAAGGAATATATTTGGGGATAAGAATATATTTACTGACGAACGAGAGAGCTGGAAAATATAAAAAGCAATTTGACCACACCTGCCTTTACCATGGGGCCACCCTGCGCAGTTGGTCACCATCTTGCACATGAACACTCTGAGGGCAATTTCAACATTCGGGAATACAGATTTCAAATTGTCCGAAATTATTTTTCTGGACAGTACAGGGAGAATCTCACAATTTTCATCAAGAGCCATGTAGTGCTTGAGATGCTCACATTCATTTAAAAAAGTCATAATAAATTCAGGTCTTTGTGATACATATTAGCCAGCTCTTCACTGTTTTTCATGAGTGCATCTGAAGCAATGGTTTTCAATTCACTGAAGAAAGAAAAACGATTTCCAATCTATGAATGAGCCTCTGCGCGTTTTGTTAGTTCAAAGATTAGAGTATCCAGAATAGGAAGGAAAGATTCCACCTTGAACTTTTCGGTTTTACTGAAAAGTACCTTTTCTGCAGATCCATCATATCTGTGAAGACGCACATATCATTTTCGTTCCCGTTTTTTCTCATCCCTGTAATCTGTATCTGGACACATAATCCTGGCTTTGAATTCATATTCACTAAATTTGCCTCCAGTTTCCTGAAGTTAGGTTTTCAAAGACTTAAGAAGATTTGTAGCGGCAAGGATTTTCACATCCTTTGATTACAGGACCTTGCTTGTTTTGTGCATTCTTTCTAGCATGTCATTCCTTAAAAATTGTGAGAAAGATTGTTTTCAAAGTTTTTCATTTTTTGGTTCAATCCTTCTGCTTCTCACCTTGCATTCAATTGTTGTCCGTCAAGAGCCATGAAGTGATTGTGATGCTTAAGTTAATTTAAAAAGGTCATCATAATTCAGGTCTTTGTGATACATATTAGCCAGTTGTTCACACTTTTTCTTTATTGCATCAGAAGCAATGGTTTTCAATTCACTGAAGAAAGAAAACAGATTTCCAATCTATGAATGAGCCTCTGCACGTTTTGTTAGTTCAAAGATTAGAGTATCCAGAATAGGGAGGAAAGTTTCCATCTTGAACTTTTCGGTTTTACTGAGAAGTACCTTTTCTGCTGATCCATCATATCTATTAAGACACACACATCGTTTTTGTTCCCGTTTTTCCCCCATCACTGTTGTTGGGGACGTGCAGGATTGTTAATTATTTAAGAAAGAATCGGAAGGAAATTTTAGTGGCTGCGTGTCTCACTGCATCCCCCAAAATAAACGAACTTTCAAATGCAATTAAAAACGAGACAAATGCAATTTAGAAAACAATGCAACATTTATACAATTTATCAATATACAGATTGGGTAATCAGTGTGTGTCGTGTGGACAAAATTATGTGTGTAATTGTTAGATTTGTGAATGTCTCTTTGTTGATATTGTTCGTTGGTTCGCTGTTTTTTTTTTTGTTTGTGTCGAATATCGTAATTATGAATAATAAGAATTTTTGGAAAGAGTTTTTTAGAGTGGTCTACCCTTAAGCGTATTTGATGTTTACTTATCTTTTAGTAGTGAATACAATTCACTGTACATAAGTAAGTTGAGAAAAGTGTTCACAAGAGTTGATTGATGAATGTTCGAATGTGAGTCAGTTAGATGTTTTCGTGCGCGGCAAAACTCTGGTTTGTAACGGCGTGGAGTATATTGGAAATTACTCTGCAAATTCGTGAGACTGACTGGCGTGGAGTTGGTAATTATCTTTAACGTCTGATCAGCAATGACTAAGACGGGAGCCGGTGAAATGTTACATCTTGAAACTTGGTAATTACTGCTGCTATTCTCTTTGAAGGTTCAAACGTTCTCTGTTTATATATCCACCGGGTGGCTCACTTGAATTTGGCACAATTTCAGTTTTGCACGTGAACTTCAAATGATTGACCAACGGGGTTGTTTGCTTCGTTTCTTGCCGTTTTTATTGGTTGAGGTTTTTTAGGTACGTAGGCGTACGATGTGGACTCTGCTTTTGTTAGGGTTGGAAAAGGTAAGGATATTGGACGAGTCTACTGTAATCTGTATTTAGACACACACTCCTGGTTTTTGAATTCATATTCACTAAATTTGTCTCCAGTTTCCTGAAGTTAGATTTTCAAAGACTAAAGAAGATTTGTAGCGGCAAGGATTTTCACATCCTTTGATTACAAGACTTGCTTGTTTTGTTCATTCTTTCTAGCATGTCATTCCTAAGAATTGTGAGAAAAATTGTTTATCTATAAGCCGACAATAATCAACAAGTGAATCTAGTGTATGTTTTATTTTCTCAAGACCCCCATACAGAGCATGAACAGCATCAAAATGTGCTCCGACAGACGATTAACCATAAAACCTTTTCCGAGGGATGATGTTACTACATTCCAGCGATGAGTAGAACCAGATGAATACAGATGCTAAATAATTTTACAAATAATTTTACAGTCTGTAGACAACGACCTGATGCTTTTAGTCTCACCAAGTTGAGGCTGTATCCAGCAGATTTGGACATAGATGGCAAACTCATTGAGTTAATGAATCCGTGCACGCAATCCAGTATATCGTCCAGACATATTTGATGCATTACCGTATGACCGTCCACAGCAGTTTGGGAGTGGAATTTTTATTCATATTAAGAAAATCCACAACAGTGTCTGCTAGATCCTTTCCTCCTCGACAAAAGATGGGGATGAACATCAAGAAACGTTCCACAGGTTCACAGCCTTGAACAGTAAATGTCATTTGATTTACGTGTGATGTGTCTGGAGTGGAATCTACACTTATTGAATAACTAGCAGTAGAACCCGGCGTTGCCCGGGGATGTAACAGTAAGAGATAGATCAAGTATCGACCATCATAAAGACTGAAAAATAAAATTGACAAAGATTATTGTTTAAGGTTGACGGACACGCATGTCTTAATTAGTGGATTTTTTTTGTTTTTTTACGAATTGGTCAAATTCAAACTCAAACAAAAACATTGTTTTCAAACGTTATGATTGAATAGAATTTTATCATAAACAATTGTCTTGTAAATGGAATTTTTAAAGCATTCTGAATGTAAAAATAAAGGAAAAAAAAGTGTGCAAGAGAATAAGAAACACTACCTGCCAAAAAAAAAAGTGAAGTTTTGTTGAAATCGGTTGAAAAATGTAGGTAGCCTTTCTGTAATCTTTTACAATTTATGATTTTTACTTATTGAATACAGTAAAAAAAATTGCATATTTTGCTTGTGGTGATTCATAATTAGAATTCTGATTTGAATATATTTTCGGTTTCCACTCGTTGTTTCTAAACCAAAAATATTAACTTTATTTGGGTTTATTAATTTATTACAATGTAAGTACTGTGTTCTTTCCTTAATAATTATCATCTTCGAGATATTGTTGTTTTTTGTCTATCAGATTTCTTACGTCGGCATTTTAAAATTATTTCTTAATACTTTCTTTTAAATATTGAATTAATTTCAAATAGAACCAATGCCTTATTGATCTGCCTTGTAACAAATTGCAAAGGGAATTGTAAAAACGGCCCTAAAGTACGTGGAATTATCCGATGTTTGGATTCTTACAATCAGTAGAGATCATTAGATTATTGTTTAAGGTTGACGGATACGCATGTCTTAGTTTTTTTGGGGTTTTTTTACGAATTGGTCAAACCCAAACTCAAACAAAAACATTGTTTTCAATCGTTATGAGTCTACCGATTGAATAGAATTTTATTATAAACAATCGTCTTGTAAATGAAATTTTTAAAGCATTCTGAATGTAAAAATAAAGAAAAAAGTGTGCAAGACAATAAGAAACACTACCTGCTAAAAAAAGTGAAGTTTTGTTGAAATTGGTTGAAAAATGTAGGAAATCTGATCCCATATTTAAACAAACACACATACACACACACACAACCTGGGTTTTATAAGTATAGCTCGATATGAGTTGTCCCTCTTTCATTCTCCTGACAGTGACCTCTTAATCGTGTTTTCAAATTGATTTCGTGCTAAAACAATTGTGTTTTTCCAATTTTTGGCGCTGTCAGAACCACCGCAAGGTAATTTTATGTAGTCCTGTGAAGTTTTGTTGAAATCAGTTGAAAAATGTAGGAATCCGATCCAATATATAAACGTACAGACACACACACACAACCTGGGTTTTATAATAAGTATGATTATTATAATATACAAGAGGAAATAGCGTATCCAACCTCTGTAAGTATTTGAAATGAACTTCAGCTATTTATTTAATTAGGGATTTCCTTCAATATAACTGCTAAGAGCATAACATACATTGTCGGGCTGAAAAGTTCATAGGCTGATTATGTAGGAGTGATGCTAAGAGCTGCGAAATCTTGCATGCATTAATTTTAACTCTTCTTATTAATGACTACATTGTTTCTTTCCAGACATTTCACTGGTCAAAGAAGACTTCAGAAGTAACTAGTAGCGATTTGTCTTGAAAAATGGACAAAATTTGGCATTATGGTTTTAAGAAGAACCTGCAGAAAAGGGGCTTAACTCCCAAGGATATTCCCGCGGACATTGTTGCTACATTAGGGCATCATGCTCCATCTTTATCAACAGTGCAAAAGTGGGAAACTGAATTTACGAGGAGAAGGGAGAGTCTTGATGATGACTGCCAACACTGAGGAAAACATCGATCGTGTTCACCACATGGTGATGAATGACAGGCAATTGACTATCGTCATGTAGATGAGGATAACAGATAAATGAAGAAAAAAGTGTGCAAGACAATAAGAAACACTACCTGCAAAAAAAAGTGAATGTTTGTTTTATCGGCTGAAAAATGTAGGAAATGCGATCCCATATATAAAGAAACACACACACACGCACACACAAACAACGTTGGTTTTTTAACACGATGTGAGTTGTCCCCCTTTCATTCGCACGATGTGTCTTAATCGTGTTTTCAAATTGATTTTGTTAAAAAAACAATTGTGTTTTTCCCATTTTCGGCGCTGTTAGAACCACCACAAGGTAATTTTATGTAGTCCTGTGAAGTTTTGTTGAAATCGGCTAAAAAATGTAGGAAACCCGATCCAATATAAAATATAAACACACACACACACACACACACACACACACACACACACACACACACACACACACACACACACACACACAATCTGCGTTTTATAATAAGTAAGATGTAACCACGTAACAGGCTCCTGGAAAAAGATCGGAAAAACTTGACTTGGTCACGCGCTGGAAACGCAACGCCCACTTGTGTGTTTATTGACCAATTAGAAGCTGAGGTTTCCTTAAAATACGTATGAAGCCGGGTAAGCTCTTTGATCCACTTTTTGCACAGATCTGTAAAACAATTCAACATTTATAAGAAAGTAGTATCGGGATGCTAAAAGCCCTATACCTGGGTTCATATACAATCTATCTATCTATCTATCTATCTATCTATCTATCTATCTATATATATATATATATATATATATATATATATATATGGTTACTGAATGAGGAATAACCAAACGGAGGTTGTAAATGAAACGGTAATTATTATAACCAACAAAATACAATAATACATTTTGCAGCGTGAAGTAGGTAAACCACTGCTAGTGGTGGACTACTTAGACAACATATTACCTCCACTTACAATTGTGTCCAAAGTATGAGTATTGGGGCATAACCATTAGTGTTCATAGTTACGGTATATATATCTTTTGGTAATAACAGGTTTGTAAATCTCTCTCTCTGTATTAAAATCTTTCTTTTAATATTGTTATTATTTTTATTCAGTTGAGCTAGCTCGGACATTAACATAATTATGACGCCAACCATCACATTCCTGCATCAAAGTTGGCTGACATTCTGTGTCATAACAAAGTTGGTCGATGTAGGTGGTTGGTGGGTGACTAACCGGTTTTGCTTCTTAGCTACGTGTCCTGACTTCAACGAATCAGCGACAAGAGGTTGGACGATCAGTGAATCTTTGCTGACGATCATCTGTCGGGGTCATCAAAGAAATCGTCTCCAACAAAATCAAAGACGGTCAGTGAATTCATTCTTCACTAAAGATAAAAGAGCTCTTCTCTTCTTCTTCTCTTTATTCTGTGGATCAACGAGTTAAACATCTTTTTTAAACTATAGCTTTTCCTGTGAACCAAATACCCATATACTTAAACCCACTAAAGTCTATTTTTAATCATTTTTGACTCTTGTGAATTCATATACACATGTTTGTAAATACAAATGGTTTATTTAACAGGTGTAGTGGACCATTATGTAGACTATTGGCTTTCCTTCAAAAATCACGTTGGCGGTCACCATTATGTAGAGGACCGGGGGGTTGGGAAGATGTAAAGAAAACACGTGCGTTTATATTTCCTGCTAGAAGGTCCAGCAACAATAGAATGTTGGACTTGGATTAAGTCCAACTGAAGATAAGGAAGACAAACAATCAAAACCGATATATATAAACAAATATATGTATTAAATAAAACATTTACAAAGCACATAGACAGTTAACATCGTGTGTGAAAATTTGTGTGTGTGTTTGTTGTGTGTGTGTGTGTGTGTGTGTGTGTGTGTGTGTGTGTGTGTGAACGTTTGTATTTGTTCTTTGGTGAAGTTTGTAAGAGTTCGTATTGTGGTGAATGTTCATAAGAGTTTGTGGAATCTTCCACATTAGCCTTCCACCCCATTTCGAAAAGATGTATTCTTCCCTAAAAAAGCCTTAACCAATCACCACTTCGTTTCTGTAAATTCAATCTTCTATTAGTTAACAAACACTAAACTGTAGCAACGTCGAAACAGATCCTTTTTCCCGCCGAGCTCCCTGGAGCCGAATTTTAAACACCAAAGTCTATAAAAACAACCGCATGACTCAGTTCAAGTCAGTCAGTCATCGAGTTTCATGAGATGCTACCAAACTCCACTGATTCAACATCGCTTGAAAATTCTCAACAAATTCAACACAGCACTCAATCGACCATTGTCCGCGTGGTAATCAAATTACAATTGACTTTAAAAAAAGTGAACGTTTTCACTACACAACAATAATTGTAGAGTTCATCAATTTACCCTATCAATTAAAGGCAAACAACTCTTCACAACTTAAATTCTAACAAGTAACACACGCATACACACTAGCATTTAAACGAACACATTTGAGATTTTTCTTTGCAGAAACCAAATTATTTTAATTTTTTTTTAACAAATCAAAACCATTAATTTTTATTGACCAAATTTCTGCATGAACATTCTTCATAACCTTGTCTCAATTGCCACAATCAACAAACATTCTGTTATCCCTGCATGTTTATCTATTGTATATATAAAAATCTCTTTATTGTTGGATCTCTAACTCTGTGTTTTTAGTAATTTTTTGCAGTGCAAATTGTCCTTATATTCTTTATTTGATCTACATGTTGTGGGATAATGCATAATAAGCACGCATGATCTTTGCCTGACATAAATTACCTTCTGATACATTTTCTCTCAGCAACAAGTTCGTACGAACGTGAATGCGTGTTCTTTAACGTCTGACCGCAAGATCAAGACGATAATTTTCTGGGACTATATTTTGCAGCCAGAATAGAGAAGAAAGAGAAAGAGGCAAACTCGTGTTTGTTATTTATAGCTAATGTACTCACGTGACAGACTCACAGCGCCTAGGCGGGAAACTTGACTTAGTCGCGCGCTGGAAAAAATATATTGTGCGTGGGTGGATTTATTGACCAATTAGAAGCTGACATTTCCTGAAAAATATTTACTAAGAGCTAAGAAGGCTCTTGGGAGCTAATTCTCCCAAAAGTGCACAAAATCGACTACATGAAAATATAACGATTATAAAATTGTCGCATAGCTGCGATTTATAAATTGTCCATTACAAAGCAGTGTTGATTTATTATCCAATGAATGCTTGTTGTTGTATAATTTGAATTTGTTTAAGTATGTATATATGTGTGTGGTGATGATGATCATCATCATCATTACACAGACATACCCCTGTTTTCTTCATTTTTATTTTATTATTGTTTGGAATTCGAACGTTCGAATTTTTATTATTAAAAAAAATCTGGACGACTGAATATCCTACAAATTCACCCCAAACAAGGCGATAATGCCACTAAGATGCAAACGACTACAGGGAGGAAAGAGAAGGAAGATACTTTACTTTGAGAAGGAAGCGGAAACCCAGTCCTAAACAGGAAACAAGGGATGAAATACAAAACTCTACAACTATTTTTAAAGAACAGGTAGGTGTGTGAACTGGACAATAGGAAAAGCTATCTTTTACTTTTGAGAATTACCGAACAACGAGAGAGAGAGAGGGGGGGGATTAGAAGTAGCTTTTAGTTTTAAAACTTCTTAAAAGAAGGAAAAACAAAGCAGTAAACTTATTTTTTTGCTTATTGTTAAAAAATCCAAGAGATATTTTTGTCGATATATTGGCTTAAGAATTAATTTAGAAAATAATAAAATGAATTCTCACTGCAGAAAGAAATCGGGAGAAATTTCTTTGGCCTATCGATCGTCTTTTGTTTTTAAACAAACAAATATTGAATAATGGAAAACGAATTCCTTTCAGTCTTTTCGTTTAAAAAGTCTTTTTTTAAATTGTTTCTATTTCCAATTTTAGAAAATTAATTGAAATTTAAATGAACATGTAATTTTTATACTTATGATAAATTTCATTGTAGAAAGAAAAACTATAAAACTGAATTGCTTTCTTTATATATTCTTTAATCAGTTGTAAAAGTTAAATGTTGATTCCGTTTTTTACTGTCTTTTAGATTAGAGGGGACTGAGTTTAGTTAACACCGGCTAAGCACGTTTCTCTCAAGTTCAAAAATGGCAGACGGTAAGAAAAAAATGATTTTTTTTTAATTTACTTTAATCTTTGTTATTTTATTTTAAACAATTTAGTTGTTTATTTTTTATTTTTTTTTAGGAAATAATAATGTTTACAAAGTTTGATCGCACGGTAATTTTTTTTAATTATTTTTTTGCTGTGAGTTTTTATTTTTTAAATGAATTGTTATTGAATTGTCCGGCTCACCAGTTTTTTCAGGGGTAGTTTTTATTTTTATTTTTCTACCACTGTATATTATGAAGTAGTTTTTTTTTCTTTCTTTCTTTCTTTCTACACAGTGCAATCGCTAACATTTTTAAATAAGTTATTAAAATCTGTTTTAATAATAACATCAAGAAGACGTCATAAGAAAAGACTAGAGAGTTAGTTAACGTGGAAAATGTTTTAAAATGTTAAAAAAACAAACAAAAAAAAAAAAAAAACTACCGTATGATAAAGTCTAAATAATAGCAAAAATGATTTTCTTCTTTAAACCTAAATGAAAACTATATTTAAATATTGTATATCCTTAAAAAAATGCTCCCTTTTCCATTTTCGTTCTTTTAAATTCATATGAAAGTTGATTATAGAATTTGCAGAAATGAGCAGCATTAACCATTTGTTTAGGACTATATAAGAACGGATAAAAAAATAAACCCCTTCATCTTTTGCTCCAAAATGTAGAAGATTCAACATGAGTCTCTGCTGGGGGAAATTTCATTCACCAGTGTACCACATGCTATATTTTTTAAAGTCATGCACATATTCACGTCCCACAGATATTTCCCAATAGCAAAGCCTTATATATATATATATATATATATATATATATATATAAAATTTTTTTTCCCAACTATCTGTGTACGGATAATAAAAAAATGAAAAAACAGTACTATTATACTTTTGTACCACCCAATCACAAAACACCTTATATTTACTGGCTACGCATTAAAATTTGAATTGTGACATTTTTATTGGAGGTCCTGAAACTCTTGTTTTCAATCAAAAGAATGAACATAAATAAAGGCATTTTCAATGTAATACAAATTCACAAACCAATAATATTAAACCAGATATAAATCCATGGCAATTTCATGTCAAAATGATAAAAATTTTGATCTTTCATTCCACATAAACTCTGCAAAGTAATCACCGATCATATCTTGATGTATCAAGCATTACTTTAATTCTATATTTGCATCTTGTAGGTACCACCAAAATTTGAGCTAAAAAAACCTTTAAAAATGCATTTTAAATCATTTAAATGCTTCCTTTTTAGTAAAATGTTTTGTTTTTTTAGCAATACAATATTATCCCTGAGCTAATCTGTATAAAAAGAAAAATTTAGTTTTACATATAATTAAAGTTTTTAGACAACATTTCTAAAACATCCACTTGTCACTCATTGAACAACCATCATAGATGAGAAATGTAAACAACAAATTTAAAGATATTTACACTATTGACATCATTTGGACTGTTGCCCTCATCTTTATCTACATATACACCATGTTTCGATTGTTATACACTCCGGCCTTTTTCAGTTGATATACATTAGAATTTTGAACCACATTCTCCTTACTCTATAGAGGCAGATTTTTCTAATTTCATATGCCATAGCTTTTTGGATATTTCAGTTTTAGTTAATTCTCTTTAGTGACTCAACTCTCCAAGTTTTTGTCCCTTCTGCTGTTGGCAGGTATTGAACTCACAACTCTTTGGGTTAAGTTAATTCCTTCAACTAACACTTTTATGCAACCTGAAAAATCCAATCTCTGTTCTAGAGATGTATTTCAAAGTCAGTAAATTTAAGGATTAATTGCCTTGATTTTTGTAAAAGTGACACTTACTTTTTGTTTAAAACATGAATGATTACAAATTTTTCAAAAATAAATGTTCATTGTAGATGTTTTTTTTCCTCCCCTGTCAATCAGAAGGAAAACAATGTATTTTAGTAAATTTTGCAAGCACCTGCTCTCAACAAAAATGACTTTAAGGTTTCAGGATAAATTTTCAAAATTCTTTGATTTGAATGTTGTTTTATTAATACGTCTTTAGGGATTTTTCTTTATGAAACCATAAAAAAAAATATTTTGTCATCACCCACCAAATTTTATTTATTATGTATTCCCCCACCCAAAAAAAAAAGATGTTTCTATAAGGTTTTCAAATTCAATATACAATTAATTCGTTCATGAGTAAGTGCTGAAAATTTCATTTAAATTGAATAATTCTCAGTTTTTTGGCAAATTTTGAAAAAAAGTTGGGTAATGATTTTTTGGGGAGGTGTTGCTTTCATTTCAGAAAAAAACCCAAAAAAAACATCTATTTTAGGAGTACCTACATCTTTGCCTCATAGCTTTCAATGTAATTTGGGGTTTTCCCAGAGTTTGGGGCTGCAAAAATATAAGGATGAGCTGAAAAGTTCATGGGCTGACTATGAAGGAGTGATGCTAGAGCTGTGAAATCTTGCCTGCATTAATTGACACCAAGGAATTGTTTGCTAAGGCATTGTCCTTCCGAAACAAACTTCTTTTGACAGTTTTCTTTGACTTTTGGTTTTCATACCATATATATTGATGGATAAGTCGCTCCAGCTGATAGGTCCCACCCCTACTTTATGGCTTAATAATTGATGATTTACTGTTGACTCTCAGATAGGTCACATTATAATCTGTGGAGTCCTTTGTAAACGTAAGAATTATCAGATATCTACCTTTATTTCAAAACTTACAATTATTAATACACTTTTGCAGATTGATTTCCATGTTCTTATGCATAATTTAGTACTTTTAATTTAAAACCTGCTTCATAACTCTTTCTTTTACTCATAATTAGTGTTTGCAACAATTAAAAACTATGAATTTGGCTACCAACTATATCGCTGCACTATGCAAAATAGTGCAAACGTTTTGGGTACTAGATTCATGCTCTTTGTTATTTGTAAATAACACTTAAGAACGTCTTTTAATGTTGTATGAAAGAACCATTAAAGAAAATTATCTCATATATTTCATTTCTTTAAGTCATATTTTCCAATGTATTTTTGACGAAATATATATATTCTGCAGAATGAATCGTGGGACTATTTTTTCTTTGTCACCAAACATCTACACGTGATTCCTTATGTATGTATATTCAGGGTTTCTATATCAGTCTAAAGTGAGGGCTCCAACTGAACGGTGACTGATGAATCAATGAATACTTTATAATTTTATTTATTTATTGTGATAGACATGTGAATCTAGCAACATAGGGTAAGTTTAAAGCAGTGAGACAGTATATATGATAGGTAAATTGTTTCTATACAAAGAAAAACTACAGCTTTAGTGTTTATGGGTATCATTTTCCGATTTCTCAGAAATCATGATGACAAGGTAGTGTTGTTTTACATTTATGCCGAACGGATCAGTTGCACCCCTAATATTTTGTAAGATTTTTGGTAAAAAAAAATTGTGACCTAACCATGAGTATATATGGTAGTTTTTATTTTTATCTGCCTCAGCAAGTTACTGTAGTATTCTAAATTAATATATCTTCAGGGATTTTTTCTTTATAAAACCATAAGTAAAATATGTCATCACCCACCCAATTTTATTTATTATGTATCAAAATGGTGTGCCCCCCCCTGCAAGAAATTTCTAGAAAGTTTTCTAATTAATGTGTTCAGTATACAATTCATTCATTAATGAATAACTGATGAAAATTTAATTTAAATTGGATAGTTCCCAGATTTTTGGTAAATTTTTAAAAACATTGGGTAGTGTTTAGGGAATGCTTTCATTTCAGAAAAAAAAAACTAAAAAAAACATCTATTTTGGCAGTACCTACATCTTTGCCACATAGCTTTCCATGCAATTTGGGGTTTCCCCAGAGTTTGGAACTGCAAAAAAATACAAGGGTGGGATGAAAAGTTTTATGGGGTGACTATGAAAGAGTGATGCTAGAACTGTGAAATCTTGCATACACTAATTGAAACCAAGGATTTGTTTGATGGGACATTGTCCTTCTGAAGCAAAACTTCTTTTATCAGTTTTCCTTAATGTTTGTTTTTTTATAGTCTTTTGTTATTGCCTCAGCAAGTTGTCATAATGCTCCACATTGATAGTGTGACCCTTTTTGAAGATAGTCAATAATCATAATGCATTTTGTATCCCCCACAAAAACTATTTTTACATTCTTCAAATGCTTCTTTATTTAATAATAAAGATTTCTTTTGTTTTCAAAATATCACACAATAATTACAAACTTTTTCTGAAATAAATGTTCATTATAGAGATATTTTTTTTTTTTTTTTTTGAGAGACAGAGAGAAAATAATGTAAATTACTAAATTACTTAAGAACAAGTTCTCAAAAAAATTATTTTTTGAGTTTTATTGAATTATTTTTTTAAGGTTTCAAGATAAATTTTCAAATTACACTGATTTGATATCTCAAAAATGTTTTTTTATCAATATATCTCCAGGGGTTTTCTACAAAGTTTTCTCATCAACGTATTCAGCATACAATTCATTCATTAATGAATAACTGATGAAAATTTCATTTAAATTGCATTATTCCCAAATTTTTGGTAAATTTTTAAAAATGGTGGGTAGTTTTTTTGATCAATGTTGCTTTCATTTCAGAAAAAACTATCTATTTTAGCAGTACCTACATTTTTACCACATAGCTTTCCATGCAATTTGTGGTTTCCGCAGAGTTTGGAACTGCAAAAAATACAAGGGTGGGATGAAAAGTTCATGGGCTGACTATGAAGGAGTGATACTACAACTGTGAAATCTTGCAAACACTAATTGAAACCAAGGATTTGTTTCGCTGGGGCATTGTCCTTCTGAAACAAAACTTATTTTATCAGTTTTCCTTAATGTTTGTTTTTTTATAGTCTTTTGTTATTGCCTCAGCAAGTTGTCATAGTGCTCGACATTGATGGTGTGACCCTTTTGAAGATAGTCAATAATCATAATGCATTTTGCATCCCCCCTCCAAGACACTGAGGCCATTACTTTCCCTGCAGATGAAACAAGCATTGGCCTTCTTTGAAGCAGGTGAGAAGGTTTGTTTCCACTGCATGGATTGTCTTTTTGTTTCTGACTCAAAGGGATAAACCCAACACTCATCCTCGGTTAGAAACGTTCAATGAAAACAAGTTGGTCTCTTTCAAAAAATATCAGATTTTCTTGCAATATGCTCAGCCTGGCACACTTTTGATCTGCTGTCAGAAGACATGCCATCCATCGAGCAGAAACCTTTCTCATGCCAAATTCATTGTGCAGAATATTCTCAACTCTCTCACGACCTATGCTAATAGTCATCAGCTTTATAGTCAATTGCTTGTCATCCATTGCCATGTGGTGAATGCCATTAATGTTTTCTTCAGTACTGGCAGTCGAAGCACATCCAGAAATTTGGTCATCTTCAAGACTCTCCGTTTCCTTCTTACATTCAGCTGCCCACTTTTTCACTGTTGATAAAGATGGAGCGTGATCTCCTAATGTCGCAACCCTGTCAGCAGGGATGTCCTGGGTGGGGAGCAAAACTTTTTTCAGCATGTTCTTCAAACCGTAATGCCGAAATTTTGTCCATTTTCAAGAGAAATCACTACTAGTTAATTTTGACGTTTTCTTTGACCCGTCAGATGTCACTTTACCTGGCAAGAAGCAATGCAGTTATTAATAAGAAGAGTTAAAATTAATGCATGCAAGATTTCACAGCTCTTAGCATCACTCCTTCATAATCAGCCTATGAACTTTTCAACCCAACCTTGTATGTTATGCTTCTAATATTTATTCTGAAGGAAATTCCTAATTAATTAAATAAATAGCTGAATTTCATTTCAAATACTTATTGGATACGGTCTTCTTGTTTGCATATAAGAATAATAACTATGTGCGTCACATGAAATACTTTCTACTACTGATACTTAATTAAATTACTGGTCAGGATAAATTATTTTTGAAAGATTTACTAAGACAAAATGCCCAGCAAAATTGATGAAATGTGTCTTGCTTCATGCGGACAATGCTCCACCACACAAGTGCTTGGTTTCAATGGCTTCTTGAATGTCTCCTTCTTTTCTCCATTCTCATAGTCTCTCCCAGCTTTTTATACTGTCCACTGGTTTCGAGTTAGATCTCATCTAATTGGTTGAGTACAATTATTTTACCCAGAGAAAAACCAAACTTGACGCATGTAGCCATCCAGTTGATGATGCATTTTGTCATTTGAGTTGTTTACTTCAGAATCCAGCAAATGTAACTGATATTACAAGTTGCTGTGCATAACTGTAGCCTTGAACAGGTTGATCACCATTCCCTATTCTCCTGTTTTGACTATCATCTGTTCCCCAACATGAAAAAACACTTGACAGGGAACCACTATTACAGTTATGATGACATCATATCTGCTTTTCATGACTTTTCTGACCAATCAGATGTCAGTTTACCTGGAAATAAACAATGCAGTTATTCATAAGAAGAGTTGAAATTAATGCATGCAAGATTTCACAGCTCTGAGCATCACTTCTTCACAGTTAGTCTATAACATTTTTAGCTCACCCACGTAATTATGCTCCTAACTGTTATATAGAAGGAAATTCTTAATTAAATTAATTGCTGTATTTCAAATACTTTCAAAGGTTGGATATGTTCTTCTCACTTGCATATAATAATAATAATAATAACAACTATGTCTATTACATGAAATACTTTCTACTACTGATGGTTAATTAAATTACTGGTCAGGATAACTTATTTTTGAAAGATATATCAAGACCAAATGCCCAGGAAAACTGATGAAAAGTGTCTTGTTTCATCAGGACAATGCTCCAACATACAAGTGCATGTCTCCTTCTTTTCTCCCCTCTGAGAGTCTCTCTCAGCTTTTCATACTGTCCACTGATTTTGAGTGAGAACTTGTCCGATTGGTTGACTACAATTATTTTAACCAGAAAAAACCAGAAGTGCATGTGTGGATTCATCAACTCTGAGACGCATTTTGTCATTTGAGCTGTTTACTTTGGCGTTCAGCAAATGTAATGGGTATGTCGGGCTGCTGTGCATGACTGTGGCTTTGAACTGGTTGGTCACCTTCCCTGTTCTCTTGATTCGACTATCATCTGTTCCCCAACATGAAAAAACACTTGATAGAGAACCACTATTATAGTGATGATGACATATCATATAATGAGTGAGCTGTGAAATCTTGAAATTAATGTATTCAAGATTTCACAGCTTGCTCATTATAGTCAACCAATGAAGTTTTCAGTCTACCCTTGTATAATAGCGCCAAGTAGCTAAAGCAGTGGTTGTTAACCTGAGTTTGATTAAACCGTCATTCTCAGGGGTTCGGCAGAGGTCAAGACACATACACATTGTGTGTATGTCTGTTCCATTCCCCATCTCGTATGATATTTGACATCATCCTCCATTGGCCATCGTTGGCTGCTTGAAATCTGTGCTGCAGAGAACTTGGCACGTTCAGTAATTAACTTTTGACTGTCATGATTGTATGTCATTTTTGATTTCCTACCCAATCTTTCAATCCCTTTCTATTATGTTGAGCAAAAAAAAACGTGGTTGGACGAATACATACGATATGGATTCACGTGTATAATGCAACGTTATGGGAGTCAGTGTTCTCGATGCATGATTTGAAATTCCAAGTAGAGCAATTCCAGTCTAGCACTGGCAAAACTAAGTCATTTCCTAAACCTGCATAAAGATGGAAAATACAAGAACACAATGCTCTCTGAATTCAAGGTGACGAGAGCCAGATTCAATAAAAAGAATACTTTGCCTGTTCTTGGCTTTGTACCCATCAACAAACTGATCCTTTCACCATCATACGAAGTTGCGTATCTGATCACAAAGCAGGGCAAACTTTTGTGGGAGATGTGTTTTTATACTAAAGTTTACATTATAGTTCACATAAGAACCAAAGGACTACCCATATCAATCCTGTCTATTTGCAATACTGTAATTATAGAGGTCTTTTTAAAGCATTGCCAAAGAGGGAAGGTAGTTAAAAACGTGATATCATCCATTGTAGAACTATAAGAACCAAAGGATTACCCAAAGCAATCCTCTCTATTTTCCATATTGTTAAAACTAAATACCAAAGACATGGTGGCAAATAGCTTTTAAATAAATAATCACTGTAAATATAGAGGTCTTTTTAAAATATTGCCAAACAGTGAAGATAGTTGAAAAAAAGTGATGTCATGTGAAATGCCATCCTTTTGATATGTCTTATGACAAGCATTTTTATCCATATTTGCCCAAATATTGAAATATTTGTATAGTTTTCCTATAATAGAATTTTTCCACAAACTTTTTGAGTTTTTTGTACAACTTAATTTATTTGAATTAAAAACAAAAATAAACTTTTCTTTTTAATTTTCAGTCTTGACAAAAAATAACCAAAAAAATGCACAAGAACTTTTCCTAGAAGACAAATCCTGACTTTTGCAAGACGTATAGCCAGGTATTCACTATAAAATGGAAACCCGTGATGCATGTACGCAAACATGCATAGTGAACAGTATAGGCAAATGTCAGATCTACGACAAAGAATTTTCCTGCTATTCATGCTTGGCTATATGTATGTACTCACACTGGACTAAAACTATCCCATTGTGAAACCTGCAGCAAGGATGTTTTCCACAAGGGAATCCTGTTAACACATAAATACACTCACACAGGTGAGAAACCTTTGCACTGTGATTCATGCGAGAAGGCCTTTTTCCCAAAGTGTCATTTATGAACCATATGGGGACACATACAAGAGAGAAAACACAGAAACCCTGTGAAATCTGTGAAAAGAAGTTTCGCAGCAGTGGCAACCTGCTCAACCACTTGTGTACACACACAGTAGAGAAACCATTCTGTTGTGATGCCTGTGGCAAGGGCTTCTCGCAGAAAGGAAACCTGTTGACGCATAAACGCACTCACACAGGGGAGAAACCTTTCCACTGTGATTCTTGTGGGAAGGCCTATTCCCACAAGGTGTCATTGATGAACCATATGTGGACACATACAAGAGAGAATACACTGAAACCCTACCATTGTGAAGTCTGTGGAAAGAACTTTCACCTCAGATGCAACCTTCTAAACCACATACGTACACACACTGGAGAGAAACCATTCCATTGTGATGCTTGTGGCAAGGGTTTCTCACAGAAAGGAAACCTGTTGGCTCATATACGCACTCACACGGGTGAGAAACCTTTCCACTGTGATTCATGTGGTAAGGCCTTTTCCCGCAAGGAGTCGTTGATGAGCCATATGCGGACACATACAGGAGAGAAAACACTGAAACCTTACCACTGTGAAATCTGTGAAAAGGACTTTCACCTCAGAAGCATCCTGCTAAACCACTTGCGTACACACACAGGAGAGAAACCATTCCACTGCAATGTCTGTGGCAAGGGTTTCTCGCAGAAAGGAACGCTGTTGACTCATAAACGCACTCACACAGGTGAGAAACCTTTCCACTGTGATTCATGTGAGAAGTCTTTTTCCCACAAGGTGTCATTGATGAATCATATGTGGACACATACAAGAAAGAAAACATTAAAACCTTACCACTGTGAAGTTTGTGGAAAGAACTTTCACCTCAGAAATGACCTGTTAAACCACTTGCGTGTACACACAGGAGAGAAACCATTCCATTGCGATACCTGCGGCAAGGGTTTCTCACAGAAATCAAACCTGTTGACTCATAGTCGTACTCACACGGGACTAAAGCCATTCCATTGTGAAACCTGTGGCAAGGATTTTTTCCAAAAGGGAAGCCTGTTGGCTCATAAACGCACTCACACAGGTGAGAAACCTTTCCACTGTGATTCATGTGGGAAAGCCTTTTCCCAAAGGACGTCATTGATGAACCACATGCAAGAGAGAAAACACTGAAACCCTACCACTGTGAAAAGAACTTTCACCACAGAAACAACCTGCTCAACCACTTGCGTACACACACAGGAAGGAGACCGTTCCATTTTGATGCCTGCAACAAGAACTTCTTGCAGAAAGGAAACCTGTTTTGTAGATTAGCTTTCATTAGAACTTTAAGCCACACTACTTGTCGCAGTAAAAAAAATATTGATTTGTTCAAAAGATTTTAGAAGGGGTTTCCAGTTTATAAAATTTATAAAGCGAAAAATCTGTCCATGACTTTTTACAGAGTTATCTGGACTTTGCTATTCTGTTTGTGATGACAGATTTTTTGGCATGTGTCCAAAAAGATTTTTTAAAAATAAAGAACAAATGAATATATACTTCTTATATAAAGGACAAAAATTTATATAAATTAATAAAAGTATGTAATCATTTATTATTGACTTAAGATAAATAATCATTATCCCCCAGTGTATGTGCATGTGTTTGTGAGAAAATCACCAACAAAAACGTTTTTAAAAGTTTCAGAAATTCGGGAAATTAAAAAAACAATGAAGATATGAAATATATAAGCACAGATTCAAACATGACATTATACATGACATCTAAGTCCAATAGCCTAGTAAAACTCAGGGATCGATTTGTAACTATATTTATATTATGAACAGGACCCCCACTATCTAAATTAATAAAAAACTAATATTTTTTTGATTCTGACAAACGTTATGGCTTGTAGAAGTTCTGATATACAGAAATTATTCCCTGTAAAAAATTTTCCGATTTTTTTTTTTTTTTTTTTTTTTTTTTTTGAGTGGAATTGTCAATGTTGTAAATGCATTCCAGAGAGGAATCATTGCATTCATCAAGTCACAAGATTTATCAGAAATTAAAAATATTGACTTTTTTTTACTATTTTAGAAGGCGTATCCTATTCATAATATTGATTCTTGGTTTTTACAGAATAGACTGTTTCCACTGCTTAAAAAACCGGGAAAATTAAATAAATACTAAAACAGATTGGTCCATTCATAAAAATAATGAAAAGATTTTCAGGAGAATAGTTTCTTTGATTAGTATTAGAACATTCTCAAGTCACGACATTTGTCGGAATCAAAAAATATTGATTTCTGATAATAAAAATAGTTACAAATCAACTCCTTGGCTTTACAGAGTTATTGGACATAATTGTTAGTTACAAATCCCAAGTTTGAAACTCTCCTGACATCTGTGTTACCTGCATTTTAGTTTTTTTTTTTTTTTCTGAAACTTTTTTTTGAGAGTATGAAATTGGGGGATAATAATTATTTGTTGCAAAATAATAAACAGAGACATACTTTTGTTAATTTATGCAAATTTTTGTTCTTCAGTTAAAAATGTATATATTAATTTCTGGTTTCATACACAACGGCTAAATCCAGATGATTCTGTAAAAAATCAGGGATCAGTTTTGCACTGTCTTGATATTATGAACAGGAAACTACTTCTAAAATGATTTTTTAAAAAAAATCAGTATTTTACAATTCTGGCAAATGTTGCATCCTCAGGAAAAACTAAAGTAGGAATGTTTACAAAAATTCCCATACATTCACCTAAGTTAAGCAACATTAAGCTACAGTTACAAATCAATCCTGGAGTTTTACAGAGTTATTGGACATAATCGTTAGTTACAAATTCCAAGTTTGAATCAATATCTGCATTTTTCGATTATTTTCCTGAAATTTTTTTTTTTTTTTGCATGGATGAACTTGGGAGATAATTATTTATCTCAAAATAATAAACAGGCATAGTTTTGTTAATTTATGCAAACTTTTATTCTTTAATTTGCATCAAAAAGTAACTTTTTTCCTACACAGAACGGCTAAATCCGGATGACTCTGTAAAAAGTCGGGGATCAATTTTGCACTGTAGCAACATTATGAACAGGAAATACCTTCTAAAATGATTAAAAAAACATATTTTTCAATTCTGGCAAGTGTTGTGGCCTCAGGAAAGACTAAAGTATGATAGTTTACAAAAGTTCTATATGTTTACCAAAGTTAAGCAACATTGTGCCTTGTCAGTATCTAGCTTGGATGTATGGGTGGTGTTATGGATAATGGCTCAGAATTGCTAATCGGAATGCTGAGTTGCAATTTCCATTGTATTTGTTATATTCACTTACAAGCAAATACCCTTGGGAGAAGTATGTATCCACATTTTCTCCCCCCAGCTATGGGTTAATTAGTAAGACTTGTATCAGCAAACTAGCATTAACTAAAAAAAAAGATTCTTACAATCTAAAAATATTTTCTAGCTTTAAATAACCTGCAAAGTGTTGATAAACCATAGAAAATGAATCAATACAAACCTGATGAGTTAGTGTCAACATCAACGTCAGCTGTTCGTATACATGGCAAGGTAATGTGAATTATTGAAGTTAAATTGTGTTGCGACCATAGGCATCCATTCATGGACTACATGCATCACAAAAATAAGGAATTTATTCTTGCAAGATAATGCATAATGTCATCAAGCTCAAGTATCCTGGAATTGGTTTGAGAGACATTCCAGAGATTTCTAACTAGTAGTGGGTCCGCCATATTTGTCTGATATCATGTGTCTAATTGAGTATTTATGGGAAGTAGTGGAGAGGTTTATTTGTCTGCATTGTCATCCATCAGGGAACTGCAAACAGTTATCAAGACAGTCTAGCTCAACATCTCTCCAGAGATGTTTCGACTTCTTGTGGAATAGATGGTACCTCAAGTTGCTACATGTACCCAGTGTTAGAGGGTCTTCTACAAGATAATAGGTAGCTGTGTTATGACTTTTGTCATGTCAGTGTATATATTTTTAAAAATATACTTGTCATGGGTGATGAATAGATAAAAACTGAAAATTAATCTCAAAATGTCTTTCTTATTTTTACAAATTAAAATTCATTCTTCTTTTTACCTGATATATTTGACGTCAATCCAGACATGCGAAAACCCTACTACGATATGCTCAGCAAAACTCCCTATTTCTTTATTATCTCAGAAAATAACAAAAAGACTAGATTGGGTGGGAATATTTCAGTATGGATAGAAAACTTTTTTCAAGACAGATTTTTTTTCTTGCAATTAAATCAGAAGTAATATGCAAGCTACATGTAAAAAAAAAAAAAAAAAAATGTTGAGGCTGCCCATATCCAATATGGCTTTATAGTTGTTTAATAAAATATAATTTAACTGCTATTAATGAAAATAGATATTTCTAGTTTCTTAAAATATTATTTTTATTTTGATATAATTTCTGTAAGCTACACATTACTTATTTAATTATAAATTTTATGATTAGTGGGGCAAATGAAATAAAATCACTAAATAATAATGAATAAAAAAAAAATGATGCTTATAAAAAAGGAACCAGAAATGTTATTACCCCACCTGGCTTTATCAAACGCCCGTTAGGTGGCATTGTTTAAGTTCTATAAAAAGACAAATATTTCTTTCCTCTTTTCTCTTTCTTGCTCCAAGATGTAGTAGCATCTAGATAAAGATGTCCTCACTTGGGAACGTTCACTTTGCCAGTCCACTGATGACTGAACTCACTTCCATCTTTCCAATGCACGGAATTTGCACATGCCTTCCAAAACTCCCACCTATGAAGTAAATCAATCTTTTCTGTGGTTGCTCCAACTCTGTGCAAGTCTGACTTGAGCTTAACGATTATAATGATGCTTGCGCTAACGTAACTACTGAACCCAAAAAAGAGAAAAGGGACATAAAGAAGTTTCTTTCCCTGCAGTTTATATATAAAAGAAGAGAATAAACGGTTCATAGTAGAAACAGTTTTTTTGTACGCTTTTTCTTTAATTAGTTTACATGAACCACATCTATCCTTAAAATACAGCCAACACATAAACTTCATGTTGCATAGATTATTCATTTAGATTAAAATATATTTAAAAAAATATATTACAGTCCAAACTCTTTCATTTTTTTTTTAGTCTGGCAGTCGCCCAGAGATGAAAGCAATACTCTCTTTTTGGTCTGTTCTAGCTCTTTTATGAGTATAACAGGAGGAATCAAATACTCACTGTAGCAGTATAATGGATTAAGCCTATTTCTAGCCTCAATTTTTTTCTTTTTCTCGTGTTCTTTCATACTCAATCACTTGTTGCATCCTAGTGGCTTTATTGCCTTGCTTGGGGAATTGATTAAAAAAAAAATTATTGAATTGGCCAGAGAGTCACCCCTATCCCACCACCTACATATGCTATTTTATTAGATTGTTTATTTACACTATTGTTGGAATGGTTGGCAAAACATCGGCTAATTGCCAATTGATTCAAGCTTTATAAAATGGTAAATAATAAGGATTTCCTTTATAGTTGGTTCACATATTTTAATAATTTAGTAAATGTTTATAAATTCATGAATAAAAACTTTATCTTCACAAATATTTCTTTATAAATTGGTAAATGATAAATATTGCATTGCCTTAGTCTTAATACAATTGTATTAGTTTTTAAAATGTTGTAAATATAAAATTATCTTGTAATATAATTGTGTTTAATATTTTTGTTGTAAATTCTCAAGAACAAAAAATGTATGAATTCACTTTCATATGTTCAGGTTTTGTTAATTCTAACCATCACATTTTGAAACTACATTGCTAAGGAGGTAGTTAAAATAATAGCAGTGTCAAGGAAAAAGCATCCTTTTGACAAATCATTTTTTTTTTTTTTTTTAACCTGGTATACTGTTGGACTACAGAAATCATCCCACCCCCTCTATTTCTCTATTACTTTTTCCAGAAGGAAGAGTAATGACTTTTTTATGTTTACGATATTCTACGACCATTTTTAAGTTTGCATGTAAATACAATTACCCATCAATCTTATCCTACCAACCATTCATTCAGTGTATTCATTTTCTTTTAATTTTGTATTTATGACTTTTAATCATGTTACAATGAAGGTTTTCACACTGGTTACTAAGTGCCTCTCCAGTTTTTTCATTTCAAATGTCACCAATGCCACGGGGGACTATTGCATGCGACTAGACTGGACCAGTTAGACGAGTTTTTGACCAAGTACTTCCTCATCCCTTTGTCTGACTCCATCACATTGTCATTAGTGATAACTCGGTCAACAATTCTTTCCTAGGATCTTTCAACACAGCATGGGCTCGGATAGTGTTAATGGTGCTACGGAATTTATCTTAGACATTTAAAAACGTACCATTCTTCAATATTGCTGCCACACTTGGTCTGCTACTTCTACTATGCATTCTTGATAAAATCCAAAGAAGAATCTGCAATGTTATCGGTCCCGACCTGGCATCTCAGCTTCATTCACTTTCACACTACCATAATATAGCTTCCCTTGGACTTTTCTATAAATGATTTCATGGTAATTGTTCTGATGAGTTATCCACTTTCATACCTAGGTTTTACAAATTTAAACGCAGTACTAGATTGGCAGCTAGGTCTCATCATTTTACAATTGGAATGGCTAGATGTAGCCATAAGTTCTATTTTAACAGATTTCTTCTCTCACACTTCTCGCTTATGGAACACTATTCCAACCTCTTGTTTTTTAGTCAACTTTGATTTTCAAAAATTTAAATGCAATGTCAATCGTTATTTTCTATCCTCTTAATTTCTATTCATTTTTTGTTCTCACTTTTTAATGGTTTTTTTTTCTCTTATTCTTTCAAACTCAGTGGGAATGTGCTTATAGCCGAGATGCCAGATTAGTAATTATATCTTTGCAGATTCTTTGGATTGTTTCAAGAATTTCTAAATGCATAGTGACAGGAATATTAAGTGCATGGACAAATGATAGATTTTATAAATGATTTTGACGAGAAAATTTGTCTAGCAGCAGACATAACTTACTCATAGTTTGTGTGTGTGTGTGTGTGAGAGGTCCAATTGGTTTCTTTGAAATTGATGTGTCTCCTCAGCAGAGAAGACGCTGGTTATTAAAAAATTCTAGATTCCAACAGAAAAGGGGAAGGGAAAGTGTTGTGCCTATTCTTTTATAGTTCTGAAATAGCACAATATGGCGACGTCCTGGTAAACAAGTTAGGGTTAATCATGTAAAGGAAAACAAAATATAAATGAGCTTGACACACAAAAATTCACACTATTTACATTGTCCGAACTGTTGTCCTCAACTTTACTGTCACATTCACAGTGTTTCGGCCGTAGTATGCTATGGCTTTCTTCAGGTGATATTTGTCGGAATTTTTAACCAAACCCTTTTTTTAGTCCATAGGGGAGATTGTTCTAAATTTATGTACTATACCTTTTGAATTCATGTACAGTGTAACCCGGATATAAGAGAGTTGTCGGGACCGAAGAAGAAGTCTCTTATATCCGGGTTTCGTCTATATGTATACATTAACACAGGCTCTAATTTGGGACCAGAGAAAATCTCTCTTATATCCGGGTTTCTCTATATCCGGGTCTCTTATATCCGGGTAACACTGTACATATATTTGTAAATACAAATGATTTTTATTTAACAGACATATCCATGTTTGCTTTATTTTAATTTTTTTATTTTTTGGAATTCGGACATTCGAATTTTCACTATAAAAAAACCTCTAGCAGACTTAATTTTCTACAAATTCTCCCGAAGCACGCTGATAATTCCACTAAGACACAAGGAGCTGCTATAAGAAATTTAAGCAGCTTGAGCGTGTATCGTCTGCTTTTCTGAGAAGATGAAGTGTTAGGCTTATAGTGGGTCAGCCAATTTGTATTGGTTATAAATAGAAATAAAAACTGACCCTCTACAATTTTTACAATATCAAATGTAACAAAGGCAACAACAAGAGAAATAATCAAGTAGAAGAAATTGTGAATTTGTTCAACAATAAATATTTTTTATAAACACAACAAATACATAATATATAGTGCAAAAGTTGATAAACACAATAGAGTTCTTTGGTGTATGTTACTGAAAGAATTTGAGTTACTGTACTGTATGTGTGAAAATGACAAGGTTTAGTTAGCTATATTTGTTTTTATAGGAAAATTAAACAGTTGTTTTTGTATTAAATAGAAAAAAGTATTGTTCTTGACTCACTGATTGTTATAGAGTTATCGCTTATTAACCAGGGATTCTTCCTGTGGAATGGAATATTTTGTGGGAGTGAGTGTTAAGCCTGGAGATGGTTGACAAAGTTTGTTGTTGTATTGAAGATAAAGTTCGTCTCCTTTGCTGTGTTGATTTCCAATGAAGTCAAGTGAATTGGTTCAATATTTTAAGTGCCCACTGACCAAGTCGCGTCGAAGTTTCGTTTTTATTAGTTCTCTTGGTCACGTGGTCAGGCTCGTGAACATGTTTACATTTTATGGCGTCAACTAGAGGTCAAAATTTGGGTCGGTACCTTCGGACGTAGTTAACGACACCTAATTAATATTTTACAACCAATCAAAATACATCAGTTGTTATATTTGGTTGGGAGCCTCTATGTGTTTAACTTGCACAAAATTTAAGGTTTTAAAAAAAATGTAGGAATCTGATTCTACAGGGTCTTGCTTAAACTCTTGAATTTCAAAATTTTTGGGGGTACATTTCAATTTGTGGGGAAAATAGCAGTGTTTGTTTTTCATTTAGAACGAATCAAAAGGTTCCCTTCCAAATTCTGAGAAACTTATCTACATGAATAAAAAGCGGGCCAAGAATTGAATTTGATTTGAGGAACGAACCTTGCTCACCCTGGCCCAGGAAGTAAAATGACGCAGAATAAATTTGACTACCCACCGGACGAGTATTGAAAGAAACATCAAAGTCGCTCTGAGATCAAAGAAAATACTTCGGCTAGTGTGAACGTTCTGTTATTTGATGCTACCATAGACTTTGCTTACAAAATTGTGCCCATCCTTTGAAAACTATTCAGAGAAGTATTTTCTCCTTTCTTCATCTTATTTTATGTTGTTTACCTTTTCCGAGGACCTTATGCAGCATAGTAATTTTTATTGTACAGTGTAACCCGGATGTAAGAGAGTTGTCGGGACCGGAGAAGAAGTCTCTTATATCCGGGTTTGGTCTAATATATATACATTAACACAGGCTCTAATTTGGGACCAGAGAAAATCTCTCTTATATCCGAGATTCTCTTATATCCGGGTCTCTTATATCCGGGTTACACTGTAAATGTAAAAGAGGTATGTTTTATTTGCAGTGATTATTTTTACGTACATGTTATTGGTCATCATTTAGCACACAAAGCACTTAATTTGTGTAATTCTTTCATTTTTGTGTGTGTTACCAATAAATTTATCGTCTGTCTATTAAACTTGGTTGATGTCATCTGTTTTTCTTGTGTACCCTTATAAATTAATTTCTACCTCAAACATTTGTCCATCCTGGGTAAGACGATAAACTACATCCATGTCCTGGGTAAGATGATAAGCTACATCCAACAGGAGGTTTTGAGGAGTGTGGAACCACCTTTTAATTGCTGGTGTTCCCATGTCCACCCTGACCTGGGGTGGTAGCACTTGTTAGGGTTCCAGCTATGAGCAAATAGTTGACCCCCAACTGGGGTTGAAACCTATGGAAGTGTAAAAATAGGGTTTAATACCAGCAATACATTTTTGTAAAAGGTTATTACCTAGCAATGAATGTGTGAAGAAAAAAATTATTACCAGCAATACATTTTTGAAAAAAAAATATATTACCAGCAATAAAATTCCTGTCAGCATTAAATAACCCATAGAGGTGTTGATATGCCTTAAAACAAACCAAATCAAACATTTGTTTGAACTATTTTTTCGTAGGGTTTTTTTACCAAATATAAAATCCTTTACTAGTGGTAATGAAAGAGAAGGAAAATAATAATAGATTTTAGAAGGAACCAGAAAACCAATTCAAAAACAGGAAAACAAAGGATAAAATGAAAACCTTTACGCTTGTTCAAAAGACCCAACAATGAGCGAGAGAGAGAGAGAGAGAGAGAGAGGGGGGGAGGGAGAGTCCAGAAGGGGGGAAGGAGAGAATTAATTAGAATTCATTTTTAAAATTATTTCTTTTGCTTATACAGTGTGACCCGGATATAAGAGAGTTGGCGGGACCGGAGACGAGGTCTCTTATATCCGGGTTTCTCTTATATCCGGGTTTGGTGTATTTTATATACATTAACACAGGCTCTAATTTGGGACCAGAGAAAACCTCTCTTATATATCCGGGTTTCTCTTATATCCGGGTCTCTTACATCCGGGTTACACTGTATTATTTGTTAAACAAGTCCAAGGGAAATTTTTATTGATATATTGACTTAAAAATTATTGAAGAAAATAATTATAAAATGAATTCTCACTGCAGAAAGAAATTGGAAGAAATTATTTTAGTTTACCAACCGCCGGATATAAGAGAGTTGGCGGGACCGGAGACGAGGTCTCTTATATCCGGGTTTCTCTTATATCCGGGTTTGGTGTATTTTATATACATTAACACGGGCTCTAATTTGGGACCAGGGAAAATCTCTCTTATATCCGGGTTTCTCTTATATCCGGGTTTGGTGTATTTTATATACATTAACACAGGCTCTAATTTGGGACCAGAGAAGATCTCTCTTATATCCGGGTTTCTCTTATATCCGGGTTTGGTGTATTTTATATACATTAACACAGGCTCTAATTTGGGACCAGGGAAAATCTCTTATATCCGGGTTTCTCTTATATCCGGGTTTGGTGTATTTTATATACATTAACACAGGCTCTAATTTGGGACCAGAGAAAATCTCTCTTATATCCGGGTTTCTCTTATATCCGGGTTTGGTCTATTTTATATACATTAACACAGGCTCTAATTTGGGACCAGAGAAAATCTCTCTTATATCCGGGTTTCTCTTATATCCGGGTTTGGTGTATTTTATATACATTAACACGGGCTCTAATTTGGGACCAGAGAAAATCTCTCTTATATCTGGGTTTCTCTTATATCCGGGTTTGGTGTATTTTATATACATTAACACAGGCTCTAATTTGGGACCAGAGAAAATCTCTCTTATCCGGGTTTCTCTTTATATCCGGGTTTGGTGTATTTTATATACATTAACACGGGCTCTAATTTAGGACCAGAGAAAATCTCTCTTATATCCGGGTTTCTCTTATATCCGGGTTTGGTGTATTTTATATACATTCACAGGCTCTAATTTGGGACCAGAGAAAATCTCTCTTATATCCGGGTTTCTCATATCCGGGTTACACTGTATTAAAAAAAGTGGTAATAATGAAAGCAAAACCTCCAATAATTCGGTATACCTAAGATTTAAATGAATTTTTATAAATGAAAAATCTTTCTTGAAGCTTTCATATTAGCTTTAATTGAAAGCTAAAGGATTAAATTTTATAATTCCAGAGAGCAAAATACTGTGTGTATTTCAAATAAAAATTATAATAATTTTTAGTTAATTTATCTTTCAGGAAAACAACTCGAAACAGCCATTTTGCCATATTTGTAAACAAATTTAATTCTCAGTTTTAAAAATCTTGCAAAAATAATAATAAATATTTCTGAAACGTTATTTGCAGAAAATTAGCAAATTTAAAGTGAAATTAATCCATTCCGAAACAAATATTACTTACTTATAGCATAAAATGTTGTATGCAAGCATTTCTTAACTATGTGGTCTTGTTATTCTCCTGTCTCCATCAATATATTGACGGTCTAAGGCAGTGGTTTTCAACCTTTTTGCTGGAGCGGAACCACAAGGAAACATTCCAGTGGCTCGATGAACCCCTCCAATAAATTAATTGTCTTATGCAAAAAAAAAAAAAAAGCTTTCAATTATTAAAATTTAGAAATAATGTCACGTATGAAACACTATACTTTTTAAAAAAAGTGCATTTAGACAAAAAAAAAAAATTTTTAATTATTTAAAAAAATTTTGATGGGATGATTCGTATTAAGATTTTCAATTTTCACTTAGTAAATTTAATCTTCACTTAATGACTTAATAACCTAAGTTTGATGACGTTTGGAAGAATTTTCAAACCGTTATAAATTATTATAATTAAAAAATGAAAAATGGAAACAATTCTTGTAAAAATTCATTATTCATTGAATTTTTCTTTCTTCAGACTATAATTTCCTTAATATATATTATTTGCAAAAGCAGTTAAAAACATATCTAGTTAGATAATTAGATAGTCTTATTGCAATTTTTTATTTTATAATTTGAAGCAGATTTCGGAGAATTTGGTAAAAAATTTGAAAAGAAAAAAATGATGACTTACATTCTCCAAGTAGTCCTGCTTTTAACTAATAAAAAATATTTGGTTGACGATTTTCATGAAATTAAGTTGATGGGTTTTAACAGATGTTGAAGAAAAATATATTTTTACCAAAATTTTCAAAAATAATTTAAAAAATAAATTCATTCATTTGTGATTCAGTCCTGTAAGATTCATTAAAATCCAACAATTATTTGATTTTTGCAAGACCTTCCAAATTAGTGTGTTATTTTACCAGAAAACAGAGACGAAAACGTTCATTACCAGCTCTGTTACGCCGCTGACGCATAAAAAAAAAAAAAAAAAAAAATTTTTAACAAAAATTTCGAATGTTTTAGAAAGAAGTAAGAAATTTTAAAGAATAATTAAAAATACTTTGTTCTTTCCTCTTAATAATAACATAAACATTTTGACGATAAAACATTGTTTTTTATTAAATTTGGGGCCTTTTTTCGTCATGGTATATTCTGTTTTCAGCGAATTATTGGCGATACCTTTAAACTTTAAGAGTTTTAAAAATGGTTTCTGTTTCCGATTTTACATACGCTCTTTTTGCTTGTATATAATAATAATAATAATAATGTCTGTCACATAAAATACTTGATCGGCTCTGACTAGCTTAGACCAGCTATGATCAGCTACGGCCAGCTTGGACCAGCGGCCCGAGTGAAAACACTCGGGTCCCCACGTTAAAAAATGACCTTGTGTTACAACCTGACTCAGTGTGGTGGTGGTGGTGGTGGTTGGGGGGGGGCTGGTCAAGTAAATCTTACTTATTATAAAACGCAGATTGTGTGTGTCTGTACGTTTATATATTGGATCGAATTTCCTATATTTTTCAACCGATTTCAACAAAACTTCACAGGACTACGTAAAATTACCTTGCGGTGGTTCTGACAGCGCCCAAAATGGGAAAAACACAGTTATTTTTGCACGAAATCAATTTGAAAACACTTAAAACACGATTCTGTCGCCAGAATGAAAGGGGGACAACTCATATCGAGTTATACTTATTATAAAACCCAGGTTGTTTGTGTGTGTGTTCGTTTATATATGGGATCGGATTTCCTACATTTTTCAATCGATTTCAACAAAACTTTTTTTTTTTTTGGCAGGTAGTGTTTCTTATTGTCTTGCACACTTTTTTTTTATTTTTACATTCAGAATGCTTTAAAAAATTCCATTTACAAGACAATTGTTTATAATAAAATTCTATTCAATCGGTAGACTCATAACGATTGAAAACAATGTTTTTGTTTGAGTTTGGGTTTGACCAATTCGTAAAAAAAACAAAAAACAAAAAAAAAAAACTAATTAAGACATTCGTGTCCGTCAACCTTAAACAATAATCTTTGTCAATTTTATTTTTCAGTCTTTATGATGGTCGATACTTGATCTATCTCTTACTGTTATATCCCCGGGCAACGCTGGGCTCTACTGCTAGTCTCTACTAAGTATGCTTAATTAAATTACTGGTGGGGATAATTTATTTTTGAAAGCTTTATCAAGACCAAATGCCCAGGGTAACTGATGAAAAGTGTTTTGTTTCATCAGGACAGTGCTCCAACACTTAAGTGCTTGGTTTCAATGGCTTCTCCACTTTCTGCTTTTTATACTGTCTACTTGTTTCATGTGAAAACTTGTCAGATTGGTTGACTACAATTATTTTAGCCAGAGATGGCCAGAAGTGAATGCGTGGAGCCACTGTTTCGGAGACGCATTTTGTCATTTGAGCTGATTACTTCAGAGTCCAGCAAATGTATGACAGGCTGCTTTGCGTGACTGTCGCTTTAAACTGGTTGATCACCGTCCCTATTCTCCTCATTTGACTATCATCTGTTCCCCAACATGAAAAAAAAAAAAAACACTTAACAGGGAAGCACTATTATGATGACGTTATATCTGCTTTTGATTTCATTTCGTTATATGGGAATAAAGTGTCGCTGCCGGCACTTGAGTTTGAACATAGATCGCCAGTGAGCAACACAGGCGATCCCATTATTGAATTAATTGGACCACGTAGAGGAAACGCATATATGTAAGAAGTAGCTGATGACTAACGATCTCTTTTTCTAGTCTATACTGATCACTACACTGATCACTGTTCCGCTTCTCTACCCTGTTTAAAACGGATCGCTATTCTATTCACTATACTCTATTCAGATCCGGGTTACTTGTCGAAGAGTATTTTTGTAGAGGACCGTACGTCGGAGTTACCATTATATAGGGTTTCGTGTCGGCGATGTTGTTGAGTAGACGTAGAAGAACACATGTGGGTTAAGATTTTCCTGCTAGCCGGTCCAACTACATGAGAAAGTTGGACTTTAATTAAGTCCAAAGAAGGCAAAGAAAAAACAAACACAAGACCAATAAATATATATGTAAACAAATATATGTATTAATAACAAGAAAGGTTACAAGTTAAATGGACAGATACATGGGCAGAGTGCGTGTGGTGAATATTATGTGCCTGTGTTGTGTTGTGGTGAGTGTTCGTACGTACGTGTATTGTGCTTAGCGTGTTCCTAGAATTTGGGAAACGCTGTATCTGTGAGCGTTCACATCTGCGAGGTGGTAAGGCCCAAAGCCCGAGGAAAAAGAGGAAGAGGCGAAGGGTCAGCGACTATTTATACCCAGGGAAGAGAGACCCCTGATGAAAAGGTTAACGAACTAAAGGAAGAGCTAACTCCGACATTTTCGAGCAAGTCTATTAGTGCGAGTAATATTCGAAGTCGTCTGATACCAGTATTGTTCAACGGCGTTACTATAGTTGTATCGGCGATTACAAAGTCTTTACTGCAACGAGCATTACGAAAGTGACAATGGGTATTCGTTGGCATTACAAAAAATGGCAACGAGCGTTCGTTGACATCCCAAAACATTTTTGACCACTCGGGTGTCAGTTTACCTGGAAATAAACAATGCAGTTATTAATAAGAAGAGTTGAAATTAATGCATGCAAGATTTCACAGCTCAAGCATCACTCCTTCATAGTCAGCCTATGAACTTTTCAGCCCTCCCTTATACCAGGAAAGAAACAATGCAGTTATTAATAAGAAGAGTTGAAATTAATGCATGCAAGATTTCACAACTCTACCATCCCTCCTTCATAGTCGTTCATAGGAAGTTGGTTGTGTTTTGGTTGCCCACATCTCGTGGGTGGAGGTCGGAGCTACTATTTACTGTATTAGAACCAAGATGATACAATCTAAGGGGGCAACCCTACAAAATCGACGCATTGAGGAAGCACGGTACCCCAGATTTATTATCTGCGGACGACGTCTGGACGCTTAGCCAGCCCGAGGGCTGTTACCAGCGGGACCCTATGGGAAGAGGACCAACACTAAGCTCCCCGTTAGGAGAGTCATAGTTATTCCCGCCTATGAACTATAACCATTTTAGCCCACCCTCGTACTTAACAATTATATAGAAGGGAATTTCTAATTAAGTAAATTAATTGCTGTATTTCAAATACTTTCAAAGGTTGGATATGCTCTTCTCGCTTGTATATAATAGTAATAACTATGTGTGTCACATGAAATACTTTCTACTATTGATGCTTAATTAAATTACTGGTTAGGATAAATTATTTTTGAAAGATTTATCAAGACAAAATGCCCAGGAAAACTGATGAAAAGTGTCTTGTTTCATGCAGACAATGCTCCAGCACACAAGTGCATGGTTTCAATGGCTTCTTGAATGTCTCCTTCTTTTCTCTCCTCTCAGAGGTTCTCTCGTCTTTTCATACTGTCCGCTGGTTTTGAATGAGAACTCGTCCGATTGGTTGACTACAATTATTTTAACCAGAGAAAGCCAGAAGTGCATGTGTGGAGCCGCTGACTCAGAGATGCATTTTTTCATTTAAGCTGTTAACTTTGGAGTTCAGCAATGTTAGATTTCTGTGTGTGACTCTGGCTTTGAACTGGTTGATCACCTTCCCTGTTCTCTTGATTTGACTATCATCTGTTCCCCAACATGAAAAAAAAAACACTTGACAGGGAACCAATATTACAGTTATGATGATGTCATATCTGCTTTTGATAACTTTTCTGACCACTCAGATGTCAGTTTAAAAGGAAAAAAACAATGCAGTTATTAATAAGAGCTCCACTCAAAACATATTTTTATTTCTGCTGAGGTTATTCCCCTGGAAATACACATCTTAAATATTTAGTATTTACTCCCACACCAGGATGTAGGGTTATATTATATAACTGTGCTTACAGCATGACCTAAATATTTAAATATACTGCTTCCATAATGAACGTGCCCTTCCTTTAATTGTAGAGTGTTTGTTCTTAATACAAACTTTCTACTGTGTGCTGATTCACAAAACTGCCGGACAAGACCCAGATCTAGCTTAATGGCATAGTTAGGGTGTCATATGACACTGATCTAGCCTCATCTCTGTATAGGTCTACAAAACTACATTCAATACTTTTCTCAACTTGCGTAATTAAAAAAACTTATTCATTCACAAACTATTGTTACGATACTAAGCAACCAAACCCTCTAACCTTCCATACACCTGACATTTACGGCGAACCATCTCTCTTTCTTTCTCTCTCTAACAGTGACATTCTCTCTCTCTCTCTCTCTCTCTCTCTCTCACACACACACAGTGGCATCCCCTCTCTCTCTAACAGCGAAATCCCCCTCTCTCTCTCTAACAGTGACATTCTCTCTCTCTCTCTCTCTCAACTTGTTGAAGTCAGTAGTCGGATGATCAAATGAGGAGATAAACTACTGAGCCTAGAAACAGAATTAGGGGGAGATGTAAAAATATCATCTCACACACGTGATCTGATTTGAAACGTTGAGTGGGAAAAATATCGGAAAAGTCAGTTGGACAGCAGAGCTTGAGCGATCAACACCCTTTCTTTTGTTATCATCAACCAAAGGGGATTGCGTAATGAAGCCTAGTCGTAACTCTCTCTCTCTCTCACACACACACACAAACACACAATGCCGCATACAGACATATATTTGAAAGACCAAATAGTCCTAAACCAAATGCAATAGTGAATTACTCAACGTGTTAATCACCTAAGACAACTGCAAGTGCTATTCATCCAATTATTAAATTGGAGAAAGCAACGATCGATATAGCGATGAGTCTGTCGGAGTTAGCTCCTTCTTAGTTCCCTAATTATTCACTAGGGGTCACTCTCCCAACACTATAAATACTGGCTGACTTCTCGCCTCGTTCTCTTTTTCATTTCTTCATTTCAGCGAACACCTCTACAATGTGAGCTCTTGCAAAAGATAGCGTTTCCCACTTGTGGGAAGACGCCATAAACATTATACACACATACACGTAAGTACGAATATTCACTAAAGAACAAACACAAATGTTCACACACAAGCAAATGTTATTGTCTATGTCCATTGTAAAATTGTGTTGTTTAATACATATATTTGTTTATATATATATATATATATAAAAGATATTTTTATGTTTAACGTTCTTTTTTATAGATACAAGTATTTAAGTAAATGCTCTGTTTATAATAAACAGTATTAAATAACATTTACCGGCCTGAATGTCCGAGAAATTTTCATAGAAAATATTCGTCCTTTGACAGGATTCGAACCTGCATCCTATACGGAACCGTCATTTACGCTGACGTGCCTAACCTTTCGGCCACAAAGGAGCGTTCGGTAGGCAAGGTCGAATTTATTGCTTATAAACTTCAATCTTCCATGAATCTGGTACATTCATAATTGCTCTGGCGTATCAAATGTAAACAAATGACGTCATATATTAAGACATGGACAAAGGTTCGAATCCTGTCAAAGGACGAATATTTTCTATGAAAATTTCTCGGACATTCAGGCCGGTAAATGTTATTTACTTAAATACTTGTATCTATAAAAAGAACGTTAAACATAAAAATGTCTTTAATAAATAAATTGTCGGACTTTGTCCATTTCTTAATATATATATATATATATATATATATATATATATATATATATCGGTCTTGTTTGTTTTCTTTTCATCTTAGGTTGTGTTATAGAGTCGTTTCACAGTGGAGACTTGTATTTCACTAAGTCGGTCCTAAAAGGTTCGACGTACAAAACGTTAGGAACTTGATATAATAGTTAATGACGCAGCCATCTAGTTGTGGTGGCTGATACTTTAATGTCCGACATCGACTGACTGGCCAACTCACTGAGCGACTGGCGACTGCTGCTACTTCTACTTATTATAGGTGGGAGAGTCTATTAATGATAGAATTGGTATGTTCCAGTATAACAGGTTGGACACAACTAGAGTCCGCCATTTTATTGTAGTTGGACCTTCTTCTAGCAGGAATATACTGCATGTGTACCAATTAAACAACACTCCATCCCACACGGTCCTCTACAAGTCTTCCTAACTGAAAGGAATTTTATATTGTGGAAGATGTGAAAAGGAAACGACCATCACTTGGGGTCAAATCTTGCAACAGAGAAGAATGGGGAAACAGATTATAAAAGATATTCCTGCACATGGGAATACGTGACCAAAAGACTGAACTGAAAAAAAAAAGAAAAAAGAAAAGAGAAATATAAAAAGAGAGGGGGAGAGAGGAATGGGAAAAGTAAAAACTTGTTTTATTTCAGACAAATGAAAAGTTATGTGTTTAGATTTTCATATCACATACGTCACACATCTTTCCAAGCAGACATGATTCCCGTGTTGTTCTGTTATATAATTAAGTCTTATTCAATTTTATTCCAGTGTTGATCTTTTCCATGATAGCGACGTTGTCTGCGAGTGAACTGAACTGAGGCGACAAACCAGCCCTTCCATTTATATAAGTGGGCGACCTCTTTGAAGAAAGTCCACGCTATATCCGGTGTCTTCTAGAACAAAAGGGAACATTCTCCCACTTTCTTTTTTATTCGGGAAGCAATTCAAATAAAATGAATCTTTCTATTATGACATATTTCCACCAATCGTCTATGTCCACAAAGAAACACACTTGTGAAATAGAAAGGAATAAAACAAAAATAAACAAACATGTCTAAATTATTTAACCAAACATGTTTGAATATATATATATATATATATATATATATATATATATATATATATATATATATATATATTTTATTAAAAAATGATTCCTTCGCTACATAAGAGTTCTCATGTTTTTTCAACAAGAGCTAAAAACCTCAATATAATTATTAAAATTAGATTGAATTAAAGTATCAAGTCCTGTTTCATTCTCGAGCGAAAATTTAGCTTGAGGATAAAACAGAGCTTGATACTTTAATTCAATTTAATTTTAATAATTATATTAAGGTTTTTGGCTCTTGTTTTTGAAACATGAGAACTCTTATGTAGCGAAGGAATCACATTTTTTTAAAGAAATAATTATAATTTAAGCTTTACTTCTGTATGAAGCACTGTTTTTTTTTTTAAATAAAAAAAACAAAAATACTAAAGAACTCTGGATTATTTGCCTAACGTGTTCTTTCCTATTTTTCTATATATTTACACACACACACACACACACACACATATCATTTGGTAATAATATGGTTAAAATGTTTGTGTGTGTGTGTTTGTGGCACGCGCGCATGTATGTGTGTGTGCATTAAAATCTTTCTATTAACGTTTTTGTTATTTTTATTCAGACAAGCTAGCTCGAACATTTAGAAGTCTGTCACGCCAGTCAGCGCAGTCCTACATCAAAGTTGGAAGTTCATGAGGGTGGCATCCTGGGTCATAATTTGCTGATTGATGTAATTGGGTGACCAACCTGTTTTGTTACATAGCTTGGTGTCCACACTTCAGACGAATATGCAACAACAGCTTGGACGGTCAGTGAATCTTCACTAACGATTATGTGTCGGTGACATCAAAACAAATCGCCTCCAACAACAACAATGACGGTCAGTGAATCTTCACTAAAGATAAAAGTGTCTTCCCAACTATGGCTTACTTCTGTGGACCAACTACTTAAACATCTTTTCTAAGCGATACATTTTTCTATCAACGAAATACCCAAAGACTTTAACTCAACTAAAAACTATTCTTGAATCTTGTGAATTCATGTACATATGTTTATAAATACAAATGATTTATTTAAACAGGCATAACTATGTTTTCTTCGTTTTTATTTTATTATTGTTTGGAATTCCGACGTTCGCATATTTACTATTAAAAAAAAAACCTAGATGACTGAATTTCCTACAAATTCACCCCAAGCAAGGCGATAATGCCACTAAGACGCAAGGGGCTACTGAAAATGAAAGTAAAGGAAGATACTCTTTAGAACTTATTAAAAGAAGAAAAAACAGTTTAAATTTATTTCTTTGCTAAAAAATTATTTCATTTGTTAAAAAATCCCAAGAGAATTTTTTGTCGATAGATTGACTAAAAAATTAATGAAGAAAATAATGATAAAAATAAAATGAATTCTCACTGCAGAAAGAAATCGGGAGAAATTATTTTGATCTACCGATCGTCTGTATTTTAAAACGAATGAAAGCGAATTCCTTTCATCAGTCCTTTCGTAAAAAGTTTTTAAAATTGTTTCTATTTCCAGTTTTAGAAAATGAATTTAGATTTAATTTAAATGAGCGTGTAATTTTTATTTTTATGAGAAATTAAATTGTAAAAAAAAACTTTTCTTTATAAAAATTGAATTCCTTTCTTTTATATATATATATATATATATATATATATATATTAATCAAAAAGTTTTATGTTGTGTTTTTCACTGTCTGTTAGATTAGACGGGACTGACTTTAGTTAACACCGGCTAAGCGCATTTCTCTCAAGTTCAAAAATGGCAGACGGTAAGAAAAAATGTGTTTTTTCTTTGTTATTTTATTTTCACGTTGAACAATTTAATTATTTATTTTTATTATTTTTTTTTAGGAAATAATAATGTTTACAGAGTTTGACCGCACGGTAAGTTTTTCTTTCTTTTTTTTTTTTTCAGTGAGTTTTTTTTATTTTTTAAAATATGCATTGTTTTTGACCTGCTCTCAGCTCTCCTGTTTTTTGTGTGTAGTTTTTATTTTCATTTTTCTGCCACTGTATATTGTCGTTTTTTCTTTCTTTCTTTCTGTATAGTGCAATCGCTAACATTTAAAAATAATTTATTCAAATTTGTTTTGAAATAACCTCAAGATGTCATAAGAAGAGAGTTAACAGAAATTGGAAAACGTTTAAAATGTTTTTTTTTTTTTTTTTTTTTTGCAATAGAATCCCTCATATCAGGACATGATTTCGATGTGTATATTTGAACTATTTGGGTGATAGGGAACTGATTTAAAATTTCTGTTTTTCGGGAAATTTACTTTGAGTAATTGCTTATGCTTTTCACCCCAATGGCTTGTATTGGTGGAAAAGAAGATAAGAGGAAAAGAACAAGTTTAGAGTTATCGCAAAAAGTGGAAATTTTAAACAGAATAGACGCTGGTGAAAGTTCATTGTGACTAATGGCTTGAGTTCAACATAGAAATGTCAATATTGTATGATATAAAATCTTTCAAAGAAACTATTCTCCAGCATTCACACTGTCACTATAAACAAGGAAATAAAAATTAAAAAAACATGATTGTGATGAAACCTAGACTGAAATTGAAGAAGCTATTGAAAAGGTCGTCAGTTTTATGGAAAGAAAGCCAGCATTCAGCTATGACGATTCCGATAACGCATGCAGAATTAATAAGTGTCTTTCATTTAAAAAATTTCAAGAACAGAAGTTGAGAATGACATTAGAAGAGAATCATGTGACAGCGATTAAAAAAAAATATCCTCATTACATTATTTGTTTTGCATACGTGGCAGACTTAATTTAATGAATTTTCATTAACATTTCAAAATTTATTTCTTTTTCCTTAAAATCAATTCTCTTATATTTCACTTACCATTAGCTTATTTTGTTTACTATAAAACATTGAAAATAAATGTTAAACCTGATTTCAGTTCTTTTATTTTAATCTAAATATAACCCCTCATATCCAGACTTTGTGACCAATTCCTCATATCTGGAAGGTCTTCTTAGTCCTGTTGTCAGGGATTCTACTGTATTTTTTTTTTTTTTTTAAATCACAACTGCCGTTTACCGGGTACTCTTAGAAAAAGCAGCAATAATGTAATTTTTTTTTTCAAGAGCATCAATGGCATTTTCAATGTAATCCAAATTCACAAACCAATGATATTAAGCCAGATATAAATCCACGGCAATTTGATGTAAAAAATGATAAAACTTTTAATCTTTCACTTCACATAAACGCTGCAAAGTAATCGTTGCTCGTATTAGTTGAAGCATTTAATTCCATATTTTGTAGGTAATGCCAAAATTCGAGCTAAAAAAAAAAGCCTTTAAAATGCTTTTATAATAATTGAAATGCCTCATTTTTAGTAAATTTTTTTTTTTTTTTTTTTTTTAATGATAGAATATTATCAATAAGCTAATCTGTATGAAAAGAAAAATTAAGTTTTGGATACAAATAAAGTTTTTAGACAACATTTTAAAAGCAACCACTTGTCACTCATCAAACAACCATCATAGATGAAAAACGGGAACAACAAATTTAAAAATATTTACACTATTTACATCATTCGAACTGTTGTCTTCATCTTTATTGAAATATAAATGATGTTTCGGCCATTGTACACTGGCCTTCTTCAGGTGATATACCCTGAAATTTCGAACTGCACTTTTTATTTAGTCCTTGGTGTGTAGATTGTTCTAATTCTACATGCCATGCCTTTTTTGGATATCTCAATTTCAGTTAATTCTCTTTAGTGACTTAACTCTCCAAGTTTTTGTTTCCTCTGCTGTGGCCAGGTATTGAACTTACAATTTTTGGGGTTAGGTCACTTTTTGGATTACTTCAACCAAAGCTTTTTATTCACACATGCATCCTTAAAAATCCAATCTTTGTCCTAGAGATGTGTTTCAAAATCAATTAGTAAATTTAAGGATTAATTACCTTGATTTTTTTTTTTTTTTTTTTTTTACAGAATATTATCAATAAGCTAATCTGTATGAAAAGAAAAATTAAGTTTTGGATACAAATAAAGTTTTTGGACAACATTTTCAAAACATCGACTCCCATTCATCGAAACAACCATTATAGATGAAAAATGTAAACAAATTTAAAAATATTTACACTATTTACATCATTCAGACTGTTATCCTCATCTTCTACATGACGATAGTCAATTGCCTGTCATTCATCACCTTGTGGTGAACACGATCGATGTTTTCCTCAGTGTTGGCAGTCGTCATCAAGACTCTCCCTTCCCCTCGTAAATTCAGTTTCCCACTTTTGCACTGTTGATAAAGATGGAGCATGATGCCCTAATGTAGCAACCATGTCCGCAGGGATATCCTTTGGAGTTAAGCCCCTTTTCTGCATGTTCTTCTTAAAACCATAATGCCAAATTTTGTCCATTTTTTCAAGACAAGTCGCTACTAGTTATTTTTGAAGTCTTCTTTGACCAGTGAAATGTCAGTTTCCCTGGAAAGAAACAATGTAGTCATTAATAAGAAGAGTTAAAATTAATGCATGCAAGATTTCGCAGCTCTTAGCATCACTCCTACATAATCAGCCTATGAACCTTTCAGCCCGACATTGTATGTTATGCTCTTAGCAGTTATATTGAAGGAAATCCCTAATTAAATAAATAGCTGAAGTTCATTTCAAATACTTAACAGAGGTTGGATACGCTATTTCCTCTTGCATATTATAATAATCATACTTATTATAAAACCTAGGTTGTGTGTGTGTGTGTGTGTGTCTGTTCGTTTATATATTGGATCGGATTCCTACAATTTTTAACTGATTTCAACAAAACTTCACAGGACTACATAAAATTACCTTGCGGTGGTTCTGACAGTACCAAAAATTGGAAAAAAACAATTGTTTTAGCACGAAATCAATTTGAAAACATGATTAAGAGGTCACTGTCAGGAGAATGAAAGGGGGACAACTCATATTGAGTTATACTTATAAAACCCAGGTTGTGTGTGTGTGTTTGTTTAAATATGGGATCAGATTTCCTACATTTTTCAACCGATTTCAACAAAACTTCACTTTTTTTTTTTTTTTTTAGCAGGTAGTGTTTCTTATTGTCTTGCACACTTTTTTCTTTATTTTTACATTCAGAATGCTTTAAAAATTCTATTTACAAGACAATTGTTTATAATAATTCTATTCAATTGGTAGACTCATAACGATTGAAAACAATGTTTTTGTTTGAGTTTGGGTTTGACCAATTCATAAAAAAACAAAAAAACAAAACTAATTAAGACGTGTGTTCATCAACCTTAAACAATAACCTTTGTCAATTTTATTTTTCAGTCTTTATGATAGTCGGTACTTGATCTATCTTTTACTGTTACATCCCCGGGCAGCGCCGGGCTCTCCTGCTAGTAATAATAATAACTATGTCCGTCACATGAAATACTTTCTGTTACTTATGCTTAACTAATTTACCAGTCAGGATAACTTGTTTTTGAAAGATTTATCAAGACATTTTTCATAAGTTTTCCTGGGCAAAATGCCCAGGGAAACTTATGAAAAACGTCTTGTTTCATCAGGTCAGTGCTCCAGCACACAAGTGCTTGGTTTCAATGGCTTTTTGCATGTCTCCTTTTCTTCCTTCTCAGAAACTCTCTCAGCTTTTTATACTGTTCACTGGTTTTGAGTTAGAACTCATCTGATTGGTTGGCTACAATTATTTTACCCAGAGAAAACCCAAAGTCGACATGTGTAGCCACTGGCAATGCATTTTGTCATTTGAGTTGTTTACTTCAGAATCCAGCAAATGTAACAGATATTACAAACTGCTGTGCTTAACTGTAGCTTTGAACAGGTTGATCACCCTTTCCTATTCTCCTGATTTGACTATCATCTGTTCCCCAACCTGAAAAAACAATTGACAGGGAATCACTATTACAGATATGAAGACATCATATCTGCTTTTAATGACTTTTCTGACCAATCAGATGTCAGTTTACCCGGAAATAAACAATGCAGTTATTAATAAGAAGAGTTGAAATTAATGCATGCAAGATTTCACAGCTCTGAGCATCTCTCCTTCATAGTCAGTCAATAACCTTTTTAGCCGACTCTCATAATTATGCTATTATCAGTTATATAGAAGGAAATTCGTAATTAATTAAATTAATGGCTGTATTTCAAATACTAATAAAGATTAAATATGCTCTTCTTGTCTGCATATAATAATGATAATCATAACAACTATGTCTGTTACATGAAATACTTTCTAATACTGATGGTTAATTAAATTACTGGTCAGGATAACTTATTTTTGAAAGATTTATTAAGAACAAATGCCCAGAAAAACTGATGAAAAGTGTCTTGTTTCACCAGGACAATGCTCCACCATACAAGTGCTTGGTTTCAGTGGCTTTTAGCATGACTCCTTCTTTTCTCCCCTCTGAGAGCTTTTCATACTGACCCCTGATTTTGAGTGACAACTTGTCCAATTGGTTGACCACAATTATTTTAACCAGAAAAAAAACAGAAGTGCATGTGTGGAGCTACCAACTCAGACACACATGTTGTCATTTAAGCTGTTTACTTTGGAATTCAGCAAATGTAAGAGGTATGTTAGACTTCTGTGTGTGACTGTGGCTTTGAACTGGTTGGTCACCTTCACTGTTCTCTTGATTTGACTATCATCTGTTCCCCAACATGAAAAAAAAAAACACTTGACAGGGAACCACTATTATAGTGATGATGACATATCTGCTTTTGATGAGATTCTTTGACCGACAGGAGGAACAGTTAAATGTCAGCTTACCTGGAAATTAACAATGCAGTTATTAATAAGAGTTGAAATTAATGCATGCAAGATTTCACAGCTTTGAGCATCACTCTTTCATAGTCAGTCAATAACCTTTTTAGCCGACTCTCATAATTATGCTATTATCAGTTATATAGAAGGAAATTCCTAATTAATCAAATTAATTGCTGTATTTCAAATACTTTCAAAGGTTGGATATGCTCTTCTCACTTGCATATAATAATAATAATAATAATAACTATGTTCGTTACATGAAATACTTTCTAATACTGATGGTTAATTAAATTACTGGTCAGGATAACTTATTTTTGAAAGATTTATCAAGACCAAATGCCCAGGAAAACTGATGAAAAGTGTCTTGTTTCATCAGGACAATGCTCCACCATACAAGTGCATGTCTCCTTCTTTTCTCCCCTCTGAGAGTCTCTCTCAGCTTTTCATACTGTCCACTGATTTTGAGTGAGAACTCATCCGATTGGTCGACCACAATTATTTTAACCAGATAAAACCAGAAGTGCATGTGTGGAGCCAGCAACTCAGAGACGCATTTTGTCATTTGAGCTGTTTACTTTGGAGTTCAGCAAATGTAACGGGTATGTCGGGCTGCTGTGCGTGACTGTGGCTTTGAACTGGTTGGTCACCCTTCCTATTCTTCTCGTTTGACTCTCATTTGTTCACCAACATGAAAAAAAACCACTTGACAGGGAATCACTATTACCGTTATAATGACGTCATATCTGCTTTTAAAGACTTTTCACTTTCAGCCATCTTAAGACATTTGTCTTCCTATTAGGTAACTGTTGTGACTTTATTAGAGGCCAGAAATAAAGACACAAAGAGAGGAATTGAGTTAATCAAACATATTAACAGAAACAGTTAATACAGACATATACAAATGAGTGTTACAGCAAGAATGTACAGTCCATCTTTCGGATGCTGACTCCTGGAAACTTTTCTCTCTAAAAGGCAGTACCTGCTCTTATTTATAGCTGGGAGAGTCTATACATGCATGGATAAATTACCATAAGAGTAACCTACTTAGAATTTTGAACTGAACCCTTTATTCAATACATACGGTAGATTGTTCTTTTCCCAATTTTCTGTGAGTGTATGAGTTAAATAAAAATGATAACTCACTCTCCTCTGTCTGCCACAGAGCTTGAGTGTACACAAATGGTTTGATGGTGTGCTCATCAAGTGGTGAGTCTTGAGCGTTTTAACTAGGCAGGGCCCACCACTCTCCAGGTTAGACCACAGCTGATGTCCTCCAGCTAGATGGCTCACCTTGGTCCTGAACATGTGGCTGTTGCAGTTCATCTGAGGAACCATTCCACCCTGGCTAGTGACCCTGTGTGGAGGAGTTGTTTCACCCAGTGGTGCCATCTTAGCACTGCCCTCTCATATAAGTTTAGCCATCATGTGAAAGGAAATGGTTGAAGACCAGTGATGCCTGTTCACTTGAAGGTGCAGCGTGCCAGACATCAAAGGTACTACTTCTATCCAGAGCCCCCTATGTTCACACACACACACACACACACACACACATATATATATCACACTGGATGTCAAAGTGAGCAGTTAGTCATCAAATGTACCACTTTAAGAAATATGATATAGATTTTAAATGGTAATAATAGAAATCAATAAATAAATAAGAAAAGAATAAAAGTATAAAGTTATCACCAAAGATATGAGAAAATTGTATTTTTTTTTTTATTAATAATTTTGATTTTATTTGTTAGAAATGGATCATTCTGAAGCAATAAAAAAAATTATATGCTATGATAGGATATATAAAAAAAAAGTAATGATAATTTATCCATAGCTTTTGTGAGAGATAGATTTTTATACTAAAGTTTCCATGATAGTTCAAATAAGATCCAAAGGGCTACCCATAGCTATCCTGTCTATTTGCCTTATTGTTAAAACTAAATTCTACAGATATGGTGGCAAATAGCTTTTGAATAAATAATCAATCACCATAAATAAATTTTTCTGCCTGTTCTCTGCTTCGTACCCATGAACAACCTGATTCTCGCACCATCATACAAAGTTACGTACCTGAACACAAAGCAAAGGCAAACCACACACCATTGGTGAAACAGTCGTAAAACAAGCTGTGTTGAAGATGGTGAAAAGCTTCTGAAGATAAGTTAACCCAAATTCTTCTTTCAAATGACACTATCGGCAGCAGAATAGATGACATGAGAGATGACATCTTGGCTCAAATAGTTGCAGATCTGTTTTCAAGCCCAGCAAAATTCAGCCTCCAATTCAACAACATCACCAACATTTTCCATTTGAAAAATGTTCATGCAACAGACTAAATGATCTGACAAAAAATAATATTTAAAACAAAATTAAGAGTTTGTTGGTCACCAAAGGGACGTATGGTTGCATACTTTCAAAATTAGATGAAGGGAGATAGTGTGAAATATTTGACATTTTGATATGGGAGAAAATTCTTTCAAGTGCTGCGTGCTTGGTTAAAGGCTGCTAATATAATCGGCAAATAATTGTACACTGGCAAGAACTTCAATACTGCAAGCAGTGAACAGAAATGAGACATTTCATATGACTTCAGACCCACTTCTCTTATCAATTTAATTTTTCCATTCCTTTTATCCATAGCTTTGTGGGAGATTTTTTTTATATACTGAAGTTCGCATATAGTTCGCATAAGATCCAAAGCAATCCTGTCTATTTTCCATATTGTTAAAACTAAATTCCACAGACATGGTGGCAAATAGTTTTTAAATAAATAATCACTGTAACTATAGAGGTCTTTTTAAAATATTGCTAAAGAGTGAAGGTCGTTTAAAAAAACAGTGTAATGAAAAAAGCCATAGTTTTGAGACAACATCTTATTGCAGGCATTTTTATCCATATTTGCCCAAATATTGAAATATTTGTATAGTCTTCCTATAACAGGATTTTTCCACAGACTTTTTGTGTCTTTTGTACAACCATTAATTTATTTGAATGAAATAGAAAAGTAAACTTTTCTTTTTAAATTTCAGCTTTGACAAATGTAACCCGAAAACACTCAAGAACTCTTGCAAAGGTCAGGATTTGTCTTCGAGGAAGACGTGTGGGCAGGTATTTGCTATAAAATGGATACCCATGATGCATATTCACAAACACACATAGTAAACACCACAGGCATATGTCATATCTGCAACAAACAATTTACCTGTTATTCATCCCTGGCCACACATGTACGTACTCACACAGGCGGGAAACCATTCCAATGTAATTCATGTGGGAGGACCTTTTCCCAAAGGTCATTGTTGATGAACCACATCTTGACACATCCAAGAGAGAAAACACTAAAACCCTACCACTGCGAAATCTGTGGGAAAAACTTTCAGCTCAGAAGCAACATGTTAAGCCACTTGCGTACACACACAGGAGAGAAACCATTCCATTGCGGTGCCTGCGGCAAGGGTTTCTCACAGAAAGGGAACCTATTGACACATAGCCATACTCACACGGGACTAAAGCCATTCCATTGTGAAACCTGTGGCAAAGATTTTTCACAAAAGGGAGGCCTGTTGACTCATAAACGCACTCACACAGGTGAGAAACCTTTCCACTGTGATTTATGCGGGAAGGCCTTTTCCCAAAGGACGTCATTGATGAACCATATGCAAACCCACATACAAGAACGGAATCACTGAAACCCTACCACTGTGAAAAGTACTTTTATGACCGAGGCAAACTGCTAAACTACATGCATGCACACAGAGGATTAAAAACATTCCATTGTGATGCCTGCAGTAAGGGCTCCTCGCAAAAAAGAAGCCCTGTTTTGTAGATTAACTTTCATTAGAACTTTAAGTCACAAGTTGTTGCAGTAAAAATATATTGATTATTTTTTTTTTATCTTTTAAAGATTTTAGAAGTGGTTTCCTGTTCATAATATCGATACAGTGAAAAATGGAATTTTACACTATTATCTGGACCTAGCTGTTCTGTGTATGAAGTCTCATATGTTGGTGGAATATAAAAAGATCTTTTTAAAAACAAAGAACAAATGAATATGTACATTTTAAATAAAGGACAATATAAATTAAATGAAAGTATTTCTCTGTTTATCATTCGTTTAAGATAAATAATTATTATCCCCCCAGTGAAAAAAATCGCCAACAAAAAAGTTTTTGAATTATTTACATTATTCGGACTATTGTCCTTATCTTTGTCGCATTATTTATCACAACGTTTCAGCCGTTGTACTCTCCGGCTTTCTTCAGGTGGTTGGGATTTCAAAATTCCAACCACCTGAAGAAGGCCGGAGCGTACAACTTTGTGATAAATATGGTGACAAAGATGAGGAGAATAGTCCGAATAATGTAAATAATGTACATAATACCTCATCTCAGAGATATAGACAGACTCTGAAGTTTTTAAATGTTTCAGAAATTCATGAAATTAAAAAAATTCAGATATCAATTATGTAAGCACAACTTCAAACATGACATTTATAAATAACATCAAAGTCCAATAACTCTGTAAAACTCAGGGTTCGATTTGTGATTACATATATATTATGAACAGGACCCCACCATCTAAATTACTTAAAAAAAAAAAACAATATTTTTTTTGGATTCTGATATGTTATGGACTGTAAACGTTCTGATGTACAAAAATTATTCCCTGAAAAAATTTTTATGAGTGAAACAGTCAATTTTGTAAGCGTATTCCAGAGAGTAATCATTTATCATCGATTAACATACCTTCCTCTAGCCACACGATTTATCAAAAATTAAAAATACTGGCTATTTTTTTTTTTTTTTTTTTTTATTACCATTTTAGGAGTATCCTGTTCATAATATTGACAGTGTCAAGTCAAATTGATCCCTGATTTTTACAGAACAGACAGTTCCACTCCTTAAAAAGAAAAAAATAGGAAAAATTAAATAAATTCTAAAATAGACTGGTCCATTCATAAAAATAATGAAAAGTTTTTCAGGAAAATAACTTTTGTTGATTGGCATTCATAGGAATTTTCTCACATTTGTCAGAATCAAAAAAATATTGATTTCTTATCAATTTAGATGATGGGCTACAGTTAGAAATCAATCCTGGACTTTTACAGAGTTATTGGACATAATTGTTAGTTACAAATCCAAAGTTTGAATTTGTCCTGACATCTGCATTTTTTTTTTTTTTTTTTTTTAAATTTCTGAAACATTTTTGCGAGCATGAACTTTTTCATGTACATTGGGGGATAATAATTATTTATTTCAAATAAATAATAAAAAGAGACAAACTTTTGTTAATTTATGCAAATTTTTGTTCTTTAATTAACAATGTATATATTCATTTTGTTCTTTATTTAAAAAGAGATCCTTGTGCATAAGATAAATTCTGGTTTCATACACAGAACGGCTAAATCCAGATGACTCTGTAAAAAAAATCAGGGATCAGTTTCGCAATCTATCAATATTACGAACAGGAAACTACTTCTAAAATGATTTTTAAAAAAAAAAATCAGTATTTGACAATTCTGGCAAATGTTGCATCCTAAAGACTAAAGTAGGAATGTTTACAAAAATTCCCATACATTCACCTAAGTTAAGCTACAGTTACAAATCAATTCCAGAGTTTTACAGAGTTATTGGACATAATTGTTAGTTACAAATCCCAAATCTGAAACTGTCCTTACATCAGTGATTTCTGCAATTTTTGTTTATTTGTCTGAATTTCTGAACATTTTGGGGGGGAGGAGAATGAACTTTGTTATTTACATTTGGTGATAATAATTTTTTATCTTAAAATAATAAACGGAGACATACTTTTGTTAATTTACGCAAATTTTTATTCTTTAATTAAAAATGTATATATTCATTTTGTTCTTTATTTAAAAGAAATCAAGAGAAATTCTGGTTTCATACACAGAACAGCTAAATCCAGATGATTCTGTAAAATCAATTTTTGTACTCGATCAACATTATGAATAGGAAATTCCTTCTAAAAGGATTTTAAAATTTCAGTATATTTTTCAATTCTGGTAAGTGTTGCAGCCTAAGGAAAGACTAAGATAGTCTACAAATATTCTTTCAAAAACAATTTCCCTATTTTTTACTCATGGACCACTCTATTTAAATAGTGCCATACTATAATGGTAGGTGATGCTGATATTATAGAAATGTCTAAACCTATATCCGTTGTCTTCTGACACCTGGTAAGTTAAAGGCTTACAGCCACATTGCATTGAAACTTTTTTTCCAATACGCTCACCCATGTTAAGCAACATCAAGCCTGGCCAGCGCCTAGAGAAGTGACTGCCTGGGAATATCAGGATCGGTAAGCCTGGATTTATGGGTGGTGTAATTGATAACACCTTGAAATTGTTAATTGGAGAGCCAAGTTGTAATTTCCATTGGATTTGTTATATTCCCTTACAAGCAAATACCCTTGGGGAAAAATATGAATCCACTTTTTCTCGCCCCAGCTATGGGTTTATTAGTAAGACTTGCAACATTAACCCATTATTGTTTCAAAAATAAATTCTTATGATCTAAAAATATTTTCTGGCTTTAAATAACCTGCAACGGGTTGATAAACCATAGAAAATGAATCAATAAAAACCTGGTGAGTTAGTGTCAATGTCAGCTCAGTTTTTGTGTTCATGGCAAGGTAATGTGAATTATTGAAGTGACATTGCGTTGTGACCATTGATATCCATTTATGGGTTACATGCATCCCAACAATGAGGAATTATTCTCGCAAGATAAGGCATCATGTCATCAAGCTCAACTAGCCTGGAATTGGTTTAAGGAACATTCTAGAGATTTCTAACTAAAGGTGGGGTCACCACATTTGTCTGTCAGTGAATATTTCTAAAAAGTACTTGTCATGGCTGATCAATAGGTAAAAACTGAAAACTAAATTAATCTTAAAATGTCTTTATTGTTACCAATTAAAATTGATTCTTCTTTTCGCCTGAAGCATTTGACGTCAAAAGAACAAATTGGGCAGGAACACTTCTGTATCGATAGAAAACTGTTTTTTTTTTTTAAAGATAGAGATGGAATCAATGATATGTCAAATTGCTACATGTCATCAGAATTAAAGCGGTTACTACAAGATAATAGTTGTATTATGAATTTTGTCATGTCAGTGTATATTTAAAAAATAATACTTGTTGTAGGTGATAAATAGATAAAAACTGAAAATTAAATTAATCTTAAAATGTCTTTTTTTCTCTCCCCACCTATGGGTTAATTAGTAAAACTTGTAACATTAACCCATAATTGTCTCAGAAATAAATTCTTATGATCCAAAAATATTTTCTGGCTGCAAATAGCCTGCAACGGGTTGATAAGCCATAAAAAATGGATCAATAAAAACCTGGTGCGTTAGTGTTAACATCAGCTCAGCTGTTCCTGTTCATGGCAAGGTACTGTGAATTATTGAAGTTACATTGTGTTGCGACCATTGGCATCCATTCATGGACTACATGCACCCCAACAATGAGGAATTGCAAGATAATGCATCGTCATCAAACTCAAGTAGCCTGGAATTGGTTTGAGATAAATTCTAGAGATTTCTAACTAAAGGTAGGGTCACCACATTTGTCCGTCAGTGTATATTTTTAAAAAGTACTTGTCTTGGGTGATCAATTTAAAAAAAAAACTGAAAATTAAATTAGTCTTAAAATGTCTTTATTGTTACCAATTAAAAACATTTGACGTCAAAAGACCAAATTGGGCAAGAACACTTCTGTATGAATAGAAAACTGTTTTTTTAAGATACAGATGAAAACAATGATATGTCAAATTGCTACTTGTCACCAGAATTAAAGGGGTTACTACAAGATACTAGGTACGTGTATTATGACTTTTGTCATGTCAGTGTATATTTAAAAAATAATACTTATTGTAGGTGATAAATAGATAAAAACTGAAAATTAAATTAACCTTCAAATGTCTTATTTTTACAAATTAAAATTAATTCTTCAGACCGTCCTCATCTTTGTTGCCGTATTTATTACAACGTTTCAGCCCCTGTACTCTCCGGCCTTCTTCAGGTGGTTGGAATGTTGAACTGAAGCCTTTATTTTGCTCTCTGGGGTAGACTGTTCTAGTTCCACATGCCATGTTTAATGGATGTCAGTTATCAGTTATCACCTGTTAATTCCCCTCTCCAAGTTCTCCACTGCCTTAACCAGGTATTGAACTCACACTCTTTGGGTCCTGTTACTAACCAACGCCTTTATCCACTGTGACATGGCGACAAACATAAGGACAATAGTCAGAATAATGTAAATAGTGTACATAATACCTCAACTCAGAAATATAGACAGACGCTAAAATTAATTCTTTTTTTCATATGAAATATTTGACGTCAATCCAGACACGTGAAAACCGTACTACGATTTGCTGGACAGAACTTCTTCTTATTCCTTTATTACCTCGGAGAAGATCAAAAATCCAAATTTGGTGGGTACATTTCCGTATGAATAGAAAACTGTTTTTTAAAATAGATTTTTTTCTTCTTGCGTTTAAATCAGAATGTAAAATGTTGAGCCTCATGCATGAAAAAACTTGAGGTATCCGCATCCTGTATGGCTTTACAGTTGTTTAATAAAATATTATTTTATTATCATAAATGAAAATAAATATGACTTAGTTTCTTAAAAAATTTTTTGTTTACTATAATTTCTATAAGCAACACATTACTTATTTAATTTTAAATTATATGATTTGTGGGAAAATTAAATAAAATCTCTATCTATAAAAGGCAGGATGTGTGTGTGTGTGTGTGTGTGTGTGTAACGAATGCACGGCCGCAAATTTCGACGGATTTGCACCAAAATTTGCATGTACATGCTCCAAGTTAGTGAAAAGGCCAAGATCGACTTTGCATTTCCCAACTCCCATCAATAGTGGAAATAATCGATTTTTCATGCTTCTACGGCAGTTTTTATGTAGTCTGCGGCCATTTTCTACTGGCCAGAGTGAGAGCCTATAGCTGGCTGCCACAAATAGGCAGGAAGATTCTATTGGCCAGCGTGAGAGCCAACAGCTGACTGACACGAATGTTAACTAGCATGCAAAAAAAAAAAAAATCGATACCTGCATTCGTCACAAGTGGGAAAAATTTAAATCTGCATGGCACTTTACTCCAATTGGCTCATTCGCTTGCTTAAACTCAACGTTGATTCTGATTCCACAGAACTGGGTTGGGCGTGAAAAATTATTTGTTGTTAACATTCTTTTTTCATTCGGTTTTTCCAGTTACGAGTCCTTTTTATAAAGCTGATCGTTTTGTGTTCATTTTGTTTAGTTCTTTTTTCGTAACAGATTTAATGTTTGGTATAGAGCTTAGAAAAAATTCGCAGTGTGAGATAGGCAAGAAGTAAGGCATGTAGCAACATCAGCACGGCAAAGGGCACTCGTTTAAAGGCAAGTGATAGCGATTGCTGTGCGAGTCGTACGATTTTTGAATCAAGTACGGGCAACGCCGGGCCATGCTGCTAGTCAGCATATAATAATGAATAAAAAATTGACACTAATAATAAAGGGAGCTTGAATTCTATTACTCCACTTGGCTTTGTCAAAAGCCCATCAGGTGTCATTGTTTAAGTTCTATAAAAAGACAGATATTTCCTTCCTCTTCTTTATTTCGGGAGACCACATATTCATATCACAGTTCCTAGATGTTTGCATCTTTCATGCATGTCTATTATGATTGATCATGTTTTAGAAAAAAACAGTACTGGGTAAACAGTGTCAAAGTGATAGATTTTTAGTCCTAACTATTCTTCCACTAGAACGAATAAGACCATTTTCATCTTAAAACAGGTTTAAATCTTTATATATATATATATATATATATATATATATATATATATATATATATATATATATATATAACAAAAAATAGAAAAACCTACCAAGTTTTCACCTAAGCGGATCGCCAGGAAGGCCGATGATCCGCTTAGGTGAAACCTTGGTAGGTTTGTCTGGCTCTCTAGGTTTAACTAGGTCTGCTCTACTTATTGTATTGAGCACTTTATTTAGTTATTTTGGATACTCGCATCCGGGTTTTTTTCTTTGGGCCCTGAACTCGTATGCTGGACGATTATTTTCGGCTAATGTACATGTTCTTGGTTCTTTCTTTTTTTATACCTTTTTTTCCCCTTTGGTGTTGGCTTGTTTATTTGCAAATCAATACGCCGAAGGTTTTCCGAGCGAGTATAGTTTCTTACGTATAAGGTTTCTCTTAAATATATATATATATATATATATATATATATATATATATATATATATATATAATTTTAGTGGTAAATATACACATACATATGCAATATATATATATATATATATATATATATATATATATAATGTGTGTGTGTGTGTGAAAATATATAGAAAATAGGAAGGAACTGGTTAGGTAAATAATCCAAAGTCCCTTGGTATTTTAGTTATTATTTTTTAAAAATAGTGCTCGATACAAAAGTAGAGCATAAATATAATTATTTATTTAAAAATATGATTCCAAAACGCATTCCAAAGTCTCATGTTTAAAACAAGAGCAGCTCTGTTCCATCTTCAATTAGCGAAATTTTAAGATGGAACAGAGCTTATTTTAACTCAATTTAATTTAAATAATTTAAATAATTATATTGAAGTTTTATATATTGTTTTGAAACATATATACTTCTTATGTCGCGATTTGGAATCATATTTTTAAATAAAAATATATATATATATATATATATATATATATATATATATATATAATAGTACACATACATATTTTTTGAATAAATAATTCCAAGAGGATAGAATCCAGGTAGAACTCAATGTCCAGGACAGAGTAAGGATATAATAAAAATAATTCTTAAACACTAATATTCCATGGTCATAAATTATTCCATTGGAATCGTAAATACGATCCAATTCATCAGGCCTACAAATTCAAAAAGAAAACAGAAAAAAATAACTCCGGAAATAAAAATAAATTTAATTTAATGGGTAGGCTTAATTTGAGAGACACACCCACTTCTGAATGTTAGAGGTAAAGAGAGGGGTAACAGACGAGAGAATTATTAGTGGTACTGTTACCCCTCTCTTTAGCTCTAACATTCTTCCCACACTCGCATTGTCCTTAATCTCGCCTTTCCTAGCCAAAGATAAATGTATGTAGTACACACTATTACATAATGGTGACAACCCGCTAGAATATTGGTAACCCCGTCGCTACACACCTATCTCAGTGAAGGAGTCATATGGGAACTTGAAATTTCACCCGTTTAGTAAAGGTATCACCACGTTCCAGAAAAGCTTAAACACTAATTTTTCTAGTGGGTAGTGGTAAATGTAACTTTAGTGACCAGAATTGACCTGATGTGAAACTCATAAATTAAAGAATACAGTATCACATAACTGTCATATGTCATAGCTGCATGCTAGTTTGCAAGCATTGGAATGAGCTACATGACAGAAAAAAGATATATAAACGACTGCCAAGAGAGGTTAGGCTATCTCTCAGACATTGTAGACGAACATTATGATGCCCAATTTTGAATGAGAATGTGAGGCTGTAGTGAAAGAGATAATCAGGTACCCCGGAAAAAAAAGTTTGTGTTTTATATATATATCTGCCGAAGAAGGATTACCAAAAAAAGTTATCAATTTTTTTTCTTATAGCGAAGAAAACGGTTCTTACCTCGTCAAACCAAGCTGATAACGCGTCGCGTGTATTCTGTGACGAAAAAAGAAAACAAGTCCGTTTTTCAAGGAGTCGCTATAAAAAGTATTTTGATATGCAAATTACGGAGCATCCTATCCCAGCTGTCGAATGAAAAAAATAAGTTCTTTTACACGTTCAAGAAGTTGGTGTTCATTTTTTACATTAGTGTAGATTTTGTTTCATCTAAATTAAATTTTTTCATCGAAATAATTTTTTTTTTGGGGGTTTATATTCTTCAGGTGGTTGGAATTAAGTTGAACTTGAACCCTTTATTTTTTATTATATCACTGGGGTTATTATTTACTGTTTTAGTTCCACCTGAAGAAGGCCGGAGCGTACAACGGCCGAAACGTTGTATTCCATATGGCGATAAAGATGAGGATATATATTATATACTAATGTAAACACACACACATATATATATATCATCTCAGAAATATAGACAGACGCAGTTGGTGTTCTTGATCCGGAGGAGGGAAATTGGGGCATTTTTATATAATCGGCGTTTGTTAGAGAGTGAGTTATTTTCCTGACTGGTTAATAAAATTGTGATTCGAGATAGTACCAGCGAAACAATTTTCAGCATTTCTTTCTGATAACCGATATTCGAGTCTGTATTTACGGTGATTTTTCTTTCCGTGTTGTGGAAGTAATCACACACAAATACTTCCTTTGCTTTCAGAACGCTTACACTTACAGAGGCCATGCTTTCACACACTTATTTCTAAAGAGGGTGTCGGAGTTAGCCCTCCTTTTTTATCTTTAACCCTTCACCAGGGGACTCTCTCCCCTGGCTATAAATACTGGGTGTCCTTTTGCTTCGATATCTCTTTTCCCTCAGGCCTTGGGCCTTATACCATCTCGCGTTGATGAGGTGGGGTAATTCTTTTTCTCTTCATTTTAGCTAATATCAATATGTGAGCTCTCACCAATAAAGCATTTCCCAAATTCTGGGAACACGCTAAGAACAATACCAATACACGTACGTACGAACACTCACCACAAAACACACACGTAATATTCACCACACAAACTCAATGTAACTGTCCATGTGCTTGTAACTTGTTGTTAATACATATATTTGTTTATATATAATTATCGGTCTTGATTGTTTTCTTTGTCTTCTTTGGACTTAATTAAAGTCCAACATTCTCATGTAACTGGACTGGCTAGCAGGAAATTTTAACCCACGTTGTGTTCTTTATATCAACACCGCTTCAGTCCTCAACAAGGGTAATTGACAAAGTAATTTGAGTGAATAAAACGTAATGATAAATATGAAAAATTCAAGTCTCATGTTCTTGTTAAAATATGTAATGCATTATCATTGATCGATACCTCTATTTAATTACACCTTGCTAGAAAACTAAAATCTGTGGAATATGAAGTTATATTCATAGTATTTAGCATATTTAAAATCATCTCAAAAGTTACAGAAAGGAGGAAGGAGTGAAATCATCCATGCCATAACAGAAATAGGATTGACAAGATCACCAAGAAAAGTATTGGATATTTCTGGAAACTAACTCTTGCTCTATTTCCATTAACAGCCACCAAATGACTATAGTGTGGACATCCAAGCATAATATGAACACTGAAAAATTAAGAAAGAATAAAAACAATAAAATAATTTATTTTTTCCAAAAATTTTGATCTTGTAGTGCCACGCCTACATTTCTTCAGCTGTGATTGGTCGATCAATATATACTAAAAATAGTAACACATTTTTACCGATTGTTTTTTCACCACACTGAAATTTTTCCTACAGTTTGCTCACAAACAAGTTTTTGTTTTTTGTAAAATCACCGATTGGTTCATTTTTCATCCAATCGTGTATTTTCAATATGTTATTTCTCAAAATATTGTCCTGCGTTCGTGCTGGGAGCCACCGGTAGTAATATAAATCCGGATACATTCCCAAATCAAGCAGTAGAACCAGCACCACGGTAGAATGCAGAACAGAGACAGTAGATCTGGACTACTTTACGTGTTATTCATTATTGTTACACGTATTACACACAGATACAGAACGTGAATTTGATAGACATTCAGTTCTCTGTGAACAAACCAAGTACAATCTTCTGAAGATACATTCTATCATAACACAGAACTCTGAACTTTATACTCAGAAAAACTTGCTTATGTGGGGTTAGCGTACCCGGATTAAAGGAGAATTTAATACGAGATACCCTGCCCACAAAATACAACGCAAATTCAAGAAGTAACAACACGATAAGGAACGTTTGTAGAAAAGAGAACATTGTATATTTATTATTTTGTGAATGGGGTAAAAAAGATTAATGCTTTAGTTAGTTTAATCAAAAATGTGATTTTGACAAAACTGTTTGTGTTCGCTGTCTTTCAACAGAGTAGAAGAGTAATGTCTGTTTTTTTTGTTTTTGTAGGGTGTAAAGGAAAAAGGATCAATTTCAGTTGAAAAGAGAGTTTGGATGAGAAATAAAAGATAAGAGGAAAATGTCTTTTGGAGTCAGTTGAAAATTTGTTGTTGTTGTTGTTGTCCTTTTTGATACTCCAACTTTCGGCTCTTAGTGTCGGGTTGAGTCAGTGATGGAATTTACTGTCAGTCTTCTGTCCTCTATGATCTCTGCTCCCTGCTGACTGGCGACTGACTTGAAACTCTGTATTTATTGTTGACTTTTTTTTCACACTGGCTCGTTATCTTTTTTGGGGGGTTTAGCAAATCGCCTCCTTTCATTGGTCAGAAAATTAATTTCACACCTTATTGTGAAATCTGTTTTTGGTCGTTGTGATCCGATTTTGCGGGTGTGCAAATCTACTTTGTGTTAAAAAACACAAAGTAGATTTGCACACCCGCTTGTTGGAATGATATAGGATTTGTATCCTATACTTAAAAACATTTCCTAACAGATAAAGGGAAACTACTTTTTTCTCCCTATTCGCACATTATACAACTACCTTGTATTTATTGTTGATTTTAATATATATGTTTATTCGTTGAAACAAATTGGTTCTTCATTGTTTTTTCCTTGGTGTTTTTAAATATTATGTATGAATGCTAAATGCTTATTCAACACGCAGCCACATTGGTAACTTCAACATTAAACTAAGCTAGCATTCTACAATCTAATTTGTTAAAAATGAAAACTGAACTCAACAAGTATAATAACTAAACAGATGTAATAACCTGTCCAAAAGTAATCAAGAACTATGAATTGGACATAAATTCAACTTGTGAGGGTTTTTTTTAATAAAGGGACAATATAAACAAGTAATAAATTATGTAATGGTAATCTACTAGCATTATATTTGTCAGTTTTTAGGGACAGTCTCTCGCAAAATAGTTCTCCAAAAAACAATACATCTATTATTTTCGCTGATCTTGAACCTTGGTGTTTTGAAGGATTTGTGTTCGGGCGTGATACTCGGCCAGGATTTTCTGTATTAGCATCAGGAAGCAACCTTCAAATACGGTGAGTCCCTACCCGAATTAAATGTGGACAGTGCTCGTCAATTCTGTGCATTAAACACGGCAGAGATAGAAGAACCTTCACTGTGGGATCTTCCACAACAAACCAGCCTTACCTCTTTTTAGGAAATGCACTCTTCCTATCTGGTAAGTAACATTCTACTTTCATATAAATATAACAAGTATTCATTGGTCAGTCACCTCCAATCTAGCTTGCTGATTGGTCAGTTCCGACCAATCAAACCGCCTGCACGCGACCAATCTGTTTTCCCGCTCATATGCTGGGATCCTACCACATGTGTACACGACCATTATATAAATCCAACACGTGTACAACTCCCTTGAGTAGTTTTCTTTTCATTCATCTTTCTCGCACGTCTCATTTCCTTGCTACCAAGTGCCAAGATGTAATCTTCAAGAACTCCCGCCTTAGCCATTGCGGTGAGACGTTAAAAACAATTACCAACATTCACAAACTCTGAAATCACTTCTGAACTTTTACCAACTTTAGAACTCACAATTCCAAACTTTATTCTTCTAAATTACAGTTTAATATTACTTCTTCTTAATATGAACTCAGGTACGACTAAATCAAAGGGACACGACTCTGTCCTACCTTTTCAGTTCGCATGCATGTACAGCAAACATTAATAAATCTAATTGTTATGTTTTGAAATCATTCCGTTCAGTTTTGTATTTTATACTATGTGCTATTTACGTCAAATATAAATTGCATTGCGTCCACGAATTGTCCTTTAATCTCACCTTTCCTAGCCAAAGTTAAATATTGGTAACTCAGTCACTACAATAATGATGACCCCGACGTTCGTCGTTCGACGTTCGTCGTTCGACAGTCGTCGTTCGACAGTCGTCGTTCGTCGTTCGACGTTCGACAGTCGTCGTTCGTCGTTCGACGTTCGACGTTCGTCGTTCGACAGTCGTCGTTCGACGTTCATCGTTCGACGTTCGTCGTTCGACAGTCGTCGTTCGTCGTTCGACGTTCGACGTTCGTCGTTCGACGTTCCCGACAACAATGGTAATACAACTGCTACATCACTATTTCTTAATTTAACACTAAACCCATTGTCGACAGGCCGAGGCACTTTAACAAGAACGATCCAGGCCTTCATTATTAAAGAAACTCAGAACTTGCTTTCGAAAGGCACAACTGAAAAAAGCATTTCACCATGGCGAACCCAGCTATGCACATTCGTTTTTTTTTATGACGGTGGTTAGGGTCAACCATCGTCATAAAAAAAACGAATGTTCGTAGATTACTCAGAGACGATAGACATATACATAGAACTGGACGCTTGTCCCCTGTCAAGAATTGATAAAATAGTTAATGACCTCACAGCATTTTTTCTCAATTTGACCTCAAAAGTGCCTTACCACCAGGCGTCGCTTAAAAAATCAGATAAAAAAAATATGCTGCTTTTGAGGTGAATGGTCGTTTGTTTCAGTTCAGTAGAATTCCGTTTGGGGCCAAAAACAGGACCGCCCAGTTCCAGAGAGCTATTGACAGAATAATAATGAAAGAAAACCTACGCGGTGCGTTCTCTTACATCGACGATATCACAATTGCAGGGCGGACGCAGACAGAACACGAGCAAAACGTAAAAGAGTTTCTGGAGGCTATTACGAAGGCCAAACATACACTCAGCAAGTCGAAATCTCTAGCTTCCGTACGCCGCATCAATGTGTTAGGATACCGTGTCGGTAGCAGAGTTATTTAGCTCGACCCCAAAACACTTTGTCCCTTAAGAGAGCTACCTCCACCAGAAAACTCAAAATCATTAAAAAGGCGCTGGGCATGGGAAAGGTGGCGGCTTAAAAACTGAGAAAAAAAAAGTAACGAGCCGATGTAAAATCGCTTTTTGATATAAATAGACAGAAAAAGTTGAATCAAAGCACAGAGAGAGAAAGCAGAAAGATGCAGGAGGCAGAAAGCCAGAGTTCCACGCGTCTGAATAATGCCGGTGTCAAATTACACACTGATACATTATCAGCCTCTAATGAAAGCGGGGAAATTTCAAAGAACTCTATTCAACACCAAAGCTAAGTACTTAAAATATATCTTTTTATTCATGTTGAATACTATTGTATAACGTTCATATGAAAAACGAACTCTTTCAATTTGTTTTAAACATTCTGGAATATTACTTTGTGTCCAATGATTTAATATAAACATTTTCACCTCTTGAAAATTCATCAAAACTACGAACTTTAAATATCTGATTCCTTTTCTTGAAACAAACTACTGGCAAGAAGTTCAAATGTGTTAATTTGTAAGTAAATTCATCGTTTAGTTAAATATAATACGTGTGTTTCTTCATCATTATTCCTCAATACTTCAAAACAATGACTCATCGCTTATCAATCACCACCGTTGTTAAAACATGCTTTCTCGTATTTTAAACTACATTTTTCCTGCGAAGAAAGTAGTGTTTGTTTTACACAAACTTTTGATTTTCTAATTTTTCTCAAATAAATTTTGAAAAACGATAAATGGCGTTGCTTTCGTTCTGGTTAGCATGTGTCACATTCTCTGGCTAACCGACCATCATCGTCACATTTTTAATTTTCTTTTTTTTTTTTTACATATTTTGTGGTAACTACCATCACCATTAAATACACACAGTACATAGAAATCATGCGACAAGCATTCATTGGTTGATCTCCCCAAAACTAGCACGCTGATTGGTCAATTTCGACCAATCAGATATCCTGCACGCGAGGAATGAAATTTCCCGCTCACTAAGGTTGAGCCGATCACGTGATACCCAGCCTTATATAAACAAAACACGTGTAAGCTCTCTCTCTCTCTCTCTCTCTTTCGTCACTCTTGCGTCTTATTCCTTGCTGCCAAAATGTGACCTTCAAGAACTCTCGTCTCAATCTTGCGGTCAGACGTTAAAGAACATTACCATTTCACGCAAGTACGAACTCTAAAATCTCTTCTGAACTCTTAAAAACTTTACCAATCCACAATTCCTAACATGCAACAGGAACTTATTCTTCTAAACTACATTTCAATAGTTAATTCACTTTGTGAGCTCACGTACAAATATTTCCAAATCTAAGAGACATAACTCTATCAAACCTTCAGTTTACATGCATGTACATCAACACTAATAAATTCAATTGTTATGTTTTGAATCATTACGTTCTGTTTTGTATTTTATGCTATTTTACGTCAAATATAAATTGCATTGCTTTCCTTAATCACGCCTTTCCTAACCAAAGTAAAATATATGTATCACCCAAACCCTACAATTTTACTAAATATTTTTTCATTTTTTAAATATAATCAATTTTTTCCTTTTTCAGTGAGAGACATACTGCAATTATTCATTTTTTCTTTTTTTTTTTGACTCAATTTTAGGGATGGAAATAGTGTAGGCTTTTGACATATCTTCATTAAAAAGTACCTAAAAAATTCAATAAAATATTAGACTTTTGAAAGTATTTAATTTTTAAGAATTACTTTATAGTTAAATAAACTGGTTCACTTAAAATTCGAAAATATTGTCGCTTCTGTCCTTCCGTCCGATGAATTGCCCTGACGTTAGTTGTTGATACATTGACGTAAACGTCAGTTCACACCTCCAAAACCAATCACCACGGTTAGACATGCTTCTCTTATTTCCAACTAATTTTTTTTCTGCTAAAAAATGAAGTAATATTTGTTTCCAATTACATTAAGCAAACTTTAAATTTTCTTATTTTCCTAAAATAACTTTTGAAAAAAAGTATAACTGAATTTTACAAGATTTTTAAACATAAAATTTAATTTTTGTTTACAAATTTCTCAAAAATGGTATCCTCGATTTTATGGTAATTTCGTTGATCAATCTCTCCCCACCCACCCCGCCCCCACGAAAGAAATTGACTAAAATTTCGGAGTGTGAATTAAAAAAAAATAATCGAAATATACTTTGGTCTTTCCTCTTGATTTCGTACAAACTTTGGTACATAATTGTTGTGTAGGAACCTACCACCCCTCTTGAAGATGAACTCGTCTAAAAACAAGGACGTAAAATAGTGGCATGTCAAAAGAGAGGGTCGAAGAAGTTCTGAGCTGAGTTAGTTATAGACTACTCAGGCGATATCTGTACCAACTTACCAACCGAATAAACCCCATTTTATTGTTACATGTTATTTGGCGTTTGTCTTTATTAACCCCAAATTAACATCATACATAACAATAATCATCAGTGATGTTTCTAGTCGAGGTCAATTAGGGGTTTCGGGTCTTTCAACATCAACCCCTCCTCCCACACCTTTCCGCGGTAAACCAGCCGATACTGATCGGGTATCGACTTCACTTGTGTACCATCCGTCAGCTACAATTTTCTCCTTCTTTTCAATGACACACTGCCATGTGACTTCTGGCAATTTATAGTTCAATGACGGATAACTTCCGGTTCACCCGCAACGTAGTTACGCTCTTCCATAAAAAAGGAAGCAAACGCAACCACAGCTTCGAGCTGGTCAGGAACATAGAAGTGGTAAGTAATGATTTGTTTCCCTCACTGATAAAATGTGTGTGTGTGTGCGCGCGCGCGTGTATGTATGTATATATTTATTCACACACACACATAAGCTAAGCAGTACTCATTGGAAAGAGCTCAATATCAGTGATAGAGCTCTGCTAACAGTTAGTTGGATTGAATTGAGTTTGTGACCCTGGGTTTCACGCTCTTTGCGATCGTCAGACCAACTTTATCTACACGTACACTCCATTCATCTGTCCGAAAAAACAAAAACAAAAGAAAACTAAAATAGCCCCCCCCCCCAAACATAAATAAAAAAATTGTTTTCATTATAAAGTTTAAGGCCGTTTTTATCGTGCTATGGTCTATCTTTTTAGCGATTTCGTGGAGACATTTTTTATGTTGTTTTTGTTTTTAGTTTATCTTTCCTTGGGGGGTGGGGGACCTTATGCAGTATTGTAATTTTTATTGTAAAAAGAGGCACATTGCATTTGCATTGATTATTTTTACATACATGACTGACCATTATTTGGCACGCAAAGCGCTTAAATTTTTCGTCTGTTTGTTTTGTTTCTTTAAACTTGGCTCGTGTCGTCTGTCTTTGTTGTGTGCCCTTATGGGTAAAATTGCAGATTAGGACCCAGAAATGAAATTAAAAAAGAAGCATCATTTCTGGTGTTAAAAAAAAAAAAATGCTGAATATTCCAAAAACTAAACAAACAGCATTGTTAAAAAATGCGGAAACCTACCGTTTACCGTACGGTTTCGTTTATTTCTTAAGTTTGGGGCCTTTTTCAGCGTAAAAGTGGACTAAAAAAGCATGATTATTATTCCAAAAATAGCCTTTTTGCGGAAATTTAACGCAATCTTACTTGAGTCCCGGGTGCAACACGGCTGCCCTTATATGTTATATCCAAAGTTTTTTAATTTAGTGGGTAATTTTTTTTTTTTATACCCCCCTCAAAAAAAAAAGCCTTTACATTTGAGGCGACCAAGTTGTACCCGGGACCCAGATAAGATTGTCAATACGACCCTCCTAAAAGGTGAACTTTCCGCAATTTTTATTGCTATTCTTTAATCTTTACCAAATAAAAATCCTTTAAGTGCTGGAAGTAAAAAAAGAGAAGGAACGTACTTCAGATTTTTAGAAGCAACCAGAAAAACCTAATGGTAAAAAAAAACTGTAAACAAGGGATAAAATAAAATTAAAAACGTTTAACTACTCCTGTTCAAAATACCGGGGAGAAGTGTGAACTGGACAATAGGCGAACCTATCTTTTGAAAATCACCCCCAACCAAAAAAAGGAGTTTTTTTAAAGCTTCTGAAAAGAAAAAAAAAATCAAAATTATTTCTTTTATTCATTTAAACAATTCCAAGAGAAATTTTTGTTGATTTCGCTTAAAAATTAATGAAGAAAATAATGATATAAATAATTCTCGCTGCAAAAAAGAAATCGGGAGAAATTATTTTTTTTGGTCTACCGATCGTCTCTATTTTTGTTTGACCAGATATTGGGGGAAAAAAAGTGAAAAAAAAAACAACAAAAAACCGGTGATAATGAAAACGAATTCCTTTTTTTAGTCTTTTCGTTTAAAAGCTTTTAAAATTATTTCTGTTTCCGGTCTTAGAAAATTAATTTAAATTTAAATGAACATGTAAATTTTATAATTATGAGAACTTTCATTGTAAAAAGAAAACTTTTCTTTATAAAAATCGAGTTTTTTTCTTGATATATTATATTCTTTAATCAGTAAAGGTTTAATGTTTCTTCAGTTTTTTTTAGGGGACTAACTTTACTTAACACCGCCTAAGCGTATTTCTCTCAAGTCCAAAAAAAAATGCAGACGGTAAGAATGTTTTTTTCTTAATTTATTTTTACTCTTTCGTTTTTTTTTTTTGTTGTTTTTTTTTAGAAAATAATAATGTTTACAAATTTTGATCCCACAGTAAGTTTTAACCTCCACTTTTTCGGCATAAATTTTCGATACCTAAGTTTAAAATGAATTTTTTTAAAATGAAAAAACATACTTGAAGATTTCATTTTAGCTTTAATTGAAATTTTAATCATTAAATTTATTATTTCCATTAAGTAAACAATTCTGGTGTATTTCAGATAGAAACTATATACATTGAATGTCAAATTTAATTTTGAATTTTAAATTTTCTTAAAACGAACATTTTCTTAATTTTAAGAAATTTGTAAACAAACACAAATTTATCGATTTTAAAAAAAATATTTAAAAAATTTCTGACACGTTATTTTAGTAAAATTAGAAAATTTAATGTTAAATTAATCTGATTTAAAAGAAATATTACTTACTTCTAGCATAAAAAAGTAATATACAACCAATTATTAACGATTGGTACTGGTGTTTTTATCCAATATTTGATCTATGTGTTGATTGACGAGTGATAACAACTACTACGGATGACCATAAATGAAAATTAGAAATCTGAGTGAACGCTTTTTTTTTTAGTTTTACTGTTATATTTATTTATTAGAATAAAGGGACAAAACTCTTTTTATAATAATGGCAATTTCAGTCTACCGTACATGGAAATAAGGAACGTATTAAGTAAAAAAATACATTATTATTATTATTTGAAAAAAAATTAGCACAACTAAGTTTATTAAACTTTGCAATTTTGAACTCGTAAATTTTGTTTCTACTTAATTACTAATTACCACAAAGAGATAGCCTAATACAGAGTTTTGCACGATTTTTAAAATATTATAAATTATTATAATTAAAATTTAAAACAAATGAAAAAATTCTTGTAAAATTTAATCATTCATCAGAAAACATTTATTTCTTCAGGCAATAATGACTTTAATATTACTTATTTACAAAAGCAATTAAAAGCTTTTCTAATTAAGTAATATCATAGTTTTATTAGATTCATTATTTTTCAATTCAGAGCAGATTTTCAGTTAGCGCAGATAGGTGATTTACCATCTCTAATGACTCTTACTTTAAACAAAAAAAATTTTTTCAGGAAATAAAAAGGTTTTGAACGAAATTTCAGGACAATAAGTAAATGGGGTAAAACATATTTAAAAAAAAAATTTTTTTACCAAAATTTTCTAAAAAAAATATTTCAAAAATAATTTCATTCATTTGTGAATAAGTCCTGAAAATTTCATTAAAATCGGACAATTATTTGAATTTTTACAAGAATTTCCAAATCAATGTGTTTTCAACGGAAAAAAAAAAAAAAAAAAAAAAATGTTATTTTAACGTCCCCGCGATGACGTAAACTAAAAAAGATTTTAACCAAAATTTCGAACGTGTTAGAAAATATTAAAAAAATTCAAAAAATAACTAAAAAAATACTTTGGTCTTTCATAAGCATTTTGACGATAAAACTTTATTTTCGTTAAGTTTGTGGCATTTTTTATTACGCTATGCTGTTTTCCCGCGAAAAAGTGGAGGTGCCTTTTTTAAATTTTTTTTTTTTTTTTTTTTTTTTTGCATTGAGTTTTTATTTTTTTTTAAATGAATTTATCTTGAGAACAGGTCACCTGTTTTTAGTGGGATACTTTTTATTTTCATTTTGTCTTCTAAAATAGTCGTTTTTTTTTCTTTCTTTCTGCACAGTGCAATCGCTAACATTTTAAATTTAAAATAATTTATTCAAATCCGTTTTAAACATCATGGGAGGAGAGTAACTGAAAACGTTTTTTTGAAAATTAAAAAAAAATATTACAACTACCGTTTACGCACGTCCACCTGTTTAGTTTACTGAAAAAACAGCATAGCATGATGATGAAAAAAGGCCCTAAATTTAATAAAAACAAAGTTTTATCGTCAAAAATGTTCGTTATTATTAAGAGGAAAGACCAAGGTATTTTTTAATTATTTAAAAAAATAAAAAAAATTTAAATAACACGTTCGAAATTTTGGTTAAAATCCTGTTTTTTTGTTTTGTTTTTAAACGTCAGCGACAAGTAATTTTTATTTTTACAATGAAGTGTTTTTGCGTTTTTTGTTTTTTTTTTTTTTTTTTCCGGTAAAAAACGCATTGACTTGGAAATTAAGATAAAGATTAAAAATAATTGTCGGATTTTAATGATACTTTCAGAGATTATTCACAAATGAATGAAATTTTATTGTTTTAGAAAATCTTGGTAAATTTTTTTTTTTTTTTTTACATGTTGTTACACCACACTTAATTTCATGAAATTTCGAGAAATTAGATTGTATGTCCAGACTTTTTTTTATTAGCTAAAAAAAAAAAAATAGGCTTCTTTGGAGAATGTAAATCATCAAATGTTTTGCTTGGTTTCTTAAAATCTCTCCAAATGGTAAATTAAAACAATTTAAAAAAACTATGACACTATTTAATTAGAAAAGCTTTTAATTGCTTTTATGAATAAGTTATTAAGGACACTATTGTCTTAAGAAAATATTTTCAATGAATAATGAATTTTTACAAGAATTTTTTTTTAATTTAATTATAATAATTTAAAATTCAGCATTACTGCATTTCTTTTATGTGATATTGTAATTATGTGGAAACTTTATTTACAAATCAAAAACTAAAAAGCTTAATATAAGTCGTTTTGCACCAATATTTTTAAAATAATTAAAATTTTTTTTTATTTTTATTTAAGCGTTGCCATTTTCCATCTATGGTAGACTGTACATGACATTATTATTATATTATTATCTTATGTTCTAAGAGTTGTCCTCTGTTTGCAGAGAAATTTGCTTGTTTCCAATTCATTATTCATTACTTACATTTCATGAAATACTCACTGGGCTCATAGTTGGACGTACAATCAAACATATTTGGACAATTGGTGTCAACTGTGACTACGGCCATAACATCAGTAGTTTTGCAAATCCATATTTTTATACGATTTCATATCTTAATGATATAGCTGACTACCATTAATTGAACAAATATGAAATTGGTACTGTTATGAAGGACTTGTATTTCAAAAATCAACCCAGCAATGATGACGATTGAAGAAGCAGTAGAAGACAAAAATGGCCCTTTTCAGGGTCACAAAATATTCATGAAAATCTTTTCCCTGTTACACATAGTAGCAATTTCTTTTAAATATTGTTTATTTGGTTAAAATAATAAGTTTAAACAATTATGCAATTAATAAATTTAAAGTAAGATAAAAATTTAGTAATAAAATAACCATCATGATAATAATAAAGAGTAAAATAAAATAAAAAATATATTAAATATATAAATTAATAATAAATAAAATAGTTTAACATTTCATAAATTATTGATTTTTACCTCTATTATGGTATTTCATTTCAGTTATTAAATTTTAAAATTAATCCAAGAAAATTTTATATTTTATTATTTTTCATAAAGCATCTTCAAACACAACTAAAAGTCAATAAGACATTAGATAATTGCTGAAAATTTGTTTAATTTGTAAAAATTACTAGGTAGTTAAAAACCAAAAAAAATGAAAATACATTCACTCAGATTTTGTAAATTTATGTCAATTCTGGTCGTCCATACTCGCTGTCATAACTTATTGATAACATTGATAAAAACATGAGAAAAATAGGACCCATCATTAAGAAATGTTTGTATACTTTTTTTTGTTTCAAATCAGATTAATTTAACTTTAAATTTGCTCATTTTACTCAAATAATGTCACAAATATCTTTTTTTGCAAGATTTTTAAAACTGATAATTTTGTTTACAAATTTCTTAAAAGTGATAAAATGGCCACTTGCAAGAAGATTTTTTTGAAAGCGAGCATTCCAATCTGTATAATTTCTGTTTTAAATATACCAGAATATTTTACTTACTGGAAATAGTAAATTTAATCATTTAGCTTTCAATTAAAGCTAAAAGATAGCTTCAAGAACGATTTCATTTTTAAACCATGGTATCGAATGTGAGTGGAGGTTCCTGTTTTGACGTTATTTACACTATTTATATTTGAACTATTGTCTTCATCTATGTTTTTCTGATAAAAACAGCAATAAACAAAGATGAGGGTGTAGACTCTTCCACAACACAACCAGCCTTACCTCTTTGTAGGAAATGCACTCTTTCTATCTAGTAAGCCAAATTCTACCTTCAGACAATATAACAAGTATTCATTGGTCAATCACCTCCAACCTGGCTTGCTGATTGGTCAGTTCTAACCAATCAAACCACCTGCACGTGACTAAGCTGTTTTCCCGCTCTTATGCTGGGAGCCACCCGGTGATTATATAAACAGAAAACGTGTGAACCTTCCGAGCAGTAATTACCAAGTTTCACGATGTAACCTTCACCGACTCCCGTCTTAGTCATTGCTGACCAGACGTTAAAGACAATTGCCAACTTCATACAGTCAGACCTCTTCACCTAGAGAGAAGCCCATCAACTCCATGCCAGTCAAAACTCGGACTTTGCCGCGCAAAAAGATACATCGCTGACTCATACTCGATCAAGATTCAATCAACTCTGTGTACATCATTTCTCAACTTTGCTTATCTAAAGTGAATCAAATTCACTACTTACTAAGTAAACTCTACGAACGAATGACCTTAGAAAAATATTACAGTTAAAGGTAGATCACTCTTAAAAAACTCTTTCTATAAGACACTTAATATCAACAATCGCAAATATCGACACAAACAAAAAAAATACTCCAAATGAACAAACAATTACGAAGAGAGACATTCTGAGATCTGAAGAAACCACATACACATTTCGCCTACACAACATACATCAATTATCCTGTCTGTATATTGTTTGATTTGTATATAAATGTTGTATTGATTTCTAATTGAATATGTCTCGTTTTTCAATTGCATTTTAAATTTCGTTTATCTATTTGTTTGGGGATGCAGAAAGTCACTCAAATTCCTTCTGATTCTTTCTAACATCATTAATAAACTCTGCACGTCCCCAACAAGGGCAATAGTCCGATGAATGGTAGCTCCTCAGCCCAGAAATTCAGACAAAAATTATAACAGTGTTTTTCACACAAAATTCAAATTCAAGAACCAGTACAGGATATAATAAATTCATTGCATTTTGATAACTAAAAAATAAAAATGATAAAATTTTGACTTTGAGTCTTTAATAAAGTCTGCAAAGTAATCGCCTATTTGTATCATTTACATTATTTACAGTGTTCAGATTGTTTTCCTCATCTTTGTTGCCATATTCATGATTTTGCAGCTGTTGTACATTCTGGCCCGCGTCAGGTGATTGGAATTTTCAACAGAACCTTTTTATATTGCCCACTGAAGTAGGCTGTTCTAGTTCCACATGCCATGCCTCTTCCGGATGTCTCGGTTATCTCCCTTTAACTCAATCCTCCAAGTTTTTGTTCACCACTGCAGTAGCCAGGTATTGAGTTGACAACCCTTTGGATCAAGTCACTGGATCCAACCAATGCTTTTCATCCATGTGTCCTTGAGGACATCGGTGTATAAATTTTTAGGATTGACGAACTTACTGTTGTGGTAATCATTTTTTTACCAGAGCTCATATTACAATTTTTGTCATTATTATTGCTTTTCTCTAGGACTCTATATTATTGGTTCCACTATTGTTTTCATTTCCATGCTTGGCTTAGCATATGTGCAGATTCCTTAAGTTTTAGTATTTTCTAGTGATGTTCTCTATGATTTCAACCTCATCCAACAGAGGGGGGGTGATTTCCCATTTCCCTTTATATATGATTAGCTATGCCTGACTTTTCTGTTTCCCCTCCTGTTACGCCTTTACAATGTGCTTGTAGTCTTAAGGGATCAGCCTGATTCTCCTTGGTATTTCTTACCACGGCTGCAAGGGGCAACATACACACAGTCCTTAGTCATGTTCTTCTTTATGAGGGGGTATCGTACTCAGAAGAAGTGTCTGAAGTGTTGAACCCCGTTTTGAAGGTCCTAGTGTTATATATGGACCACCGATCTTTTGTATTTTTTTTTCTGATAATCCCTGCACATTGGATAGACAGACTGAATCTGTTTCCTGAGTGTTGTTCTTTTCTACCCTTCTATCCCTGTTTGTAGGAGCTGCTGTCACAAATCCAGGGTGGTTGTTACATTGTAGGATATTGCTTATACTGACCATTTCTTGTTCATATGTCTCTGGGTCACCACTTATCACTTTTGCTTGATGTTGTAAGCAGCAAACAAACCCTTTCTTTACACTGTATGAGTGGTGGGAGTTGAAGATGAGATATTGTCTGGTGAATGTTGGCTTGTGGTATACAGATGTCTTGAATTCATGTTCAGATATTAGTACATCCAGGAATGGTAGTTTATTGTCCTTTTCACTCTCCATTGTGAACTGTATCAATGATCTTATTGAGTTTACATGTTCTTGTAGTAACTGGCCTATTCCTGGTTTGGGCCAGAGTATGAAAATGTCATCTATGTATCTCACCATGGTTCATGTATTGATTAGAAACCTCCTCTCGTATATATATATATATATATATATATATATATATATATATATATATATATATATATATATATAAAAGGGGCTTAAACACTAATATTCCATGGTCATAATTTATTCCATTGGAATCGTAAATATGATCCAATTCATCAGACCTACAAATTCAAAAAAAGAAAACAGAAAAAAACAACTCCGGAAAGAAAAATAGAATTTAGAGAGAGTGTAAGTATGAGAGTGTGGGACGAATGTTAGAGCTAAAGAGAGGGGTAACAGACGAGAGGAGGTGGGAGATTAAACCTTAACAGAGAGAAGTTTTAGAGAGGTGAGTGGAAGAGGTTTAATATACATAATTCAACAACAGATGAGGCTTGGAAAGAATTAGCAATAGAGGGTGTGTGTGCACCAGGGTTGGTGAGTCAGGTAAAGATTTGAAAATTGTCGTTCATGATTTCATGAAACATTTGAAGTTCAAAAACACAATTCTGGTTTGGGAGGGGCTGACTGTATTTTGTGCATCAGTCAGTCAGAAGGATTGGAGTGACAGTAAAAGAGTGGAAAATGGTTTTCCTATTGAGAGATCAGTCAAGGATTCTTAGAAACTACATTACTTGTATCAGTGGAGATTTCAAGATGTGTCGGTGTTTGACAAAGAAACCTATCTCAACATCAGATAAGACAAGCAAAACCATCATACATTCATGCACCAACATAACGACATGGTTCCTCAAGGTCCTTTACCGCTGCCATGTCGATTACCAACATTGGATTGAAAAATCCTGACCCTTTGGAGAACCCTTTCGCAAGTCAAAGGACAGTTCATCAAGAAACATGACTGTCTGGATAGATGTAATGCAGCTTGTGGTAAGACGCAGGGTATCAGCTAATGGGCCCCAGGCCAGACTTTTTTTTCTCAGAAGGACTAATTGAGTGAATAGAAAACTTGACTGATTCCAAACACACAATCTTCTTCCCCATCGGTAATTGTCTACAATCCTATCAATTGTATCATCATATCATAAGGTTGACTGAATGAGATTTAAGGAACTTTGTGGAAGAACTTGTGTGACAACTTTTCATGGCTTAAGATTAACCACACTTTAAATAGGACCTGGTATCACCCAGTAGAATTCATTGGTCAGAATGATGGGTATGATCTGGGTAACCTGTCAGAACAGTGTTTGGAAGCCAACAAGAAGAACATAAGAAACTACTTAGAATTTATGTCAAGGGTCGGCAACTTATGGCCCCAATTAATGGATCCGCCTGCAAAGGCATTTTGACCGCCCATCCCTGATTACCAATGACTCTATTTTTAACATGAGAGACGACCTTCAAATGAAATTTGTTCTATGTCATTTTCCATAGAATGTCTATACATCTCAGTGCACTAAAAAATATTAGACTATCTGCCAGTTATCTTTCATGAGACTTATTTTTACCAAGTTGCGTTGCCTACGTTTAATGTCAAATAATGGATACATATTTGTTATGACCCTTGGCTACATTAAAAAAATAACAGAAGCGAAAAGGAACGATAGTGAAAGACGCCAGGGAGGGACTGACATGCGATGTAGCGGAAATCTAAAGACAGTTAAACATACGCAATGCATTATACATACATGCCTCATGAATGTGTGGATGATACTGCATGTGTAAGTATGTAAGTGTGTATATATTTGCAATTATTTGTACTCATATGTATGGGTATATGTGCTTCGTTTTTGTTTGATGTGTGTGTGTGTGGTTCGTTTGTGGAACAATTTTCAATAACAGTTTCAAACCTACACGTCATAATTTCATCCATTTCACTTCGGTTGATTTTTTTTTCACTTTGAAGTATTTTGATGTTCCTTGAGGAAAAGTAATTTTTGTTAGGTGTTTTTTTAATTTTAGATTTTCTTTTGTTTTTTCTGATTTCTCAATGTTAATTTTCATTATGGTTTTAAATATTTAGGTTGACAGGGGTCTGCATATGTAATTTTCCTTAACTTTTCATTAATGGCCTTCATCCGGCCCGCGGGGTCAAATGAGTTGCTGACCCCTGATTTATGTCATGAAAAATATCTCCAACTACTCGGCTAACTGATATCATGGTCAGACTTCTTAAATGTTCTGATCCAGTCATATCACATGTAATCACTCGATATCATCTAAGGAAGTACTGTACGGAATGTGATGCAACTGGTCACACCATATGTTTTCATTCAAGGATGTTCAATCTCGCTGAGAAGTTGTATGTCAGTCTTGTCGAGGACATCTTCATTGATTAAATTCTTATGTTATATAAAGGATGTATAGAGTTATATGCATTATAATTATGTAACAATAAAATGTCTAGCACTGATTTTGAACAATATCTTACTTTGCTTTCAATCTCCATGGATATTTTAGAAATTCTAATCATTAAATTCTTGTCTGTCTGTCAAGTTATGTGTTATCAGTTATTTCTGCTTAAATTATTTATTAATGATTCGTGATTGTTAGTTTGAGTTGAAATCAAGAAAATGCTTATAGGACTTGGTAAAGTCAATTGGAATGTAAAATATGATCCTATGAAATCCCTATAAATTTGGTGTCTTACATGAAAAATGATCATTTTGTCATTTTAATATACCATATTAAATAGAACTAGCGGTATAGCCAGTCTTCAACCGGGTGTTTCATTACTGGGAATTTTTGCTGTTTAATTGGAGCAGTTTAAGTTTAAAGTCGGCCTCCTCAAAAACCAATATTAGTAATGACAATTGAGTGCAACTGAAGCACATCCCTAAATGGAAGTGGGTAATAATTTGAATGGTGGGGGGCTGAAAGGGGCAGTTTTTGCATTCTCAAATCTTGCAATGAAGGAACTTCTTCCATTGACCATTGTAATAATAATATATGATAATTTTTATTTATAATTCTAATCTTTTGCATTAGATTTCAACTCTTTAAATAGATTGTACACTGTTTTTTTACAGTCATTAAATTTTGCCTTTGATTTTTTTTGTTCAAAGTATAAAAAAAAAAAAAATTAGTTTTTTCGATATTTCACCTTTTTCCGTCCAATTTGGACTCAAAAATGGCACCAAAGAATTATCTGTCTCAAAAAACCTCATCGAAATTGGATGAAAACTGTGAAAATGCATAAACAACATTTGATCACACACACAAACACACATATTTGGAGAATTATAGATATAGATTAAGCAATTTCCAAATAAAATTTAGTTTCTCATTCAAAGTTTGCATTCGATAAAACTTTGTCTAAAGTTTCTCCAGCTGAGCCCAGTGTGCAGAAATGGTTTCTTCATGTGCTCATCAAGTGGAATGTGTTGTGCGTTTTAACCTGGCAGAGCCCATCCCTCCCCATGTTAGACCACAGCTGATGTACTCCAACTAGATGGCTCACCTTGGTCACGAACACTTGGCCCTTGCAGTTCATCTGAGAAATCCTTCCACCTTGGCCAGTGACCTGCCTCGAGGGGGTCTTTCGCCTAGTATTGCCATGTTAACACCACCTCCCGCACATGAGTTTATCCCACTAGCTGAAGCAGTTTACAGGGCATAGCAACTTAAAGACATCATGTGAGAAATTTAAGAGATGGTCGAAGACCAGTGATGCCGTCAACTCAAAGATGCAGTGTGCCAGGTATCAACGGTACTACCTCAATCCAGAGCCCCCTATGCCCACACACATATATTTCACACTGGATGACAAAGTGAACGTTAGTCATCAAATGTACCACTTTTAAGAAATATTATATATATATATATATATATATATATATATATATATATATATATATATATATATATATATATATATAATGTTTGTATCTGTGTATATATTACAGAAGAATGCCTAAAATGAGACATTGAGAAATGTTGATATGTAACAGTCACTGATTTTGTATGTGTGCGTGCATGCAATGAGTAATGTGCATTTGTAGATGTTATGCACATAAAGAAGTATGTAAATGCAACTACATGTTAAAATTAGTGTGTATATATACATACGCACACACACACACATATATAATCTTGCAAGATGTAAATGGTCTCTTTTATCATTTTCACCAATGTTTTTATCAGCTTGTTTTTTAAACACATACACTTTTGTCCATGCTCAATTAAAAAAAAAAAAGATTGTATGTTTGTTTTCTCAAAAAGATTATCCATTTTACTGCCATTTTTCTTTTCCAACCTTGATTTTTTTCCCCAATTTATATATATATATATATATATATATATATATATATATATGTCCATATAATAAAGTTCATGTGCACTTGAAAAAATTATAACTTTATTTGTATTTATGATAGAAATAATCTGTAAAAAATGTTATAAAGTTAATGTACCTAGTTTTAAGTATAGCTAAAACAACTAATGTGATTTCAGGCATTACTGTAAATCAGTTGGCAAATGTTTTCCGTGAACTGCAAAATCGTATAACCCTTTGTATTGCTGATGGTGGAGGACATGTGGAAACTTAATTAAAATTTCAGTAAAACCTTTAAAAAAATATAGATTTACTTCTTTCTAATCCTTTTTACAAATTATTCCTATTGCAAATACAAATAAAGTTATACATTTTTTAAAGTGCACACGAACTTTATGGACACTCTGTATTTAAATGATGATAATAGGAATTAATAAATTATTAACAAAAGAATAAAGATATAAAATTATCATCAAATATGAGAAAATTTTATTTTTTATTTCTTTTGTTTTTAAAAATTGACCATTCTGAGCAAAACAAAAAATGCTATGAGAGGATATATAAAAAAAATTAATGTGAATTTATCCATAGCTTTGTGGAAGATGTTTTTTTTTTTTTATACTAAAGTTCATATAAGAGTCAAAGGACTAACCATAGCAATTCTGTCTATTTTCCTTATTGTTAAATAGAGATTCCACAGAAATGGTGGCAAATAGCTTTTGAATAAATAATCAATCATGATGACTATAGAGGGCTTTCTAAGACATTGCCAAAGAGTTAAGGTAGTGAAAAAAAAATTAGTGTCATGGGAAAAGTCGTTCTTTTGACACGTCTTATTGCAGGCATTTTTATCCATGTTTACCCAAATATTGAAATATTTGTATAGTCTTCCTATAACAGGATTTTTCCATAAACGTTCATTTTTTATTCTTTAACAGTTAATTTATTTGAATGAAATACAAAAATAAACTTTCCTTTTTAATTTACAGTTTTGACAAAAAGTAACCAGAAAATACAGAAGGACTTTTCCAAGAAGACAAATCCTGACCATTGCAAGATGTGTGGCCAGGTATTTGCTATGAAATAGACATCCACGATGCTTGTATACAAACACGCATAGTGAACAGTACAGGCAAATGTCAGATCTACAACAAAGAATTTACCTATTATTCATCCCTGGTTACACATATACGTACTCACACTGGACTAAAGCCATTCCATTGTGAAACCTGTGGCATGGATTTTTCCCAAAAGAAGACACTGTTGACTCATAAACGCACTCACACAGGTGAGAAACCTTTCCACTGTGATTCATGCGGGAAAACCTTTTCCCAAAGGGCATCATTAATGAACCACATGCGGACACATACAAAAGAGAAAACACTGACTCCTTACCATTGTGAAATCTGTGGCGAGAACTTTCACCGCAGAAGTCACTTGTTAAACCACTTGCGTACACACACAGGAGAGAAACCATTCCATTGCGATGTCTGTGGCAAGGGCTTCTCACAGAAAGGGAGCCTGTTGATTCATAAACGTACTCACACAGGTGCGAAGCCTTTCCACTGTGATTCATGTGGGAAGGTCTTTTCTCACAAGATGTCGTTGATGTACCACATGTGGACGCATACAAGAGAGAAAACACAGAAACCTTACTACTGTGAAATCTGTGGAAAGAACTTCCACTTCAGCAGCAACCTGATAGACCACTTACGTACACACACCGGAGAGAAACCATTCCATTGTGATGCCTGCGGCAAGAGCTTCTCACAGAAAGGAAACCTGTTAACTCATATCTATACTCACACTGGACTAAAACCATTCCATTGCGAAAACTGTGGCAAAGATTTTTTCCAAAAGGGAAACATGTTGACTCATCAACGCACTCACACAGGTGAGAAACCTTTCAATTGCGATTCATGTGGGAAGTCCTATTCCCGCAAGGCATCATTGATGAACCACATACAGACACACATACAAGAGAGAAAACTCTGAAACCCCTACCTCTGTGAAAAGAACATTTTAACCACAGAGACAACCTGCTAAACCACTTGTGGACACACACAGGAGAGAAACCCTTCCATTTTGATGCCTGCAACAAGGGCTTCTTGCAGAAAGGAAACCTTTTTTGTAGATTAGATTTCATTAGAAATTCATTAAACTGTGACACTTGTTCAATATTTCAGAAGGGGTTTCCTGTTTGTTATATTGATCCCTGACTTTTTTTACAAAGTTATCTGGACTTGGCTGTTCTGTGCATGATGACAGATTTTTTTGGTGGTGTACAAAAAGATTTCTTAAATATAAAGAACATATGTACATTTTTAAATAAATGACAAAAATTTACATAAATTAATAGAAGTATATCTATGTTTATTATTCATTTAAGACAATTATTATCCTCCAATGTATGTGCATATGTTTCCCCCCCAAAAAAAAATCACCAAAAAAAAGTTTTTAAAAATTTCAGAAATTCAGAAAATTAAAAAAAAAAATGCAGATATTATTTATGTAAGCACAGATTCAAACCTAACATTTATAAATACCATTTAAGTCCAATAACTCTGTAAAACTCAGTGATTGATTTGTGACTATCTTTATACTATGAACAGGATCCCTCCATCTAAATTGATAAAAAAAAAAACAATATTTTTTTTGATTCTTCCAAATGTTATAGCTTGTAGAATTTTTAATGCTTGAAAATTATTCCATTTAAAAATTTTCTGATTTTTATGAATGGAACAGTTAATTTTTAAGAGAGAAATTGTTTTTGTATAGATTAACAGACATTCTTGAAGCCATAAGATTCGTCAGAAATTAAAAATATTGATTTTTTTTTTTTACCATTTTAGGAGTATCCAGTTCATGATGACACAGACTGTTACATTCCTTTACAAAAGTAAAATAAACAGAAAAAATTAATAAAATAAATAAAAATAAATTTAATAAATACTTAAATAGACTGGTCTATTCATAAAAATAATGAAAAAATTTTCAAGGCAAAAATTTTTGTTGATTAGCATTCATTGGAATTTTTTTCAAGTTATGACATTTGTCAAAATCAAAAATTATTGATTTCCCATTGATTTAGATCAGGGGTATCAAACTCATTTTAGTCTCTGGGTCTCATATCAATCCAATTTGATTTCAAGTGAGCTGGATCAGTAAAAGCATGGTATAAGAACCTATATTAACAGCAATTTAAATGTTTTCCTTTTTGTTTTCGTGTAAAAAAAAAAAAAAAAAAAAAAAGTACATCCTAAAAATCTTCATATTTAAAGAAGACCGAGTTATCACACTGCCTTGTAAATGTATACAATTTATAAATTAAAAAGAAATATGTTCCTGAAATTTGGCATCTTTTCTCCTTTACGAGTGCATCAGTATCAGGCGTCAAATCCTGAGTAACAGCCAAGTTCAGGATGTCATTTAGGTGCATGTTTGTGAGCCTTGAGCACAGCTTTGTTTTGATGTTGCTAATTACGGAGAAAACTTGTTCACAAAGGTAGGTAGTCCCAAACATGCACAAAACTTTTGCAGCAAGTGCTCTCAATTTACGGTACTTTGGTAAATGATACCGATGAAATGTGTCAAAGCCCAACGGTCAAATCACGCTGAAAACACCGGTTCTCGTTCAATCACCGAAGTTAAGCATCAGAGAGCCAGGTCAGTACTTAGATGGGGACCCGCTTGGGGAACACCTGGTACTGTAAGCTCCCAAAGTCCAACCCTTACCTCACAGTCAGTGGGGTGGGGGCTGTAAACGGTAGTGTCAGAGTTTTGATAATTGAACTTCGTTCCTGGTAGGGCCAAAAGCATTTACAGGTCTGACACACATTCCGGCTCATAAGGGCTCTGGTGAAAATCCAAAGAGCGCCTGCATCGCAACCATGCGCTTCTGGTTGTTCCTGTCTCTGCGCCTGTGGGAACCCCGCTTTTTGCAAGAACGTTATCCCAGTAGGCCTGGGTACCCCACGCCTGTAATTTATCCCTAGAATCTTCTTCTCACAACAGGAAGAAGCTGGCTGAATCCGCCCAGGGTGAATGCTGCATCACACACACACACAAGCCCAACGAGGTAAATTTGTTCTTCAAATCTGAATCCCACGCTGCAAGTCACTCATGGCAAGAAAAAAAAAAAGCTGAAATCTATTTCATGTTCATCAATAATCTGAAACTGTTGCTCAAACTCTCAAAGCAATACCCCATGATATTCTTTTTGTACCGATTCGTGTCAACATTATCTGCCATCACAACTACATCTCTTAGACAAGGAAAATGAGTAAGGTCACCACCTGACTGTTGAGTCTCCCACGAAGTCAGCTTGAACGTGTGTATGTTTTCAAAATGCTGTTTGACAACTGTTTTAAAGCCTTGCAGCATTTTATTCAGATTATTCAAGTGCTCTGTAATATCCACGATAAATGCTGAATCTTGCAGCCATTCTGGTGATTGAAATTCTAACACTGGTTGACCTTTTACGAACTGTTCAAATTCTTCTCGTGGATTAAAGAAATGCTTCAACACAGCACCTCACCATAACCACTTTACCTCGGTGTGATATGGCAACCCGTATGTAACTCCTATATTGCTGAGAAGATTGTCAACTTGATAGGTGATTCAGATCTCCTAGGTCAGACGAAATCAACTGTTCGTACAACCACTTCCATGACGATCCATTTTTAACGACTTGCAGCACAGTGCCTCCTGATGCAAAATGCAGTGAAATATCCAGAAATCACGTCCTACATTTGCAGTTTGTACTTTCACTCGGAACTGCATCATAGCACATGATCCCCCCCCAATCATTGAAGAGGCACCATCTGTAACCACGCTGACATCCTGGGCTCAGTCCACTCTGACCGTGTTCAGCATTCCGAGGGAGATGAAAATATCATTTGCTGTTGTGATGTCCATCATAGGAACCAACTCCAGGAACATCTCAGTGACAAAGTTTCATCTACACCATAAAGTGATTTTCCAAACATAGCTTGGATGTGGCACAAGGCCAAAAGTAAGAGGCACCCAGTGAGGATCAAACTCACTACTCAGTCGTAATTGTTCTAGCGAGACAAGCTTGCTAACCATTACACCACCTCGAGGTGCCCCCATCTACACCATAAAGGCATATGGCCAATTGTGCAATGTCCGTATTGTCTGTGCTTTCATTTATTGCATTTTTGGTTGCAATTGATGAGAGCACGGACAACATGGATATTGCACAGCTGGTCATATTCATTTGTGGTGCAGATGAGTCTTTGATCATCAATTGCAACCAAAAATGCAATAAATGACTTTGTGCTTCAATTGTTTATCCAAATCTGCAGAAAGATCTGAAACCCTATGTGCAACAATGTTTCTTGTCAGGCTAATGTTGGCAAAACTCTGTTGCTTCTCAAGGCACACAATTTCTGCAGTCTTCAGTTTGCACGTTTTCACAAAGTTACCCTCACAGTACAGCTTTTGATGCTAATGCTGTTTCTCTAGCAACGAGGTAGCTAGCTTTTACTGCTGCCTGACTGATATCTTGGCTTTGGGTCAAAGCAGACTGTTGTTTCTTCAGATTCACTAACAATTTATTTACCTTCTCTCTTCTCATTTGCCCTCACATATTATTATATACGTCAACACGATGAGTCACATACTGGTGCCAGATCTTACATTCTTTGAGCACTGAAACCTGCTGTGAACACACAAAGCACACAGGCTTCCCATTCACCTCCACAAATAAATAAAAGAAATCACTTTTCTGGAAAAGATCTACGCTCTGTATCCACTTTTCTCCTTTTTGACAGAGACATTTTGGGTAAGGTAAAAACAGAACGAAATGTTGACCTAAAAAAACGAAAACCCATTCGTCATCGAATCAATCTTTAAAAAAAATGTTTATTCCAATACAATATTAAATAATCTTTAAATAATTTAAGGGAGTTTTTCTATTAGAAATTGAATCATTGACCCTATCATCAGTCATACTCAAACAATCAACATTCACAACAATAATTAAATATAAAATACAATTTTTACAGTTTTCAAAGTCATCTCACAGGCCAGATGAAACTCTGCAGTGGACCAGTTCAGGACTGCACTCTGTATTTTCAGCACCCCTGATTTAGATGATGGGCTTCTGTTCATAATATAAATACAGTGGCAAATCAATCTCCAAGTTTTACAGAGTTATTTGACATAGTTGTTAGTTACAAATCCCAAGTTTGAAACTGTCCTTACTTCAGTGATACCTGCATGTTTTTGTTTATTTTTTTGAATTTCTGAAACTTTTTTTTCAAGGGGATGAACTTTTTCATCTACGTTGGGGGATAATAATTATTTATCTCAAATGAATAAACAGAGACATACTTTTCTTAATTTATGCAAATTATTGTTCTTTCATTAAAAACTCTTCGCAGATGCGAATTGAGTCACTGTCGGTCACTGGGCGTGTTTGTAAAAATAAATACGCTAAAAAATTCACTTTCATCCCTACCGTGCGCCGACGGCTTAATGTTTAGAATCTCCGACTGACACCAATTCAGTCGGGTTTTGATCCTGGCTAGAGGCAACCGGATGTCTAGCCACACTGATGAGCTGTGAAACAGCGAAACAGATGTGGATGAAGTTACAGAACAGTTAAATCCAGATGACTCTGTAAAAAGTTGGAGATGAATTTTTTTGTACTGTATCAATGTTATGAATAAGAAAACCCCTTCAGAAATGATTTTAAAAAAAATAAAAAATATTTTTCAATTCTGGCAAGTAAAGACGAAATTTATGATGCAATGTCAATCGACATCTCCAGAAGCCTTGATCTATTCCCTGTCCTTCTCTTCATCCTCTCCTCTTTCCCACCTCTTTACTCTTGCTCCCACTCTCTGTAACCCCTTGTGTGCTAGTGACACTCCTGCCTTGCTTGGGGGCGAAATGTTTAAAAAAACAAAAAAAAAAACTCTACAAAAATTTCTTTCAAAAGCAATTTCCTTATTTTTTTTATTTTTTTAATAGTGGACCACTCTATTTAAATTGGTGCCATACAGTAATGGTAAGTGATATTGATATACAGATACCCAAGTCTATATCCATTGTCTTCTGACACCTAGTGAGTTAAAGGCTTACAGCCACATTGCGCTAAAACTGTGGTCCCCATACATTCACCAAAGTTAAGCAACACCGATCCTGGTCAGTACCTAGATGGGTGACCGCTTGCGAATATCAGGTGCTATAAGCTTAGATGTGTGGGTGGTGTAACTCTATTGCCAATTAACAATTCTAAGCCATTATGTTAACTAGATTTGTTATGGTCACTTAAAAGCAAATACCCTTGGGAAAAGTGTGAATCCACTGTCTCTCTCCCCAGCTATGGGTTAATTATCATTAAACTATTATTACCTCAAAAAATAATTCTTACAAACTCGAAATATTTTCTGGCTTTAAATAACCTACAAGGGGTCGATAAACCATAAAAAATGAATAAATAAAAATGTGGTGCATTAGTGCCAACATCAGCTCAGCTTTTCATGTTCGTGGCAAGGTAATGTGAATTGTTAAAGGTACATTGTGTTGTGACCATTGGCATCTATTCATGGACTACATGCACCCCAACAACGAGGAATTTCAAGATCATGTCATCAAGCTCAAGTAGCCTGAAATTGGTTTGAGAGACATTCCAGAGATTTCTAACTAATGGTGGGTCCACCATGTTTGATATCAGGAGTCTAATTGAGTATTTATGAGAAGTAGTGGAGAAGTCTATTCATTTGCATTCACATCTGGCCTAGGTCAACATCTCTCCAGATGTATTCCGACTACTTGTGGAATTAATGGTGCATCAAGTTGCTACATGTCACCAGTGTTAAAGCGGCTTTTACAAGATACTAGCTACCTGTATTATGATTTTTGTCATGTCAGTGTATATTTAAAAATAAAAAAAAAATACTTGCCGTGAGTGATGAATAGATAAAAACTGAAAATTAAATTAACCTTCTTATTTTTACAAATTAAAATTCGTTCCTCTTTTCAACGCTCAACTTCTCGAGAGCAACTCTCAGCGGCTGCTTGGTTAACTGCTGACCTGAGATGGAACAAATACATTGAGTCAATTGAAAGTCACCACAAGGAAAGTTGACTCCCTGTGCCGCAATTGAAAATTTTTCTCCCAAATAAAATCCTTTCAGATCTGCAAATCAACAATTAAGCCCTTGCATGGAGTATTGCTGCCATATATAGTCTGGAGCCCTTCTGTTTACCTCGATTCTTGATAAGATCCAGAGGCAGATATGCAATATAACTGGCCCTGTTCTGGCATCTTGTCTACAGTCGCTTCTCTCACAGACGCCGAATCGCCTCTCTGTCTTTTTTACAAATACTTTCATGGCAATTGTTCCGGAGGAGCTGCATTCGCTGGTTCCCAGACTTCATGAATTCAAATGCGCTCAACGGGGCTGGCATCCCGCTCTCACCCTTTCACTGTCAAAACTTTTAAATGTAGCCGGATAAATACTTCAATAGCTTCATATCTCGCACCTCTCGCCTGTGGAACTCCCTTCCCTATTCCAGTTTCCCTGAGAGCTATAATCTCCAACTATTCAAATGTAATGTCAATGGACATCTCCAGTTGCCTTGATCTATCCAGTATCCTTCTCTTCATCCTTTCCTCTATCACTCCTATCTGATCTTGCTCCAAATCTTCTATAACCCCTTGCGTCCTAGTGGCTTCCCGCCTTGCTTGAGGTGAATCGCTTAAAAAAAAAAAATGAAACATTTGACGTCAATCCAGACATGTGAAAATCCTACTACGATTTGCTGAGTGAAACACTTTATTCCTTTATTACCTTGAAGAAAATCGAAAGACCAAATTTGGTGGGAACATTTCTGTATAGTTCAAAAACTGAATTTAACATAGATTTTCTTTTTTTTTTTTTGCATTTAAATCAGAAGTTGGCTACATCAAGAATACATGCGACCCCCAAACCCCCCCAAAAAACATTGAGACATCCAGATCCAGTATGGCTTTTTACAGTTGTTTAATAAATTATTATTATACTATAAATAAAAAATAAATATAACTTCTAGTTTCTTTATCCTTGCTTACTGTCTATGAGGTAAATCAACATTTTGTGTGGTTGTTCCAACTCAGTGCAAGTCTGACTTGAGCTCGACCATTATAATGATGCCTATCCTTGCTCACCCTACCCTAATTTCTGGACAAGAAAAAAGAAAACAGACATGAAGTTTGTTTCCTTCAGTTAGTCAGTTATGTGCCATGCATGATACACAGGCGATTATGTTTCTTTCGATGCATTACTGATGAGGCAATTTTTTTTATTAAATAGTAGGTTTTTTTTTCTGAATAGAACCAATTGCCATCAAAGGCTGCATAGAAATCGGATGTCTTTCTATTTACCCATAGCTGGGGGGGAAGAAGGATTCATAATTTTCCCAAGAGTATTAGCATGTAAATGAATGTAATGGATTTGAATGGAATTTGAACTCGGCTCTCCAATTCTTCAATCTGAGCTGCTATCCATTACTCCACCATGCCTCCTTACTGTTTATGTAAAGAAAGAAAATGTGAGAATAAAGGGATTAGAGTAGAAATGCAAGTTTTTGTATATATTTTCTTTGTTTCCATGTGAACATGAACCACATCTATCCTTAATCCTTAAAATACACCCAATGCACAACATTTAAATTCCATACATTATTCAATTTGATTAAAATATTGTTTCATTAAAGATATTACAGTTCCATATATTTCCCTTTTAAAGCCCAGAATTTATTTAGCAAATACTGTGAGTCTGTTCTGTCAAGATATACCATGGGGAGTCCAATAGATGGCAGTTAACGTTGTTATCTTCTCACCTATTTTTCAAACGCCCATTAATCAATTTGATTAATTTATTTCCTTCATTTTTGTAAATATGTCCAATTTCTCATAGCATCTAAGATGAAGATTGTTCCCCACATTTGGGCAAAAAACTTTGCCAACTCACTGAAGAAATGAACTCACTTCCATAAAGAACGCAAGGAGTTTTTACATGTTTCATATTGTAAATTGTTACACTTTCAAATTATTTTGATATTGATATCAAATTGTTTGCACTAATGTAAATTAAAGGACCAAAAAAAGAAAAACACATGAGACAAAAATGAATTCATCTTTCCTGCAGTTTATATATAAACAGAAGAAATAAATGGTTCATAGTAGAAACAAATTTTTGCTACCTTTTTTTTTTATTAGTTTACATGAACCACCAATATTCATATGCACTTTTTTAAAATTATTTACATGTGTGTGTGAACCACATCCTATCCCAACACATTTTTAAATCCTTTTATTCAATTAGATTAAAATATTGTTTCATTAAAGAAATTTGAATCCAAAAAACTTTTTAAAATATTCCCAATCCCAGAGATTTTATTATTTTTGGTTTGTTTCACAAATTTTAACAGAGAAACTTATTCTGAAATTAATCACAGCATCAAAAAAAAAACTTTGAACAAAAACTTGGGATCAGAACAATTATGATTTTATTGCAACTATATTAAATGAAAATCCATAAATGGGCTATTGTAAACCGATTTTAATATTCTGTCATAAAACTAGAATAGAGAAGATTATTTATCTGAATTCAATTTTTATAAAAAAAAAAAAAAAGAAATAAAATTATAAATCAAGACAACAAGAAATTTTCCTGTTTTTGAATATGTCTTTTTCATTTTTAAGTTAGTTATAAGATTAACATGAATGGTTTTGGTTTGGGGAGTTCCATTATAAAAAAATGAAAAAAAGAATCAAGCAGTGTATGGATTCCATTTTTTAAAATTATGTCTTACATTTTTCTGTCTTGATATTCTTTTCAACACCTTAACCTATTGCATCTTATTGGTTTCATTACCTTTTTGGTGACATGATTCAAAAAGTAAAAAATTCCAATGATGCTCTCCACTACCCTTCCCAAACTGAGAACTACATATGCCATTTTGTTAGATTGTTGCTTTTTGAATGGTTGGAAAAGCATTGATTAATTGCCAGTCGATTCAAACTATATAAATGGTAAATAATAAGGATTTTCATTAAAGTTGGTTCACATGTTTTAATTCAGTAAATGTTTATAAATTTATGAACAATCTTTTTTCACAAATATTTCTTTAAATAATTGGACAAAAAAAAATGTTGCATTGCATGTTACAATTGTATTCATTTTTAAAATTTTAAATGTTATAAAATAAAATTGATTGATATCTCCATAAAAACACAGAAAATAAAAAAAAAATTGGATGTGAACAGGGAAATTCTAAACTGGTTGGGTAAAAGACCATTAAACCTTTACAATGTTTTTAACACGTTCCGGTCGAAAAAAATGAAATACTTTCTTTCCTCTAGATTCTCCAATAAAAATTGACTTCCTCTAATTATGAACTTGCCTTTCTCGAAAATAAGCCATATTTAAAATGCGAAAATAGGGGTCCACCATTTTAAGTTTACAGCCAATGGGTGGAATAAAATAGAAAATGGTTCAAAGCTGTAACAGGTTTTTGACCGTCAACATATTCTGAATATTAACCACTATTCAAAATAAATGGGTTCCTCTAAGAAAGCCAGATGAACTTTTCCACAAAAAGGTAATTTAAACCACGTAAATCTATTTCTTAGTTGTCGTATTTTTTCTTGAATACGCTTCTGATAACATAAAAAATCTTATTCTTGTAATAAATATAATATTTTTGTTGTAAATTGATTTGAAAAATTTAGGGCATTCATAAAAAATAAATTTTTGAAAAGTTTAGTTTATATTAAAATTCTAATTGTTTTTTTTAAAACAACATTGTTGACCTAATAAAAATAATTTTTTATTTTTTAAATTTATCCTCTTGACACTTTTTAACTATTACTTTAATACAGTAATTTGACCCCATGAAAATCCACAACAAAACATTATTTTCCAGAAGCAAGAGATATTTTTTTTTCTGTTTTTGATACAGTAGTAACCCTCATATTTTTTTAAAACATTTTTGCTTGAATTTAATTGTTCTCAAATAAATTTTTGAAGATAAGTACTGTTCGATTTATTTCATAACAAAAATCCTGTGCAAAAGTAGGCTCAACAACATAAAAAAAAATCCATGAACAAATTTCTTGGTAGTTAAAATGTTTCAAGATTTTGTTAAAAAATTAAAACATTTTTTGTCAGAAAATAACATTTTATTGTTATAGACAAGCGTATGGTTGCAAGAAAGAAATACGACAACAGCAGAAATAGATTTACGTGGTTTATTTCAACAGGAACGTGTGGGTTTGGGACAGCTACCTTGTGGTAAAGTTCATAAGCCGGCTTTCGGATCTGGTCGATCTCTCATAGTAGTTCAATATGTTGACGGTGGTTGATGCTCTCCTGCTGACTGCTGCTGAACGCTCGGCCTGACCGTTCTCCCTTTGCGGCCACCTGTTGACTGCCTGTTGAACTTCCGTGTGACCCTTTTATAGCGTTTTTTTATTTTTTTGGCTTCAGGCTCGAGAAACGAAGCGAGTATAATTAGGAGGGAAGCATTTTTATTGGACGAAAATTAGAGCACTTTAAATATTATTTTATTTTTCGACCGGAACACGTGTGTCGGAAACATTTGTAAAGAAGGATAATGGTCATTTTGTGACAGGGCTTTGTCCCGTTCACATCCGGTTCTCGCTCTTGAGTATTTGCCTGTAAATCAGCCGAGATATGTCTTATTTTATTTTATAACACTACCAAGCCTTGTTGGAGCCGATTTCGTTGTTAAGAAAACTAAATGTTTTAAACGAATTTTCGTCATTTGAGATTCACACACTAAAAGATACAATTCAATTATTGCCGCCAAAAACAAATAAACTCCGATTTGAGGGTTTACACAACAAACTTTTTTCACTTTATCTTCTCTAGAAGATTTTTTTGTCTAAAGAATTCAACCTTTTAATCAAAGGCAGACAACTTTAAACATTGAACAAATTCCGAAACTGCAAAGAACTTTTTTCTAAAGTATACCTTTGCACACATCATTAAAACAAATTTGTAAATTGTGTAATAAAATTTAATCTGTTGTTTCAAACATGTATTTTTGTCTTAATTGAATATTTACATAATACCATTTGGCCATTTCTTATAATTTATGTTTGGGATATTGAATATTTTATTTGCACAAAAAGAGGTTATTCACGCAGCCTTCAACTAGATTCACTGGAATAAATTTTTCCATTTTTAAATGTTTGCACGTACCGTATAAAATTACCCGTTAATCTTATCCTACCAACCAGTAATTTAGCGTATTCTTTTTCTTCTTTTAATCTTGCATTTATGACGTGTTACAATAGGGTTTTCATACATGTTTTCCAAGTGCCTCTCCAGTTTCTTCATTTCAAAAGTCACCAACACCACTGGAGGCTGTTGCATGTGACCGGACTGGACCAGTTGGACGAGATTTTGACCAAGTACTTCCACATCCCTTTGTCTGACTCTGTAGCCATCATCATCGCCATCACACACACATACATACATACATACATACAGATCATATGGCAAGCATTCATTGGCTAATCTCCTCAAAACTATCTTGTTGATTGGTCAATTCCGACCAATCAAATCGCCTGCACGCGAGGAATAATTTTCCCGCGCACAAGCCTTGGAGCCTGTCACGTGAGACACAACCTTATATAAACAAAACACGAATAAGCCTCTCTCGTGTTTCTCTTCATTCATCTTTTTCCTTGCTGCCAAGATGTAGTCTTCAAGAGCTCCCGTCTTAACCGTGCGGTCAGACGTTAAAGAACATTGCCAACAATTCTTACCGACTTTCTAGCAAGTCGTCAGTAGAGTTCAACTATTTTCGCCTGTCCACACAAATCTACGACTTTACTCACAACATTTCAAACGCACACACAGACACAGATTTTTGTATTACATTATACATATCTCTCACTGTGACTCAACCAAGTTCATGAACCAGAACTCTATTAATTTCCCTAAACAACACATTTCTTAATTAAGTGTATTCTATTCTAACAGCAAACTCTATTCAACATAGAATCCTGAACATTCTTATTCAAGAGAAATTCTTTCGAACATCCATTCATAAATCAGAATACAGTTGAAAGGGGAACAACTTTTTTCTCATTAATCATTACACTTCATTGCATGATTGTTTTGTATGTTATATTTCAATATATATATATATATATATATATTTGTTGATCCACATATGGAGTTTCGTTGTTTTTTCTTGAATCGTTAAATGTACAATAGATATATGCACTAAGAACATCACAACTCCATCACATTGACGAGATATTGACTTAAAAATTAATGAAGAATATCATGATAAAATGAATTCTCACTGCAGAAAGAAATCAGGAGAAATTATTTTGGTTTACCGATCGTCTCATTGAAAAAACTGGTAATAATGAAAGCGAATTACTTTTTAGTTTAAATAAAAATTCCTTTCGTGTCTTTTAAAAGTTTTTAAAATTGTTTCTATTTCCGATTTTAGAAAATTAATTCAAAATTTAATGAACATTAATTTTTACTTATGAAAAATTTCATTGTACCTGTCCCCTCAAAAAAAATTTCAAAATCTTTACTGTATAAAAATTGAATTTCTTTCTTTCTTTATATATATATATATATATATATATATATATATATATATATATATATATATTAAAATCAGTAATAAAAGTTTAATGTTGCTTCTATTAGATTAGAAGGGACTGACTTTAGTTAACACCGGCTAAGAACATTTCTCTTAAGTTCAAAAATGGCAGACGGTAAGAAAAAATGTATTTTTCTTAATATACTTTTTAAACTTATTTTATTTTTACGTTGAACAATTTAGTTATTTATTTTTATTTTTTAGGGAATAATAATGTTTACGAAGTTTGATCCCACGGTAAGTTTTTTTTAAATTTTTTTGCAGTGAGTTTTTATTTTTTTTATTTTTCTTGACCTTCTCACCTATTTTTGGTGGGTAGTTTTTATTTTCATTTTTGTCTACCACTGTAAAATGTTCCTTTTTTCTTTCTACACAGTGCAATCGCTAACATTTAAAAATAAGTTATTCAAATCTGTTTTTTAATAATAACTCCAAGAAGACGTCATAAGAAGAGTTTAACAGAACGTGGAAAACTTTTAGTTTTAAAATTTTTTTTTTTTAATATTTTTTTAAAATCACAACTACCATTTACTGAGCACTCTAAGGAAAAAAAGCAATAAAGTTTTCTTTTTTTTTAGTAAAATGGAATTATTAAATTTCTAATGCTGGGTGATTACAAAATGCAAAAAAAAATCAGTATACCTTGATGAAAACATGCTTGAAACGTAATGAAAACATGGTTTTGTCATCAAAATCGTTATCATTAATGTCTGCCTGTGGATTCATGTGATTTCTAGATTTTGTCTTTATTGACAACAGAACTAAATCCCGACTGACATAAGTATGTGGTCACAAATGGGATAAGGACACCAAGTGCCTTTTCACAAAGTCTTGGAAACACATTCATTGCTGAATACCAATGCTTCTCCAAAGTCTTGCTTTCAAATTGCATTTCAGGGGCATGATTTGTCTGCATATCAATAAGATCTTCCTTCAGCTCATCATCATCTGACATATTATCCAAATTGTAGAAGTATTCATGATGATCCATTCTCCTGAAATCATTAGTTCTCCGACTGCAAAATATCCAATGAATGATTTTGACAGCATTTCCAAATGAGCCACAATATCTTCACGCACAGTAGGAATTAGAGATCCATTATCATCAACAATTTCTTCAAGTGGTGGAAAATTTGAAAGATTACCTCTTTCCACCCATCGACACCAAAGAGGTAACTTTTCTTTGAAAGCTTTCAGCTTTTTTGCAACATTTCAATATGTTCATATCTTTTCCATGAAGAGGGACACTCAGTTCATTCATACAAGTGAAAATGTCAGCCAAATAAGCCAGCATTTGCATGAAATTTTGTGATTCCAATTCACCAACCAGATCATAGTCATGTTCCTCTAGAAAAACTTTGATTTCTTACCGTGGTTCGAAGAAGTGGGTTAAAACTTGCCTTTGTGAGAAAAGCAAAATTGTATGTTCATTTCCTAGATATTCACAAAAACAACTTAAAGATGCAATGGTTCAGAGCACAACCCCTAATCCAGTTTATGATCTTTACACAAGTGTCGAGTACTTTCTTCAACCTTGGAGGCAATGTTTTTGCCAAAGCATAACGATGAAGGAAACAGTGAGTGATTTGCAAGTGCGGAATCTTCCTTTTCATCAGTGCAGAAAATCCAGATTTATTCCCTAGCATCGCAGGAGCACCTTGGTGCACACAGAACCAATACTTTAGATATCTAAATCATGTTTAGCAAAGAAGTCTTTCACAAATTGATACACATCTTTTCCTTGTTTGGTTGTTTTCAGCTCTTCACAAAACAGGATATCGTCTTTCACAATACCATCACTGACATACCTAACCAATGCAATGAGTTGACTGCAGTTTGATATGTCGGTTGACTCATCCAACTGGAGAGAGATTTTCAAAGAACTAAACCTGACATCTGAGATAACTTGATCCAAAATATCATCAATCAAATCACCAATTTGATTGTGAATGCCATTATTTGATAGCGGCACTAATTCAAGCTTTTTTTCTTGCTTCTTGACCCAGAACAGTTGTTGTCATTTCTAATGCACACGATTTGATCAGCTCTTCTGCAGTTGCATGGGGCTTCTTGGACTTGGCTACTTTATATGCCTCTTGGTACAAAGCCAGCAGCAGCGGTTTGTCAACAGAGACAAAACTTAATCTTAAAAGGGTTCCTCGAGATTAAAAATGGGTTCTTTTAGTTTTCAGTGATTCAAAACCGTCACCTTCAACACCCCTTCCACCATGCTTGTTGTTGAAGTCCTCTTTCAGCTTTCATATTTGCGTTGGAAAACACAGCATTACAAGGTATTCATTGGGGTTTTTGCCAATCATCATTTCCTGTGCAAGTGAAACCAAAGTGCATGTAGTCATCATTCCCTTTCCTTGACATGATGAAGGGTTAATATTATGTAGTGAAAAAGACAGAAAGATGAATAATTCACCAATCTAATAACTAACTTCAGTATAATCACCGACGTAATAACCAATATAATAGAATCTGACACCCATCAAATTTGGATTCTAGCGATCATTCTTAACTTAATGAAGTAAAAAAAATAAGAGGCTCACCCACTTGGCAACCTGACTATAAACAGTAGCTGGCAGGAAGCAGCACCAATAATGCCGGTTAAGTTGAATGCTGTAGAATATTGGTTAGCTTGCCAGTGGCCTAACACACAAGTAGGCAAGTGTGGCCGAGAAGCCAAACTGACTTGAGTCGTTTACTGGCAAGATATATGGGTGAATAGAGACCACTCATGCAAATGTATTGCGCAGGTCCATTCTAGCAAAATGGACCAACCTAGCTGGTGTATTAGGCACTCTCTTATAAAATGAGGTAAAATCAACTGGCTTGCTTTCCAAGGAAACAGAAGGCGGCAGCCATCTTGGCAGGTAAGTCACTTGACTTCTACAAATGCTATGCATATTATTACTGTTACACTGGCTAATTTAACAAAAGAGACATTTTCTCTTCCGCTACTGTTAAAAATGGTTAAAGGTATCAGCAAAAATAATAAACAAATAAATTTGAATGTTTAGCCGTTAAATTTTAAACATTTAAATTTATTTATTTTTGCTAAATTGCCAAATCCAAGGTTTTGCCTGCCATAAAATGTGATCTTGCACCCCCAGGGAGTGCGAATATCCCCGGTTAGGAATCCCACTGGTTTAAAAAGAAATCAATAAATAAATAAGAAAAAAAATAAAAGTATAAAATTATCATCAAGTATATGAGAAATTTTTTTTTTTTCTTCTTAAAAAAATTTATGATAATTTATTATTTATGGGAGATTTTTTTTTTAAACTTAAGTTCAGATTATCGTTCACATAAGAATCAAAGGACTACCAAGATGATTCCTGCCTGTTTTCCATATTGTTAAAACTAAATTCCACAAACATGGTGGTGAATGGCTTTAAATAAATAATCATTGACTGTAAATATAGAGGTCTTCTTAAAGCATTGTCAAAGAGTGAAGGTAGTTAAAAAAAAAAAAAAAGTGACGTCATGGAAAAAGCCGTCCTTTTGACACAGCATCTTATTGCAGGCATTTTTATCCATATTTACCCAAATATACAAATATTTGTATAGTCTTCCTATAACAGGATTTTCCCACAAACTTTTTGAGTCTTGTACAACTGTTAATTTCCTCAGTATCTGTCTATATTTCTGTGATGAGGTATTATGTACACTATTTACATTATTCAGACTATTGTCCTCATCTGGATAAAGGCATTGGTTAGATCCACTGACAGGACCCAGAGAGTTGGAGTTCAGTTTATCCATAGCTTTTGTGGGAGATACTTTTTATACTAAAGTTTGCATTATAGTTCACATAAGAACCAAAGGACTACCCATATCAGTCCTGTCTATTTTCCATATTGTTAAAACTAAATTCCACAGACATGGTGGCAAATAGCTTTTAAATAAATAATCACTGTAACTATAGAGGTCTTTTTAAAATATTGCTAAAGAGTGAAGGTCGTTAAAAAAACTGTAATGAAAAAAGCCATAGTTTTGAGACAATGTCTTATTGCAGGCATTTTTATCCATATTTGCCCAAATATTGAAATATTTGTATAGTCTTCCTATAACAGGATTTTTCCACAGACTTTTTGAATCTTTTGTACAACTGTTAAATTATTCAATATATATTTCTGAGATGAGGTATTATGTACCGAATTTACATTATTCGAACTATTGTCCTCATCTGGATAAAGGCGTTAGTTAGATCCACTGACAGGAGCCAAAGAGTGGGAGTTCAATACCTGGTTAAGGCAGTGGAGAACTTGGAAAGGGGAATTAAGCAGGAGATAACTGATAACTAACATCCATTAGACATGGCATGTGGAACTAGAACAGTCTACCCCATCGAGCGAAATAAAGGGTTCAGAAATTCCACAGACATGGTGATAAATAGCTTTTAAATAAATAAGCAATCACTGTAAATATAGAGATCTTTTTAAGATATTGCCAAAGAGTGAAGGTAGTTAAAAAAAAGCGCTATCATCCATTGTAGAAACATAAAAACCAAAGGACTACCCATATCAGTCCTGTCTATTTTCCATATTGATAAAACTAAATACCAAAGACATGGTGGCAAATAGCTTTTAAATAAATCAATCACTGTAAATATCGAGATCTTTTTAAGATATTGCCAAAGAGTGAAGGTAGTTAAAAAAGCAGTAACATGGGGAAAAAACTGTTCTTTTGACATTTTAGTGCAGGGATTTTTATCCATGTTTGCTCAAATATTGAAGTATTTGTATAGTTTTTCTATAACAGTGTTTTTCCGCAAACGTTTCGAGTCTTGTACAACTGTTAATTTACTTGAATGAAATACAAAAATATACTTTTTTTTCATTTTCAGTTTTGACAAAAAGTAACCAGAAAATGCTCAAGAACTTTTCCTAGAAGACAAATCCTGACCTTTGCAAGACGTGTGGCCAGGTATATGCTATAAAATGGATGCCCATGATGCATGTACACAAACACGCATAGTGAACAGTACAGGCAAATGTCAAATCTGCAATAAACAATTTACCTGCTATTTGTCCCTGGTTAAACATGTACATACTCACACAGGTGAGAAACCTTTCCACTGTAATTCATGTGGGAAGACCTTTTCTCAAAGGATGTTGTTAATGAACCACATGTTGACACATACAAGAGAGGGAGCATTAAAACCCTACCAGTGTGAAATCTGTGGAAAGAACTCTCACAGCAGAGGCCACATGCTAGACCACTTGCGTACACACACAGGAGAGAAACCATTCCATTGCAGTGTCTGCGGCAAGGGTTTCTCGCAAAAAGGAAACCTGTTGACCCATAGCCACACCCACACTAGACTAAAGCCATTCCATTGTGAAACCTGTGGCAGGGATTTTTCACAAAAGGGAAGCCTGTTGGCTCATAAACGCACTCATACAGGTGAGAAACCTTTCCACTGTGATTTATGTGCGAAGAGCTTTTCTCACAAGGTATCATTGATGAACCACATGCAGACACACATACAAGAGTGGAAACACTGAAACCCTACTTCTGTGAAAAGAAGGCAATCTTCTAAACAGAGGCAATCTTCTAAACCACTTGCGTACACACACGGGAGAGAAAACATTCCATATCAGTGCCTGTGGTAAGAGCTTCCCACAGAAAAGAAGCCTCTTTTGTAGATAAGCTGTCATTAGAACTTCATTAAGTGGTGACACTTGTTGCAGTTAAAAAAAACAATATTGATTTTATTTTTTTAAATATTTTAGAATCAGTTTCCTGTTTGTAATATCAATACAGGGAAAAATCAATTAGTGACTTTTTACAGAGTTATCTGGACTTGGCTGTTCTCTGTGTGATGACAGAGTTTTTGGTGGGATATAAAAAAGATTTTTAAAAATATAAAGAACAGATAAATATATACATTTTTTTAAATAAAGGACAAAAATTTATATAAATTAATCAAAGTATATCTCTGTTTATTATTCCTTTAAGAAAAATAATTTGTCTCCCCACACCATCTCTGTACATGTTTTTTCCAAAAAAGAAACCCAACAAAAAGTTTTTAAATGTTTCAGAAATTTACAAAATTAAAAAAAACATGGGGATATCAATCATGTAAGTTCAGCTTCAAATATGACATTTTTAAATAAGTCCAATAACTCTAGATTTACTGAACATAGATACAGCAGTTGTGCCACAAGGTCAAAAAGGGGGAATAGGTTGAGGCTAGTCAACACCATCATATACGTATCTGTCTATATTTCTGAGATGAGGTATTATGTACACTATTTACATTATCCAGACCACTGTCCTCATCTTTGTCGCCATATTTATTACAACGTTTCGGCCGTTGTACGCTCCGGCCTTCTTCAGGTGATTGGGATGTCGAACTGAACCCTTTATTTCGCTCACTGGTGGTAGACTGTTCTAGTTCCACGTGCCATGTTTTTAATGGATATCAGTTATTTTGTGACCTAGCACATGTACTAGGCCACAAAAATCTGAGCCGACCAAGCATAGAAATAAATACAATATGGGAACCAGTAATGAGGAATGCCAGAGAAAAGCAATAACAACAACAAAAGTTGCAATATGAGCTCTGGTAAAAATGGTTGCTGAGACATTAAGTTTATAATACCCAGAAATTCATACACAGATGTCCTCAAGGACACATGGCACAGTGGATAAAGGCATTGGTTAGATCCAGTGACAGGACCCAAAGATTGTGAGTTCAATACCCGGTTAAGGCAGTGGAGAACTTTCAGAGGGGAATTAAGCAGAAGATAACTGATAACTGACAGCCATTAAAAACATGGCCATCTAGCTAATCCAATTTAGTACCACAGCATGTAGGGTTATACTATATAAATATAATTGCAACAAGACCTAAATACTTAAACACACTGTTTCCATAATGAACATGTCTTTCCTTGAATTGTACGAACAGTATTTTTCATATTTACGTTAATGTTTAAATCAAAAGAAGTAGATAGTTGCAATAACTCCAAATTGGATGAAAAAAGAAATTCTTCAACAGAAAACGACATTTTTAAACAAACACAAATACAAAGTTATCTTTATCAAAACAAACATCTAAAGTGAGATATGAATTACGTTGTTTGTTGTGAGATGAACATCGAATGAGAAAATTATTTCAATTAAGACAACTGAATTGCAAGTTTTGTTTTGAAATGAACATCAAAGATTAGGACGAGCCTCCATTTTGACACGGTTGCAACAAAAAGGAGGAAGAGAGAAAGAAATTGAAAAAAAAAGAGAATCAAGATATATTATCAATGCTGAGAGGAAATATATATCCCTATCTATAAAAGGCAGGATGTTTGTGTGTGTGTGTAACGAATGCACGGCCGCAATTTTCGACGGACTTGCACCAAAATTTACATGCACATGCTCCAAGTGAGCAGAAAGGCCAAGACCGACTTTGCATTTTCTAACAACCATCGATAGTAGAAATAATCGATTTTTTCATGCTTCTACAGCAGTTTTCATGTAGTTTGCAACCATTTTCTACTGGCCAGAGTGAGAGCCAATAGCTGGCTGCCACGAATAGGTAGGAAGATTCTATTGGCCAGCGTGAGAGCCAACAGCTGACTGACACGAATGTTAACTAGCATGCTAGCATGCAAAAAAATCGATAGCTGCATTCGTCACAAGTGGGAAAAAATTAAATCTGCATGGCACTTTATTCCAATTGGCTCATTCGCTTGCTTAAACTCAACATTGATTCTGATTCCGCAGAACTGGGTTGGGTGTGAAAAAGTATTTGTTGTTAATATTCTTTTTTCATTCGGCTTTTCCAGTTACGAGTCCTTTTGTAAAGCTGATCGTTTTGTGTTCATTTTGTTTAGTTCTTTTTTCGTAACAGATTTAATGTTTAGTATAGAGCTTAGAAAAAATTTGCAGTGTGAGATAGGCAAGAAGTAAGGCATGTAGCAACATCAGCATGGCAAAGGGCACTCCTTTAAAGGCAAGGAAGGGCAAAAATATTTTAAGTCAAGTGATAGCGATTGCTGTATGAGCCGTATGATTTTTGAACCAAGCACGGGCAACGCCAGGCCATGCTGCTAGTCTTAAATATTTAGTATTTAGTCCCACAGTAGGATGTAGGGTTATATAAATGTAATTCCAACAAGACCTAAATACTTAAACACACCGTTTCCATAATGTTATGCCGTGGCGAACGAATTTTTTTTTCTCTTCCGCCGAATGAATTCGAATCTTCGTCGCCACTTAAAAATGACGAGAATTACCTCAATATCCAACAGTCCAAGACCGACTATGCACTTCCCAACTCCCATCGATAGTGGAAATAATCGATTTTTTCATGCTTCTACGGCAGTTTTCATGTAGTTTGCGGCCATTGTGTAGTGGCCAGAGTGAGAGCCATTAGCTGGCTGCCACGAATAGACAGGAAGATTAAATAGTTGCAATAACTCCAAATTGGATGAAAAAAGAAATGTAACTGGAAAAACCGAATGAAAAAAGATTGTTAACTACAAATACTTTTTCACACCCAACCCAGTTCTGCGGAATCAGAATCAACGTTGAGTTTAAGCAAGCGAATGAGTCAATTGGAGATGCCATGCAGATTTAAATTTGCACGACGGATAGCAAAAAAAAAAAGGTATGTCCTCCGCGTAGAGAGTTGGTTTCCTCGCAGCCATTTGTTATACTGTGGCGAACGAATTTTTTTTCTCTTCTACCGAATGAATTCGAATCTTCGTCGCCACTTGTTATGGTCCGGTTCCTTGTACCACGGTGATAGTCCAAGGTAGAACCAATAAAGAAGAACTCGAACACGGATATGGAATAACACAGATATATTACAAACAGGAATATATACAGAGAAGTAGAAGTGTTAGTATGAACAATCAGGTTTAGTAGAGAGAACAATAGTCTCGACCAGTATCACTATTCCAATGTCTTGCAGTAATTGTCTGAACGCGACTCTGTTTCGGACTGCCTCTGACTTGACTCTTGACTCGACTTGAACTACTGACTATTCAGTCACCCCCACCCCACGAGGGCGTCATGTGGCACAAGGCCTTTTTAACGTGGGCTCTCCGAGCCCGTGGGCTCGGTCAAAAATATGCCCATTGAACCCGTATAAACAGGTTCAGGGTCGGTTTACCTCCCCGAAAGAGAATCCGCCCTTCGGCGTAGCCTCCTTCGGGTTCCTCCCCGCCCGAAGGCAGAGAGTTCAACCGATCTGTCGTTCAAGACTTGAACTCCTTGCCTACTCCTGAGGCGCAGTATTTATTAAGTATGGAATAGTCCATTATTATTATTATGGGTAAGATCCCATAACACATAATGAACATGTCTTTCCTTTAATTGTACGAACAGCATTCATTCTTAATACAAACTCTCTACTGTGTGCTGATTCACAAAACTGACAGATTTAGCTTAGCAGCATAGCTAGAGTGTCTGGCACAGATCTAGCCCTATCTCTATATAGGTCTATAAGACTGTATTCAATACTTTTCTCAACTTGAACAATTTAAAAAGCTTATCAATTCATACATTCACAGACTATAAATACCTGGTAATTAGTACTGCATCATAAATTCATAATCTTAAATAACTACTAAATGCTTACGGTACAAGTGTTTAATGTTGTGATTGAATCTCAGGTTCAATCACTAATATATTCATAGCCCTATACGTGGTTTTGTTTTATTACTGGTGATTGTGTTTAAATTGATCAGAAGGAATTTCGAGGCCGTGTTCTACAACATTCGTCCACAACAATTATTTAGAACAAATACTTGGAACAAATCATGCAAATGAAGTTGAAAACAAGACAAAAGTTAAATGTAGAACAATAACATCAATTTATATACAATTTATACAAATATTCAAAGTTGTTCAAAGTTGCGTACCTTTATCTGCTTGAGAAAAATAGATTGTTAGTTACTGATTACTTGTTATGTAGTGAGAAATATCACTTTTAAAGTATAGTAAGTGAAGTTTGAGAAAATGTTCTTTGAGAGATAGAATTTTGTTTTTGTTGCTGAGTCAAATAATATTTTTACGCGGCAAAATTAGAGTTTTGACTGGCGTGGAGTTGATGGGCATCTCTTTAGGTGTGGAGGATCTGACTGTCTAAAGTTGGTAATTGGTCTTTAACGTCTGGTCAGCATGACTACTAGACGGGAGTCAATGAAGGTTACATCTTGAAACTTGGTAATTATTACTCCTCTAAAGGTTCACACGTTTTCTGTTTATATAATCACTGAGTGGCTCCCAGCATAAGAGCGGGAAAAAATAGCTTAGTCGCGTGCAGGCGGTTTGATTGGTCGGAACTGACCAATCAGTAAGCCAGATTGGAGGTGATTGACCAATGAATACTTGTTATATTGTCTGAAGGTAGAATTTCGCTTTCTAGATAGGAAGAGTGCATTTCTTACAAAGAGGTAAGGCTGGTTGTGTTGTGGGAGAGTCTACAGTTTCATATACAGTGTATGTCCAATAATCATATCATTGTTATTAACAGTACTACAGTAGGACTAATGTTACTTCTGCTTTTTTCATATTTGCATTTTTAAATGTTTAAATCAAGATATGTAGCTGGTTGCAATAACTCAGATTTTTTTAAATAAGTGAAATTCTACGTCCAAATTGAATGAAAAAAAAACAAGAAATTCTTCAACAGAAAATGACATTTTTTAAACAAACACAATGTCAGTTTTATCAAAAACAACCTGAAGAGAAATACGAATTATTTCCTTTGTTATTATGAAATGAACATCGAATGAGAAAATTATTTGTTTTATTTTTCAGACAGCTGACTTAGTGTTTTTGTTTTGAAACGAACATCAAGGATTAGGACGAATATTTGAGTTCCAATTTGACACGTTGCAACAAAAAAATTAAGAGAAAGAAGAAAAAAAGAAGAAAAAAAAAAAAAAAAAAGATATACTATCAACGCCAGAGTTTTATAGCAATAAAAATAATTTATTTACAATATTAAAAATATACAATTTAAACATTCAAAACAATATTGATTCAGTTTAGGTAAAATTTAATCAATCCAGAGAAAAAAATAAAAGATAATATTGCCTGCTACAGAATGTCAACAGTAATCTTGATCATAAATTTTAAAATAGAAATGAGAGTTTTACCGGAGAGTCTGTGTCAGGACAAGTGCGAAGGCTTGGTCGTTGGGAGTCAGTGTCAGTTCTTTGATTTTTTCCGTGATAGCAAAATCGTCTGCAAGTGCACTGAACTGACGAGAAAAAAATAACCCTTCCATTTATATAGATAGCCGGCCTCTTTGGAGAAAGTCCTCGCAACTTCCGCTGTTTTCTAGATCAAAAGAGGTAATTCTCCCATTTTCTTTTCTTTCTTTTTTTATTCGAGAACCTGTTCAATTAAAATAGATTTGTAGTGCCACGCCTACATTTTCTCCAATTCTAATTGGTCAATAAATACATACTAAAAAGAATAGGACAATTTATCTATCGCATTCCACCATAGTAAATTTTTTCTTACACTTTGTTCAAGAACAAGCTTTGCTTTAAATCGCTGATTGGTCCATTTTTCGTCCAATCCGATATTTTTCATGTATATTCAAAAATATATCCAGCGTCTGTGCTGGGAGCCACCCTAGGTAATATAAATATTGGATACGTTCCAAAAAACCAGTTAGTAGTAGTTCCAGAACCACAGTCGAGTGTACCCAGAGACAATAGTTCTCATTTACTCGCTTGTGTATTTCATCCTACTCACTCCGAACGTACATACACACAGATACAGAACTTTATTTGATACACCACCAGTTCTCAGTGGACACACCAAGTTAAATCAACCCTGTAAGTTGCAACAACTGAACAATTTTCTGAAAGAAATATTTTATTTTCAACACTGAACTCTGAACATTTTACTCAGACAAATCTTCCTTAAAACATTTCCTTACAGTTAAAGGGAAGCTACTTTTTTCTCCCTTTTTCACTCATATTACAACTACTTTGTATTATTGTTGAATTTTAATATACATATATTTATTCGTTAAAACAAAATTGGTTTTCATTGTTTTTTCTTGATATTTTAAATATTATGTATGAATGTTTATTGCCTTCTCAACACCCAGCCATATTTATCTATTTAACCAATTAAACATTGGTGACTACAACACTCAAGAAGCAATACATTCTACAGATTTTTACACTATGATTTTTCCACCCAATCGCAATACGCGTGTCTTCTAGTAATTTTGTTTTTTTAGTATTTTCGAAAAAGAGGTTTTTGCAACACAATTCACTTACTTATCACACACAGATTAACATGAAGCACTTATGCTCGTGGGGTCCCCAGGCAAGTGCCCATCGGGCCCATGTGTTAAAACGGCTCTGGTGTTACTGAGGATTTTTCGAGCAGGCATTGTCGAATTGAAGGTGAGGTGATGTCACTGGTAAACGCATATCGCACGTATTTTTTTTTCTTCGGTTGTTACAGTGTTGTGGACGTTGTGTGTTTGAGTTGGGAATAAACATGTGTCTCCTGAAATGTTCGCAACAGAAATGGAGGACTTACATGTGTGTCTGCCGTGATAAAATACCAAGGGCCAAAAAGGAGCAATATATATATCTTACTTATTATAAAACGCAGATTGTGTGTGTGTGTGTGTGTGTGTGTGTGTGTGTGTGTGTGTGTGTGTGTACGTTTATATATTGGATCGGATTGCCTACATTTTTCAACCGATTTCAACAAAACTTCACAGGACTGCGTAAAATTACCTTGTGGTGGTTCTAACAGCGCCCAAAATTGGAAAAACACAATTGTTTTTTGCACGAAATCAATTTGAAAACACGATTTCTGTCGCCAGAATGAAAGGGGGACAACTCATATAGAGTTATATTTATTATAAAACCCAGGTTGTGTGTGTGTGTGTGTGTGTGTGTGTGTGTGATTTGTGTGTTCGTTTATATATGGGATCGAATTTCCTACATTTTTCAACCGATTTCAACAAAACTTCACTTTTTTTTTTTGGCAGGTAGTGTTTCTTATTGTCTTGCACACTTTTTTTTTTATTTTTACATTCAGAATGCTTTAAAATTCCATTTACAAGACAATTGTTTATAATCGAAAATTCTATTCAATCGGTAGACTCATAACGATTGAAAACAATGTTTTTGTTTGAGTTTGACCAATTCGTAAAAAAAAAAAAAAAAAAAAAAAAAAAAAAAAAAACTAATTAAGACATGCGTGTCTGTCAACCTTAAACAATAATCTTTGTCAATTTTATTTTTCAGTCTTTATGATGGTCGATACTTGATCTATCTGCTACATCCCCGGGCAACACCGGGCTCTACTGCTAGTAAAAGATAATATATTATCAAGAATTGTGTAAAAAATGACAAAATGAAGTGTGTAACAGAAGAATGTGAAAACGTTTTTGGTTCAAAGTATGTGAAGTGAGTGAATGTGCTTATGTACGTGTGCTGTGTGTGTGTGTGGTTTGTTTATACGTTTCCCAGTGGGGAGCGCGTTTTTCCGCGAGAGACTTACATGTTGATGTGTAAGCGGAAAAAATAAGATGTGTGTGTGTGTTTTTTTTTTATCTGTTTGCCAAACCTCTGGGTTTGTGAACACTTCTTGTCAACCTCTCTGCCTGGAGACAGAGAGGAACTCTGACGAGGCTATGCCGAAGGGTAGAGTCTCGTCAGAGGAGGTAGACAGCTACGCGACCCCGTGTATACAGGGTCTGCGGGTAATTTTTGTCCTAGCCTACGGGCTGGGAAAGCCCCTACGTAAAAAAAAAAAATTCCGCCTTGTTGGGAGGTAACGAGCAAATAGCGGTAAAAGTAAGAAGTTACGAAAAATAATCGCAGAGTACCATATTTTCCTCACTATAGTCCGCACCTGTATATAACCCGCACGCCTATAAATTCTTGACATAACTGGTTCGACGCTGGCGACCGGTTTTTGTGAAGCTATGTTCCCTTAAGCCTAACCCCGGCCACTCAAGGTTTGAAGACACAATTCATATATAAATCGCACCTTTATATAACCCGCACCCTAAATATTTCGAGAAAAAAGTTTAGGCTTATAGTCCAGAAAATACAGTATTCATAATATCGGATAGCGTCCCTAGCAGCGGTTTCAGGAAAGTACATGGAGTTAACCCCACAACAGCTTTTTTTTCTTTTCTTTTCTTTTCTTTTTTTTTTTTTTTTTTTAAGCATTTCACCCCAAGCACGATGTAACCTTCTAGCCACTAGGACGCAAGGGGGTACAGAAAATTTAGAGCAAGATCAGATAGGAGTGATAGAAGAAAGGATGAGGAGAAGGGTAGTGGATAGATCAAGGCAACTGACCATTGACATTACATTTGACTAGCTGGAGATTATAGCTATCAGGGAAACTGGAATAGGGAAGGGAGTTCCACAGGCGAGAGGTGCGAGACATGAAGCTATTGGAGTAAAAGAGACGGCTACATTTCGTAGTTTCGACAGTGAAGGGGTGAGAGCGGGATGCCAGCCTCGTAAGGCGCTTGAACTCATGGCGACTGGGAACCAGCGAATGCAGCTCCTCGGAGCTTGAAAGTTGCATGTTTTTTCCCAGTATTTCCAACCATTGTATAAATCTGTCTATTGTTTGGGCTGGTTGCTGTTTAAGCGTAATGATTTTATACGGTATTTATGGGTTTGACGTATGGTTTGACGAGGGCAAGGCAGAGTTAAAGTCCTTTGCATCACTTGATATTTTAAATACCGCCAATGATATATTATTAATTTAAGCGAAATATTTATATTTGTATAATGATGTACAAGGATAGGGGTTACTTCTCTTTGACTGGGTTTAAAGTTTGTAATAATAGAATACTTTTTTTTATGTCTGAGCTCATAAAATTTTGAATGAACTTTCCCGCTCAAAATGTTCACTGTGAGAGAGCTGAAAGATTTCTCTAAAGCTGAGAATATGTTGAGTAAACTTTTAGCTTTAGAAAAGTTGAAAGTGTGAATGTACCGTAATGTTTGTAATTAAGTATCCATTGCTTGTAATGTTATGTAATTAAGTTTGGAAAGTTTCGTACGTACGTGTATGTGTGCATGCGTGCGTGAATGTATATTTATCATAGCGTTCGACAGCAAGGGGGTCGAGACATTGGATCTCTTTTTACAACTACATTTTAGCAGAGAGAGAGAGAGAGAGAGAGAAAGAGAGAGAGAGAGAGAGAACAAATTTGTGTCTGGTATTTATAATCAACTTAATCATGTGACAGGCTCGAAAGACATTGACAGATTTTGGGCGGAATTATTTTTTAGTCCGGTCAAGAAGTAGGTCGATGTTATTTGGACGTAGTAATTATTAAACTGATAGTTTAGAAGAATAAAGTTTCTTTAGCATGTTTGGAATTGTGTCTTGTACAAGTTGGTAAAAGTTCAGAAGAGATTTCAGAGTTCGTACTTGCGTGGATGTTGGTAATGGTCTTTAACGTCTGACTGCATTAGTTAAGACGGGAGTTCTTGAAGGTTACATCTTGGCAGCAAGGAGAAAGATGAATGAAAAAAAAAACACGAGGGAGTTTACACGTGTTCTGTTTATATATCTGCCTGTATCACGTGATAGGATCAGAATTGACTTGGCGCCAAAATTGACTGCACGTGAGAGCGATCTGATCTGATTGGTTGAAACTGTGAAACTGACCAGTCAGCAAATTGGATGTACTGTGATTGACCAATGGTTTCTCGTTGATATTTTATATGAAAGTAGGATGTTACTTACCAGATAGGAAGAGTGCATTTCCTAAAAAGAGGTAAGGCTGGTTTGTTGTGGAAGATTCCACACTTTCTTTTTAGCTTTAATTAAAAGCTAAATGATTACATTTTTTACTATTTCCAATTTCAAATATAAATTATATTGATTAGAATCTCAACTTTTAGCTCGATTTCAGAAATCGTTTAGAAATTCTGCCATTTTTGACGGATTTGTAAACAAAATTTAAATTTTAATTCTCAGCTTTGAAAATCCTCCAAAAATAAATTTTTTTGAAATTTTATTTGAGAAATATTAGCTGATTTAGAGTATAATTATTCTGATTTGAAAAAAAAATTACTTTTAAATATAAAATAACAGAGAAATGGATTTTTTAAACAAACAATAGCTATTGTAAATACTTCGTAACTCACTTGACGAGGTGCTGACACTTTTAATGTTCTAAGGCGACATCTGTTAAGACACAATTTAAGAAAATGACGGATGAACGCTTTTTTAAATAAAATTTTTAAGTATTCAATAATCTTAAAAATCTTGGGAAATGTTCTCCGTGTTCTAATTATAGGAACGTTGAATTTAAATTTACTATAGTCATCGGTCTTTTTTTTCTGATTATGTCGTCTATGGTCACCATACTTTCAAACAGGGGTTTTTCTTATAAAGTTTTTTAGAAGCTTTATGGTAAAAATTTAGTTAAGTTTTTTTTGTAATTTAGTTAAAAATTTATATATATATATATATATATATATATATATATATATATATATATATATAATGGACTCTCTCCCCGTTCGGTTTCGATGTATGAGGATCTGACAGCTTATTGATTCAGTTATGAAAGTTTGTGCGATAATCTTAAGTGGCATTTAAGACCCGCTAGTGATTTACAAAAGTGGCCACATATGGAGCAAGTGTGAGGATTGTGAAATGAGATCACTGTTAGATTGGCTGACCTTTTAGATCCTGCTCTCGCTTCTTGAAGATGATTCAGACAAGCAGATTGAAAATTGCTGAGTCCACTAAAACACGTTGATCTCCATTCTACCCGCTCCAAAACTGACAAGTTGCTTTTCAGCTTGTCTTTGTATCTTAGCCATGGGCATCCTACATTCCTGTAGCCCTGATCTAACTGGCTGTACATTAGGATCTTGGGTTTTCCTGTCATCAGACATTCTCAAGACATGACCAGTCCACTGTAGCTGAGACCGTATGATAAAAGTCTCGATTCTTCCAATATTACACCCGTGAAACAGGTCTACGTTAGATGTCCTATCTTGAAGCTTAACTCCACAGATTGCCCGCAGACAGCTTTTTTTGGAAAACATCTAGCTGGCGTATATATATATATATATATATATATATATATATATATATATAATATATATATTTAAATTTATTTTAAAAAAAAAAATTATAAATAAAAATTTTAATTAAAATGATATTGAATGTAAAATAAAAGGTTTTATTTTACATTCAACATCATCATATTGATAAAACAAAAAGGTTTTATTTTAAATTTTGAAACAAAATGGCTATTTTTGTAGTGATTTTATAATAAAAAAAAAAAAAAAAAAAAAAATTTTTTATTTTACATTCAACATCATCATTTGATAAGACACTGGAGTTTCAAACGAACAAAATGGCTATTTTTGTAGTGATTTTATAACATATTTATGTTATAATTTTTAAAATAAATAATTATATCTGCTCTACTATGTTTTGAGCACTCTTTTAAGAATAGTAATTGTTGCTTATTGAATTAATTCCATATACACAAAAGAGAATTATATTAAATTATATATATATATATATATATATATATATATATATATATATATAAATATATGGATATAGATCCGACAGTATGAAAAAAATATACGTAAAAAAAACAAACAAAAATCCTTATATGCAATTATGTGTTTTTATGTTAATATGTCAACGTCGGACGTTTCGGTCTAATAGACCATCTTCAAACATAATTCATAAAATATAATTAACATTATCGTCTTTGTCATGTTGAATTGATAATGTTAATTATATTTTTGACTATGTCCTGAAGATGGTTTATTAGACCGAAACGTCAGACGTTGACATATTAACATTAAAACAGCATAATTGCATATATGAAGGATTTTTGTTTGTTTTTTCCGTATATATATTTTTATTTATATATATATATATATATATATATATATATATATATATATATATATTATTATTATTATTATTATTAATTTTTCCTTTTTTTTCATCGTCCTACCCAGAGACCTAAGGTTAGAAATGGCATCATGGCATTTCCCTACCCCAAAAAAATTTGAAACAACATATTTTACATAAATTTTTTTTTCGTAAATATTTAGAATAGCTGTAAAATAAGAACAATTTTCTGTATTTCTTTAAAGCATGGACTTCCAGGAATCCCTTTAATTAGTCTACTGGAATCTTTACCAACAAATCCGAAGGCTCTAACTACAACGGGGATTATTGATGTTCCCATGAGCCATTTTTTTTTTAGGATTTTGATATTTTTATTCTTGTTCTTCTCTTGAAATTTAAGGTAAACCATTTCTTTTCAATTGAACATCAGTGAGTTGGATTTACTTACTGGAAAAATAATTTTATTTGAATAAAAACAAATAGAAATTAATAAATTCATTTAATCTTTAAATACAAACAAAAGCATTAATTTTATAAATTATATATATAAATTATATAACTTTTATAAAAAATAATTTTAATTTGTTGAGTTTAATTACAGTGTAACCCGGCTATAAGAGAAACCCGGATATAAGAGAGATTTTCTCTGGTCCCAAATTAGAGCCTGTGTTAATGTATACATATAGACCAAACCCGGATATAACAGACTTCTTCCCCGGTCCCGACAACTCTCTTATATCCGGGTTACTCTTTACTAACCTTAGAAAAAATGCAAAGGCATCGCTGTGTATATGTCTATACTGTCAAAATCAATTTGTTTCTATCGGTGGAAGCATGAACTTCAAACACCAGTTTCAGCTTTCTTTTAAGATTTCACCCACGATAGGGTAATGCCAATGGCTAGCAAGCTTGTCTCGCTAGATCAGTTACTGCGTCCAGGGTACCATACACCTTCTGCCTTTATGCCACATCTAAGCTACGCTTTCACTATTGGTGTATGGTTAGCCAGCTTGTTTCGCTATTGGCTAGATCATTTGCAACTGAGTTGGATCCTCACTGAGTTCTCCATAACAGCGGCCACCTGCCACATCTAAGCTACGCTTAGAGTATCACTAGTGGTGTGATGGTTAACAAGCTTGTGTCGCCAGAGATCAATTACAAACAAGTGAATAGCGAGTTCGATCCTCACTGGGTACAGCATACCTGCGGCTTTATGCCACATTTTTATTAAGCTACGCTTTAAAATCCCCAGTGATGTAATGTAGCAAGCTTGTCTCGCTAGCTAGATCAACTCCAAATGAGTTCGATCTTCACCCATAACAGCGGCCTTATGTCACATTTTTAAGCTTCATCAGTGGTATGAAGAATGGTTAGCAAATTTGTCTCGCTAGAGATTAATAATCACAATTGAATAGTGAGAGTTCGATCCCATACCTGCGGCTTTATGCCACATAGAAAATCAATAGTGGTGTAAAAAAAAAATGGTTAGAGCTCGCTAGAGATCAATTACAAATAACTGAATAGATAGTTCGATCCTCACTGGGTGCTGCATACCTGTGGCCTTATGCCACGTCTAACCTACATTTTAAAAAATCACCAGCGATGTAATGTAGCAAGCTTGTCTCGCTATTTTATTGGTTTGGTTGATACAAAGAAAAACAAGTTTTTTTTTAATCAAAATTTAAAATGTTCTAAAAAGAAGGAAAATTTTTTTAAAAATAATTAAAAAATACTTTGCTCTTTCCTCTCAATAATAACATAAGCATTTTTAGACGCTAAAATTTTGTTTTCATCAACTTTGGCGTCTTTTTCATCATGCTATGATCTGTTTTTTGGTTTTTTTTTTTTTTTTAGCGATCTCATGAAAGTACCTACGCTAACGACTAGTTAGAGATAGATCAATTACAACTGAGTTCGATCCTCACTGGGTACCCCATAGGCCTTATGAAGATACGCTTCATCAGTGGTGTAAATGGTTAGCAAGCTTGTATATTGCTAGAGAGATCAATACAAACAGCTGAATAGCGAGTTCGATCCTTACCTGCGGCTTTAGCCTTTAAGCTACTCTTTAGAAAATCAACAGTGAATGTTATGTGTAGTAGCAAGCTTGTCTGGCTAGAATTATAACTGAATAGCGAGTTCGATCTCATACCTGCGGGCTTATGACACATCTAAGCTACACTTAGAAAATCACCATTCGTTCTCTACCATAAAGTGTGCGAACTAACACGTGGGAATAAAAGAAAAAATACGAAAACAAAGTTTATGCTAACTTTGAGTGACGTAGATCGCATTTCTGTGTGACGTCATCAAGATTGGGGTTGTTTTTGTTTGTTTTTTTTTTTTGACAGATTTGCACACTTAAAGTAAGGTAGGTTTCCTCATCACCGTCTTCTGAACAAACTATTTTACCTTGTTTCTTTTTCTTTTTTTTTTTAAAGACATTTATTTACCTTTTTTCAGTTTTACCTGCAAAAAAACCAAAAAAAAAAAACCTTTCTCTTTAATTTCCGTCCCGGGGTGTGAGAAACATTCCCGAGTTGTTGGTTGGGGAAAATGAAATCCTTTTTTTTTTATTTATTTTATTTATTTATTTTTTTCTTTGTAATTAAAACAAAAAAAAAAAAGAAAAAAAGTAAGTCATGTTTTTCAATATTTCTCATTCTGGTTTTTTTTTTTTAAATCGTTCTATTTCACTTGACTTTAAAAAAAAATCTATCGATCTAATTCAGATTAAATAATTAATAAAAATCATTAAAAAAATCTATCTGCCTATCTCAGCTTTAAATCTATCTCTATATATATCTATATATATATATCTAAAGATATAGGGATAGATATCTAAATTAGGATATCTAAAGATATAGGGATAGATTTGTTTTTTTTTATTTGTATAATAATCAGATGATTATTACTTAAAAAAAAAACAAATCTATCCCTATCTCACTCTCTCAGTCTATTCGTATGTTTCATTGTTCATATCCATCTATCTTCGTTATCCCATTCAGCAGAAATCTCATTCTGTTTACAATATATATATATATATATATATATATATATATATATATATATATAATTCAGCTTCTATCTATCAGATTAATATTTTTTAAAAATTCTATATCTCACTCTGTTCATTAAGATACATCCATCCATCTATCTATCTATCTATCTATCTATCAGCTTGTTCTCGTTTTACGCTGTTCAGCTGAAAACATTGCTGCAGTGCACGAGAATGTGGCCGAAAATCCAGACCCCTCTATTCGTTATCGCGCGCAGGAATTGAACCTCCCCACCAACAACATTACATCACTTCCAATTGCACTCTCAGTTGGTCGATTATGTTGACCAAAAAATCGCGAAGTGCATTTCTGTTTGAACGTCCATTTTCGTAATAGGTTTCGATAACTTTCAAAACGCTGTTTGATTGTTAATCTTTCCATGGTTGAAATTGCCAATGACTTAAGTTGTTAAATCTAAAAGAAATCATTTTTAGATGTTTAAACCTAATTCACACTTAAAATCGGTCCAAGGTATTGGAACGCACTTTATAAGGAAATATTTATTATTTACCATTTTATATAGTTAGAATCAATTTTGCTATAAAATGTCCAGGATGATTCCCACTACTGCAAAATTTGACTTACTCAGAAGCTAGAGTCACATTTATACAAATGCTTTATGGAAAAAAAGGTTAGGGCCCCACCTATGGGCAATTAGTGAAGCCCCAAACAGAAACAAAACACTATGAAAGTATAAAGAATACATTTCTATAGTAAAATTACCATCAATACATATTTATAGCAAAATTTCCAACAATAAATTCAAGTTGAAGCCATAAAATTGTCATCAAAATATTTAGATTTTGGCATTAAATAACCCGGAGAGGTTGAAATGTTGCTAAACAAAATCAACCAACAAACCATTCATTTTAAAGTATGAATGATTCAATGTTGTTTTTTTTTTTTTTTTTTTTTAAATCGGAATCACCCCAAGCAAGGCAATAATATCACTAAAACACAAGGGGTTACAGGGTGTGGGAGAATTAATGATGAGCAGTAAGAGAAGAGACTAATTAGGTGGACAAGTAGATAGAGACTGACATTGCATTTAAATATTTGCCGATTAAAGTTGGCTGGAAAGCATGGAGCCGGAAGGGAGTTCTAGAAGTGAGAAGGCGTGAGAGAAGAAATTGTTAGCATAGAATTTATGACCACATCTATCTAGCTCAACTGTAAATTGATGAGATCTCAATGTCATTCTGTGACTGCATTTAAATTCAAAATCCCCAGCTTCACAGAGGCCACACTATACATTGAGTAGACTTATACACGAGTATATATGGTAAAAATAATACTGAAATGAGCTTCTGTTGCATCCTTTTATTTTTAGTCCTTTTTAAATATTCCATGATTAAAGCCAAAATATTAAGCAACATCGTTATGTGATTGAAAACTTCAGCGAGGAATTTATGAATAAATAATTGAATTATTGGGTGTCATTTTAAAATTATATGTAATTTTTAAAAAAACATTCATATATATATATATATATATATATATATATATATATCTTATTATAAAACCCAGGTTGTGTGTCTGTCTGTACGTTTATATATTGGATCGGATTTCCTACATTTTTCAACCGATTTCAACAAAACTTCACAGGACTACGTAAAATTACCTTGTGGTGGTTCTGACAGCACTAAAAATTGGAAAAACACAATTGCTTTTGCACGAAATCAATTTGAAAACACGATTCTGTCACCAGAATGAAAGGGGGACAACTCATATTGAGTTATACTTATTATAAAACCCAGGTTATTTGTGTCAGTGTGTGTTCGTTTATATATGGGATCGGATTTCCTACATTTTTCAACCGATTTCAACAAAACTTCACTTTTTTTTAGTGTAGTGTTTCTTATTGTCTTGCACACTTTTTTCTTTATTTTTATATTCAGAATGCTTTAAAAATTCCATTTACAAGACAATAGTTTATAATAAAATTCAATTCAATCGATAGACTCATAACGATTGAAAACAATGTTTTTATTTGAGTTTGGGTTTGACCAATTCATAAAAAAAAAAAAAAAAAATTAAGACATGCGTGTCCGTCAACCTTAAACAATAATCCTTGTCAATTTTATTTTTCAGTCTTTATGATGGCTGATACTTGATCTATCTCTTACTGTTACATCCCTGGGCAACGCCGGGCTCTACTGCTAGTATATATATATATATATATATATATATATATATTATATAAATAATTTGACAAATTCAAACATTTCATTGAAATTAAATTTGATTACTCGTTTCACCTTTGTAGGCTTCATCAGATCCCAAAATGAAAGAAAGAAACATTTTCCATTTGTCAAATTTCTTAAACCTTTGTCGGATGTCGGAATAGGTATGTCCTATTTTAAGCACATATTGTTGACATGGAAAATACATGGATAGAGCTAAAAACATATAAATCTTATACTTTCAACCCATTCTGAACGATTGCAAGTGGATTTGCCTTGGATTCATTTTGGCAAAGGCTTGATGAATTTCTTGTTTTCGAACCATTCTGAAAATGAGAAGAGGATTTACCTTTAATTCGAAACAAAAATGCTGGGAAAAATTTTGACATAAACTAAGAATTATAAAGAAAAGATATCAGAATAAATGTTAGCGGCTTCTTTAAAAGTCACCCATTTTCTTTCTTCTTTAATCAAGAAAAATGCCAGCTTAGGAAGAAAAGTATTATGATCCATTCTTTAAGCATACATATAAATACACATATTTCTTTCTTTCATTTCTTTGATGAAAGGCAAAACACGTAATCAAATTTAGTTTGAATGAAACATTTTCCATTTCAGTCATGTATCAAAAGATACATGATTGCCTAAGCGTGTATCACGCATGGCACATAACTGACTTTAGGGAGGCATGGAGGAGTAATGGATAGTTGCTCGGATTGAGGAATCGGAGAGCCGAGTTCGAATTCCAGTCAAATCCATTACATTCACTTATGTGCTAATACCCTTGGAAAGGTATGAATCCTCTTTGTTCTTCTCCCCCCCCTATATGGGTAAATAGCAGGACAGACCGGGTTCTATAGCCTTGGATGGCAACTGGTCTACTGCAGAAAGAAATGGCAACCTACTGCAGGAAAAAAATCTGCCTCATCAGTCATGTATCGAAAGATACATGATTGCCTAAGCAATGTATCATATGCATGGCACATAACACTGATGATATATCCATAAAAGTTCATCAAAAAAAAAAAGACTAAAAAATTGATTTTTTTTTTTTTTTTTTTTTTTTTTTCCTTTCAACTAGGACCAAAACTCAACATTGTGTCCTTGTGGGTGATGAATTATTTTGGTAAAAACCACTTTCCCCCAAAGTTGAAACATCATGAAGATTTTGCTGTCTGTTTTAACACTGCACCATGCTGGAAAGTGTTCAAATAAAATATATTCAGAAAAGCTTTGCACCAGTTCTTCAAAAAAAAAAAAAAATCCATGCCATTCATATTGTAAAAAACCACCACCCTTTATCATTCAATGGGGAGTTGAGATTAGAAGTTCCAGTTAAACCAAACAAGTTCGTTTTTACTGCTGAAATTTGTGGAACCAACTTGAAGAGAATTGTTTCCCAATCACTCCAACTTTAACCTCTACAAGTTTTGGGTTAACCGTTATCTTCTCTACATATCCCCCCACTAAACCAGAAAAGAGATAATTGTAAAAGACTTTAATATATTCTTGAAAATTGTACATTGTTGTTAAAAAAAAACAAAGGAAAAAGAACATTTGATGAACTAAAGATTGGATTTAGCAGTCTTGGTGGAATAGTTTTTTCAGTACTAACTATATAGTATTCTAATATCATTTTTTCATCACTTTTTCTTACTATTTTTCACCCATATAAGGCCCAAGGGCCACTCAATGTAAAAGATTAACTTATAGCCACTTATTTTTACATTACATCAAAGCAGAAGAACTTCTTTTTTTTTACTGATGCATGAGCAGAAGGCCCAGGCACTGAAAAAAGTTTGCTCATTTGGGAGGATGAAGGGGTCACAAAAGCTACTTTGGGATGAGCTGACATCCCCTACCTACATTAGTGTTCACACAACAGTAACTGGTGACTTCCACCTGAGATAAAGTGACAGCAAATCTTTTCAATATTTAAACACCATTGTTAATATTCGGTTTTTAGTAATGCTGTCATCTGGATGATCTTAATTCTTCTTCTGATTTTCGGTTTCCCCAGCCTTTTTCTAAGGTTCAGTGGGCCTGTTCCCAGTGCTCTGATAATAATTGGTATGACTGTCATGTTATTATTATAATTCTTGACATTAATTTAAAGAAGTTTCCTCTGAGACATGAAAAATTACTTTCTTAATATCCTGCTGAAATATTGGTTGGGTGTGGGGGGGGTGTCTTATATGTTTTCTAATACAGTAAATGTTTGGTTGTGTTTTTACAGATTTAGAATCAAGGAAAAATTGCTGGTTGCCAAACACCACCCTCTTGCTGCTGACTTTGATAAATTCAAGATTACAACAAAAACACAAATTTTCTTCAGGCATAAATAAAAAACTTTTTTGCAGATGTTGGTTCCTGAAAAAAAAAAAATTGTGGGTTAAAAAATCTGAAAAACAAATTTTTCTTACCAAAGTAATTATCTATTTCGGAACAAGGATGTGTAGGTATTTTATGCCATCAAACACAATTACAAGCAACAAAATATTTAGAATATCGAATCTCATTGCTAAAAGTTCTTACAACCAAAAGTCAACAATAAAAGTTTCTAGCATTTTAAGAAAATTGTGTCCCCCATGATGCACAAACTTCAAATTTGTATATTGGCTATAAAACTACCACCCTATCTCATTGATTATCTTGGTATTTATCAGGTCAAACTGTTATTCATGTTCATATTAATGAAGAATAGACTTCATTCTTTATTGATGATGTCAATTATTTGTTAAACATATATATGCTATACATCATTAATTGCAAACAGAAGCTTTAGATTTAAATACATGAAAAATTGTTTTCTTAAAATTCCCTGCTGAAATGTTGTGATCATGTCATCAATCACAGTAATTGGTTGTTTATGTTTTTAGAGATTTAGAATTTGACAGGAAAAACAATTACTGGTTGATGAAACACCATGTTCTTGAAAAACCTTGATAAATTGAATACCCAGTACACTGATGTTTTCTTTGGGCAGCTGAAAAACATTCAGTCCAAATGTTTTCAAAACAAAAAAAAATAAAAAATAGACATTGGTGAGTGAAAATTTTTTTGGCCTTTTTTCCATTGACTATATATTTTTTTTATATGTAAGAACAGCATTCAGACCTTTAATATTCTATATGTACAATCATGATCATGAACACCATAACCCTGTCTTTATAATATAAAATAAATATCTTTTTAATAGCTAAATGTCGTAACATTGGTGTTTCCTCATTATTAGCCTGAGTCCAACCCTTTCTAGGCAGAGTTTTTTCCTTCTAAAAGAAATCAATCAAGACTATAGGACCCGCCTGTTCTGTTATTTAATTTCATAGCTGGGGAGAAGAGAAATTCATGCCTTTCCATAACAAAATACTTTCTGTTATTTCCAAATAATTAAAATTACAAATTTGAATAGTTTTTGGAATTCAAATTTGTCTAAAGATTTTATTTTCCATATCCAAATTTATTTTTAAAATGAATAATTAGTTTAAAATTTTTTAAAAAATATTGTGTTTCTCAGAAACATTTCATCCATTTTTGTCAAGATAATCTGCCATTTAAAGATGATTAATCTATTTAAATTCAATTAATTATGTAAGTTTTGAAATTTCAATCCAAATGTATTTCTAAATACAACAATCCAACCAAAATGAAAGCTTTCTGCAAATTTTATGATTCCTTAATGAAGCGATAATTTTTATAATTTATGTTTCAATTTCCTAAAAATTGTTTCTAAAAATAAAATATAATCAGCAAATTTCTTTTAAGTATTTTTTAAACTTAAAATTTACAAAATTCTTCTAGGTTTTTTTTTATTGAATTTTTTAGAGAATATTTTATATAACTTTATATTATATACAAACATTCATCATCATCATCATATCATCCTTCAGCCTCTCTGTGGTTGGTAAAATTCCATTAACAATTTTTAGGTTTTTTCCTTATTTTTTCAATACCAGATCCCCAAAAGCAACTTTGAAAAATTTTGGTGTCTTGATTCAATTTTAAAGAAGGCACCTAAAGATAGTTTTGTATAGGAATAAAGTGTCCTAAAATTTGAGTTTGAACACAGATAAAAGTGACCAAACACATATTCCAAATTATTAAATTGGTAGACCAAACCATATAGAAAATTTAAATATGTACACAGCTTGTTAACTGTCTAAATGATAAAATTTTATTCTATTCTTTAATAAGCATAAAAAACTCTTTAATTAAATCTATCCTCTATTACTATACAGATCGCTGTTTTCTACTCTATTCACTATACTATATCTCTATTTGGATCACTATATGGATTGCTGTTTGAGAAAAATTTTGTTAAAAAATATTATTCAAGGCCTCTGACACCAGTATTGTTTAAAATTTTTATTATAATTATATCTGTGATTACAAAGTCTCTACTACAACAAGCATTACAAAAGTGGCAACGAGTGTTGACATCACAAAAAAGAAGGATGCCATAGAAGTAAGGGTGAGACAATCTCCCTGTCTGCTTAAATGCAATAATTATTTAACTTAAAGAATCGCTTTTATTTGAGCTTAGAGATTGGTGTCAGTTCTTTATAAATCATGTTAAAGCGTTGTATGGGATCTCCAACTGGTGTTCTGGATTTTTCTAATCAGATTTGTATATGTTCCATCCAGTTGTCTTTCAAGATGAGCAGATAATGTCAAAGTTTCTGATTTGTACTGTAGCACTCTTGAATCAATGTCGGAAAAAAAAAAAAAACTTTTGAAAGAGAATGGCAGGTTCGAAAACAGCCATGTTTTCAAGTTTGTTACATCACATCCCATGCAAAAAACTTTGCAGATGTTCCACCTTTTTTGAGAATCTATTATGTAAAGGCAATCATACAACAATGGATAGTTTTCAGATTGAGGAATCGGAGAGCCAAATACACCAAATTCAGTCGAATCCATTAATTCAAATATGTGCTTAGAAAAAGGTAAATCTTTTACCCCAGACAAAAATGGCAGGACAGACTTAATATGACTATAATCTTGATAGCAACTGGTCTAACAAAGAAAGAAAATTTTATACTTACTGTTTAAAAAAAATCTGTAAATATTTGTCATGTATAGAAAAATACATGATTGCCCAAATTATTTTCTGTGGCACATAACTGACTGATTATGTGAGATCAATTATTTTGTCTTTTTGTCCTCAACCTGTTTGAAAATGTAAAGTGATTTTGAGTGACTTTTTTCTCAGATTTTTTCAGACGGGAGGTTGTGATATAGTCTTTTTTTAAATATAAATGACAATTAGGAAAATTCCCAGTTATTAACTTGATTAAAACAGAATTTATTTTTTGTGATCAACTCATTTGACAACTGGGTCGTGTAACTAATTCAACCCCGCGGGCTGGATTTGTTATAATGACAGGTCGCAGGCCGGACAAAGGCCATTAATGAAAAATTAAGGAAAATTACATATGCAGACCCCTGTCAACCTAAATATTTAAAACCATAATGAAAATAAACATTGAGAAATCAGAAAAACAAAAGAAAATCTAAAATTAAAAAACACCTAACAAAAATTACTTTTCCTCAAGGAACGTCAAAATACTTCAAAGTGAAAAAAATCAACCAAAGTGAAATGGATGAAATTATGACGTGTAGGTTTGAAACTGTTATTGAAAATTGTTCCACAAACGAACCACACACACACACACACACACACACACATCAAACAAAAACGAAGCACATATACCCATACATACGAGTACAAATAGTTGCAAACATATACACTTACGTACGTACACATGCAGTATCATCCACACATTCATGAGGCATGTATGTATAATGCGCGTATGTTTAACTGTCTTTAGATTTCTGCTACCTCGCATGTCAGTCCCTCCCTGGCCTCTTTCACTTTATCGTTCCTTTCGCTTCTGTTATCTTTTAATGTAGCCAAGGGTCATAACAAATATGTATCCATTATTTGACATTAAACGTAGGCAACGCAACTTGGTAAAATAAGTCTCATGAAAGATAACTGGCAGATAGTCTAATATTTTTAGTGCACTGAGATGTATAGACATTCTATGGAAAATGACATATAACAAATTTCATTTGTTAAAAATAGAGTCATTGGTAATCAGGCTAGTCATTGGTAATCTGACAAAGTTTAATGTAAAGTGAAGCACATTAAATTTATAAACGTTTTCTATTTGTCCCTTAGCCTATCATTCTGTCAGATTCTAATCCATATTTGATCTCAATTCATATACAGTAGGGGGAGTGTGGAACTTAAGTAGCGATCAAGACTTTGTCTCTTTTGAGGTGTAACACTGAAATGTTTTTTCTCTCTCTCTACTTTTTGTGAGAAATGGTTACTGAACGTCCTTGAACTGTGTGTGTTTCTGTTGTTCTGATAATCTTTAGTAAATAATGGAAAATTTTCTATCTCCCCAACTATAGAAGAAGATATCCCACTGTCGTTTGGACTACAGTTTATATTATGATTTCCTTCCCATTGTTCAACATATCATCTATTTGCGCATACTTGGGAGTGTTTTTGCTCATTGGCTGGCATTGTCTGTGTTGTGTTCCGAATATAAATAGATTTTAAATCGATTTTCTCTGGTCTGGTTAAAGTAGTGTTAAACTATTGTAATAAGTAGGCATTCCCGGATACCAGGTTCTCAATATTCTCACGTTTCAGTTGCAACTCTCTTGTTCATTTCTTTTTCACAAAATTTGTTTTTTTTAAACTTTCTTTTAGATAATAACCTTTTTAGGCATATAACAATGTTGGTTAATGTTTAGGTTTCTGCCTGCCTTTTTTCTTTTTTTAATATTTGTTTATTTTTGGAATTTTTCTTGCTTTTTGTTGTTGTAAATTTTCAATTTTGACAAGTTTTAAGCCACTCTGAAGACAATCACTTTTAAAATTCGCTGCGAGCAGATATCAAAATATTTCAATATTTTTCTTGTGCTTTTTCCATGAACTTTTAGAATGGTCCGTGCTTTCACTGCCTTGAGATGATCTAATAACAGTTTCCTCTGCCCTGGGGGACGCAGGTTCAAATCCTTCCAGTGAGTGCATATTTACCTTTAATAAGATTTCTCGAATATTCAGGCCGGTAGATGAAAATAAATAAATATACTGTTTAATAAAAAAAACGGATGTTGCAAACAAATATAAAAGTATTTGTATAGTTTTCTTGTAACATTCTTATTTCATAAATGTTTTTAAAAGCCCCTTGTATGTTTGTTAATTTATTTTAATGAAATTAAAAAAAATAATCTCTTTTCCTTTTTAATTTTCAGGTTTGACAAAAAAATAAATCTTATGATGCATGACGAATTTTCCCGCAAAATACAAATCTTTACATCTGAAAAATATGTGGCCAGGTGTTCAAAATAAAAGCCGATATAATTCGATAGTACATTAGAAATACACAAACACCATTATATTTAGATTTTGATAGTCAAATGTCAGATCTGCAACAAGGAGTTTTCTTTTCCCATTCATCTAATTCTATACATGAATACATAATTGGCACACTGGAGTAAAATATCTTCCATTATCAAAACCTTCGTCCATTAACTTTGCTAAGAAGGTTTTATGTTGACTCATAATGGTTAAACAATTTTTTTTCTTTTTGTTTTCTTTGTTTTTTTGTTCAACATTTTCTCAAAAAGGCATGTTTCAAGTTGTCCAATGAGCACCCACAAATCTAAAAAACCCTGAAACCCTACCACTGTGAAATATGCAAAAAAGACTTTTACCAAAGACTCGCTCTATTTCTAAACCTCCTTTACCAAACACAGGGATATAACCCTTCCGATGTATCAACCTTCTGCATAATATTCTTATTTTTTCAAATACATTTATATATATGAATTTCGCATTTACATACACAGTGGGGAAGGAATTCTACTGTGAGACCTGTGGCATGGACTTTTTCCAAAAAGCATCCTTGTTCCGTTCATGTTGTTTTCATTCTTTAGAGAAACCATTTTCTTGTGAGACTTTGTTAAAGAAATTCTTTCAGATAGCAACCCTCCGAGCACATCTGAGTTAATCATTAGAAGTATATGCTGGTATTTAAGCTGCCTTATCATGAACAGTGCGACAAGAATTTTTTTACCAAAAAGTGCAACCTGCTAGAGCAGAAACAACCAATCTTTCACATTCCACACAAGTTCTGATGTGTTTTACAAATCTGGCACTGTGACAAATTCTTGCAAAAATATTTATATAAACTTATTTAGAAATTTTATGAAATTCATAACATACTTCCCTTACCAAGACGTTTTGAGTTTCGGTTTTGCCAAACTCTCTAACCGAGAGCAGAAAACGATGCTTTAAATTATTGTCAGTTGTGATCTTATTTTTGTTTTTTTATAATAAATTTCAGAGCTGAAAATGCTTGTTCACAAACTGTATGTCATCTGAAATGACGCATATAATTCTGAGCCATTATTCTTGGTTCTGGAAAATATATTTTAACTTTGTTTGCTTTCTTCCTTTTCTTTAACCCATGTCGTGCTGGTGTGACCACTTTGTTTAAAGTGGATATTTTCTTGAGGCCACATGACAACATAGAAATTTTCTAACATATTTCTGTGAAATTTTCACTTTCCAAAATTTTAGTAAATAATTATAGTCATATATATATATATATATATATATAACATAAAAAAAAACACTAATATTCCATGGTTATAATTTATTACATTGAAAATATTTGAATTGGATTTCAAATGATTAAATTCGATTCCAATGTAATAAATGATAACCATGAAATATTAGTGTTTGACTCTAACTTTATATTCTTACTCTGTCCTGGACATTGAGTTCTACCTAGATTCTATATCTATTTATATTTATATATATTTATATATATATATATATATATATATATATATATATATATATATATATAAATTAGAAGATATATATATATATATATATATATATATATTTGACCACTAAATATATAATATATATATATATATATATTGTATTTTTATAAATCAATATATATATATATATATATTGACCACTAATATAATCAATTTATATATATATATATATTCTTTTCACTAAATATAATTAATATATATATATATTTATATTGACCACTAATATAATCAATATATATATATATATATATATATAGACAACTAATGTAATCAATATATATATATATAGACCACTAATGTAATCAATATCTATATATATATATAGACCACTAATGTATCAATATATATATATATATAGACCAAAAATGTAATCAATATATATATATATATATATATATCCACCACTAATGTAATATTTATATATATATATATATATATATATATAGACCACTAATGTAATCAATATATATATATATATATATATAGACCACTAATGTAATCAATATATATATATATATATATATATATATATATATTTGACCACTAATATTATCAATATACACAGAAACCAAACCTGCAATTGGCCAAGTGCGGTGAGTACGGCTACACCTCTGAAGACAGGGAGGGATTCCTCCAACGAGTGAGAAAACACAGGATCTGCATAATGAGCTTTCTTTGTAATTTACTCCTGAAGATCATCTTGGAAAAGATCAAAATTGGGTTGAAAAAAAAAAATTATGGTGCCTTCCTTGATGAATTTCATCTTAACATCAAAAAACTGAATAGAGAACTGGAAAGGAGGATCAGTATAAAAATAAATAGACGTTATATTATTCAATGAGATATATATATATATATATATATATATATATATATATATATGTCACTAAATGGTATAATATGTCAGGCTATATGATGGTTCCGTATAGGATACAGGTTCAATTCCTGTAGGTTGACACGTATTTTCTATGAAATTTCTTGGACATTTGGGCCGGTAAATGTTATTAATACTGTTTATTATAAACAGAGCATTTACTTAAATATTTGTACCTATAGAAATATCTTATAAACAGAAAATGTATTCAAATAATTGTTGGACTTAGTCCATTTCATAATATATGACATCATTTGTTTACATTAAGATACACTTCCAGTAGATATGGGCGTTTGAGAGAAATCATTCAAATTTTTTATTATTATAATATATATATATATATATATATATATATATATATATATAAATATAATAAAAGGTTAAACAACTAATATTAGTGTTTAAGCATTTTAAATGGTCCCTTACTCTGTCCTGGATATTGAGTTCTACCTGGATTCTATCCTCTTGGAATTATTTTTATAAAAATATATATCTGTGTATGTATGTATGTATGTATGTATATTTTAGATATATGATTGCATATGTATTTACCACTAATATATATATATATATATATATATATATATATATGAGAGAGAGGCATGGTGGAGTAGTGGATAGCAGCTTGGATTGAGGAATTGGAGAGCCAAGTTCGAATTCCACTCAAATCCATTATATTCACTTATGTACTGATACCCTTGGGGAAGGTATTAATCCTCTTCTCCCTCCAGCTGTGGGTAAATAGCAGGACAGACTGGGCTCTATAGCCTTGGGTGGCAACTGGTCTAGGAGAAGGACAACTCTGAATTCAAAACCTGTGAAGGGTCAAT